>SWDT01000574.1:0-112278 GCA_009193035.1 Halicephalobus mephisto
CTAAATTCAAAAAATTCCGACTTCTTTAAAAATTTTATGAAAATTTTATAAAAATTTCTAAAATTCAAAAACTTCTGAAATCTTCGAAAACTTTATGAAAATTTATAAAAATTTCTAAAATTCAAAAAAACTTCTTTAAAAATTTTATGAAAATTTTATAAAAATTTCTAAAATTCAAAAACTTCTGAAATCTTAAAGGATGCTATAGAAGTCTTCGAAACCTGCTGAAATTCTGTAGAACCTTCTAGAAGTTTCCATAACCTTACTGAATTCTTCGCAATTTCATGAGAAGTTTCAGAATCTATCAAAATTCAGATTTTGAAAATTTTATAAGAATTTCTAAAATTCAAAAGATTCCGACTTCTTTAAAAATTTTATGAAAATTTTCGAAATTTTCAAGAACAGTATAGAAATTTATGGAATATTCTCGAATTCGGTAAATCCTTCCGAAATTATTTGAAATCAATAATTCTGTAAATTTTAAAAAATTCTCGAAAATTTCAAAATTTTCGAAATTCTTAAAATTCTTAAAATTTTCGAAATTCGTGTTGGGACAATTTCCTAAAAAATATTTCTTTTTTTTACAATTTTTCATAATAAACTAAAATTTTCAAAAATTTCTTTAAATCTGGAATTTTTATGATTTTTTAAAATTCAACATTTTCGAAATTTTAAATTTGATTTTGAAATTTAAAAAATTTCATATTTTTGATTTTTAAATAATTGCTGATATTTTATTTTTATAACCTTTTTCGAATGTTTTATTTGTGGAAACTATGTAGCAACCTGAGCCGGATAAAATTCCACTCTCGAAACCAAACCGCGATCTCGTTCGTCGCTCGCGCAGGTCAGCCGGAGCTGCAGCCAGTTGACTGGAACCTCGCCAGAAAATGTCACTGACCTGTGCTGAGGTCTATAAAAAGATCTACATCAAAATCAAAGTCAAATTTTCGCATAATTAAGTAAGTCTAATATTGCAAGCAAACTGCAGGTTTTGGGGTGTTCATATATAAAACTATAAATATATTAACTAATTTGTCCAAACATCGCAAATAGATTGCAAAATTTAAAATTTTCATATATGAAACTAGAAAAATATCAATTTAACTGCTCAAATATCGCAAATAAATTGCAAGGTTTTAAAATTTTCATATATGAAACTAGAAAAATACCAATTTAACTGCTCAAATATCACAATCAAACTGAAATTTCTGAAATTTTCATATATGAAACTAGAAAAATACCAATTGACCTGTCCAAATGTTGTAAATATACTGCAGATTTCGAAATTTTCATATATGAAATTACAAACATGTCAATTGACCTGCTCAAATATCGCAAGCAGACTGCAAATTTGATTTTGACTTTGATGTGGACCTCTTTCTAGACCTGGACATTGTTTACCAAATCCGACGAGGAAATCTTGTTTCCTTATTTTGAAAAAAAACAAAAAACTAGTTTTATATAATAAATTTAAAACTATATAATTTTAAATTTAAAACTATATAATTTTAAATATTTCTTTTTCGATTTAAATATTGTACTTGGACTTTTTTCAACGAACCTCTTCGGGAGCGGATTAGAACCTATTTCTCATCTCCCGAAGAGATTGAACGACAGCGCGAACCCAATTTTCACCTTTTCTGGGACTTGCTTGTCTTGAGTCTGATCTCTATTTTACATTTCTTTTTGCGGCTATTTTGAGTACCTCAATATACTCATCTAATCGTTATTTTTTATTTTTAAAATTCTATAAAACTTAATAAAAATGTTTGAAATTTTATAAAGATATTTGAAATTTTATAAAAATACTTAAAATTTTATAAAAATATTTGAAATTTTACAAAGATATTTTAAATTTTATAAAGATATTTTAAATTTTCGAAATTTTATAAAAATATTTGAAATTTTGAGAATTTTATAAAAAAAGTTTTAAATTTTATAAAAATGTTGGAAGTTTTTATAAAATTTGCTTTTAGATCATTTTTTGTTTTTAATTTTTTACAATATTATGATTTTTAAACACTACTCGAAAACTGTCCTTCATCCTGACTTAGTTATCTAATCTCCTGGATTTAGCTTTTCCTTAATGATTTTCATATTTCAAAATTGTCCTTAGTTTTATTTTTAGCTGTGTCCCCAAGAGTTATTGGAATTGATCGATACTTGTTTCGGCTGTATAATAGTTACTTTCTAAAGATATTTATTCCTCAACGATATTGATTCACTATCAATACTTGTTCTTCTTCGGTAGTTGTTCCCCTTCGATACTTGTTCCCCAGCGTTATTTATTCTCCAGCGATATTGATTCACTATTGATAATTGTTCCCCCAGTGATATTCATTCCTCTTCGGTAGTTGTTCCTCTTCGATACTTGTTCCTCTTCGGTAGTTGTTCCCCTGTGATATTCATTCCCCTTCAGTAGTTGTTCCCCTGTGATATTTATTCCCCAATGATATTCATTCCTCTTCGATACTTGTTCCCCAGTGATATTCATTTCTCTTCGGTAGTTGTTCCCCAGTGATATTCATTCCCCTTCAGTAGTTGTTCCCCTGTGATATTTATTCCCCAGTGATATTCATTCCTCTTCGATACTTGTTCCCCAGTGATATTCATTCCTTTTCGGTAGTTGTTCCCCTTCGATACTTGTTCCCCAGCGTTATTTATTCCCCTTTGGTAGTTGTTCCCCAATGTTATTTATTTCCTCTTCAATACTTGTTCTTTATCGATATTTATTCCCTTTCAAGAGTTGCTCCTCTTCGATATTCCATCCTCTTCAATAGTTGTTCTCCTTCGACATTTATTCCTCATTATTTCACAAGATTTATCTCATTTCATTTTATATTAATTTTTCTTGCAGTTAAATCAACTTAATATCTTAGTTAAAAAAGTTAATTTAAAAAGATAGAATTTTAAAATCAACACAAATCAAAGGGGAACAAAGGTCGCTGGGGAACAACTTTCATACTGTTCTTACTTAGATGGACAATTGGGTCGTTTGAATTTTTGGAATAAATGGCAGATGGCTTTTTTACTTTTTTTACTCAAACGCGGGAAAATGAAAATCGATTTTGAATTTTTTTTACAAAGATATTTATAAAAATTAAAAATATAAAATTCAAATTTTTTAAAATGAGTAATAAAATCGAAATTTTTAAAAATATTTAAATTTAAAAATTTTATTTTTCTGTTTTTTGTTATTTTTTAGAAACAGATATAATTCACATTAAAAATTATTTAAATTTATTTTGAATTAATTCAAAGTTTATTTAAAATAAAAAATGTGAATTTCGAAAATATTATAAAATTCGTTTTTTTTACTTATTATGTATGAAATTTTACGTTTGAATTTCTGACATTAGGAGATTCTGAAGTAAAAATTAAATGTGGATTATAAATAAGTATTTTTTAATTTGCGAAATATGTTCTATCAAGTGTGACAAAACTGCCTTGATCAAAATTAGGGACTTGATAGATGAAATTCTGTATATTTATTTTATTTTCTCATATCTTGAAGCTTCGAAGTACAACTTAACGATAAATCCTGAATATATATTCAATAAGTTATTAAATAAGTCCTAACTGATTTCAAAAACTATTTCGATTAAATCTCGATATATGACGTATAAAATCCCGTACAACTGTCTCACTTTCCTCTATCATAGGGCTTTCTAACAAGTCTTAACCACATATTACAACTAAGTACTTGATAAACTACAAAATAAACTTTATATGATGTCAGTAAACTTTGAATGAATCTCAATATATGGTGTATAAAATTCCATGTAACTATCTCACTTCTTTACATCCTTTAGTAAACTTTAACCACATATTAGAACTAAGTACTTGGTAAACTACAAAATATATCTCACATAGTATCAGTAAACTTTGAATAAATTTCGATATATGGTGTATAAAATTCCATATAACTATTTCACTTCTTTACATCCTTTAGTAAACTTTAACCACATATTAGAACTATGTACTTGGTAAACTACAAAATGAACCTCACATAGTATCAGTAAACTTTGAATAAATTTCGATATATGGTGTATAAAATTCCATATAACTATCTCACTTCTTTACATCTTTTAGTAAACTTTAATCACATATTACAACTAAGTACTTGGTAAACCATAAAATAAACTTTATATAGTATCAAAAGCCACTTTAATTAAAGCTTTTCTTTGTCAAATGAAACAAGAATCTCTGCAGTTCCCGGAAAGGCTTATTTGCATCTTGTTTCTTACGGCCTCTCAAACATTGTCTCGTTTTGTTTCTTATCTATTGGCGTTGGAGAGACAAGCAGACCTCACGAACACGATTTTACAACTTTTGCCGATTTTTGTACAATAAATTTTAGTTTAATCGATATTCAGTAACTTTGTTATTTTGTAATTTTTAAAAAGTCAAAAATGTTCCATGTGGACAATTTTGGATTATTTTTAAATTTATTTATTTAATAAAATTTTAAAGTTGTTCAATTTTTAGTTTTTTTGTTTTTTTTTCGATATTTTTAATTTTATCAAATATACTTTTATTCGAAATATTTCGTTTTTATTGATTTTTAAAAATTGAAACTTTTGTGTACTGTAGATTTATATCGTTTATTATTTTAGAAATCGTTAAAATTCCATTTTCGATTTTATAGAAATTAAATTTTTGAAATATTTAAAATTTTGAAATATTTCGAAATAGTTAAAATTTTTTTAATTTTTTGAAATATTTAAATTTTAAATTTTCTGATTTTTACAGTACTCTATAAACCTAAAAATGTATTTTAAAAATTTATATATTATTATTTTTCCTAAAATCAAAATCCTAAATTCTTCCAAATTTATGTGATTATATTTTTTGACATTTTTTTATGTAAATGTCTAAAAAACACCTAATACAGTACTCCTATTTTCTCCAAAATTTCAATAACATTTTTTTATTTCGAAATTTCAAAAATAAAAAATATTTTTGTCCTTCAAAAATTGGAATCTTCAAAAAAAACGATATTTTTAATTTCGAAATTAAAAAGATTAAAAATATGTATTTTTTAAAATTAAAAAAAATTAAAAAATTTTATTTTTTAAAAATTTCGAAATTAAAAAAATTAAAAATATTTATTTTTTAAAATTCAAAAAAATTAATTTAAAAATTTTTGTTTTTTAAAAATTTCGAAATTTAAAAAATTTAAAAATTTTCCCTTAGGGAATTTTTAAATTTTTGGAAAAATTTTAATTGTAGTTTTGTTACTGTTTACAGTAATCCTATTTTTTTTATGTCATTTTTTTCCGATATTTTTGATTTTTTGGAATTTATGAAAAAAATTTACACATATTCGTGAATTGAATAATTTATATCTTTTTCGATAATTATCAATATAATAAAAATAATTTTTTCAGCCCCGACCTCAAGCTCGGCAAGAAGGAGCCGAATCATCCTTCCTTTGATAATTTACTTCTTAGAAGAAAAAAACTGATAAATTTTGACGTCTTTAAAAATTTTTGAGAATTGATTTTTCTCAATTACCGACGACTCGAATCACTGCCGCTCCTTTTTTTAATTTTATTTTTCATCGATATTTATTTTTTTTTCTACCGTACTCAGGATCATGTCAACACAAGTCCATTTTGTCAGAAATAATCCATTTATATTGGTAAGATTTAAAAATGCAAATAAGGAAGTCTTAGTGGTCATTTTTGGAAAGGGGATCAATGTCAGAAAAGCGAAATTTTTCTGCCATCTCGAATTACGCCAATGGGCATTTCTGAATTTGAGGAAAATTTTATTCAAAAATATTTATTTTTAGAACGATTCCCGATTTGGATCCAGTGGACAGCTAGTTGCCAAAGAACAAATCTCGACCAATTTCGGATATCCAGGATATCCAGGATATAGACAAGGTTGGTAATAATCCACCGTAAGCGAAACTAGGGACAACCAAAGAAAACAAAGTTGTTGAGTTCTGGTCCTGAAGCGAATATCGAGTTTATTATTTTCGGTATTTCGATGATTTTTGAATATTTTTTGCATTTTGAAAATCGAAAAAATCATCAAATGTAAAAATAATTTTAAAAATCCAGAAATCATCAAAAACAGTATCAAAAATAATTAATTTAATATTCGTCCTATACAAAAAGAGTACATTAAAACAAGTCTAATATATGGATACACTAAATACAATGCCCCAATATCAACTTTATACGGTACATTATACACCATGTACTCTTTTTATGTGTATATATACTTTCATTCACAAAAAGAGTACATTAAAACGGTTCTAATATATTAGATATATTAGATATATTATATCCAATATATCGATATATTAAGTACAATATATCCGATATTAACTTAATATATTGATATATTTAATATAATGTATTTCATACATTAAAATCGTTTTTGGTATTTCGATGTATTAAATATAATATATTCGATATTAAAGTAGTATATCGATATATTGAATATAATGTATTTCATACATGGTATTTCGATGTATTAAATGCAATATGTTTGATATTAACTTAATATATTGATATATTGAATATAATGTATTTCATATATAGTATTTCGATGTATTAAATACAATATATTCGATATTAAAGTAGTATATCGATATATTGAATATAATGTATTTCATACATTAAAATCCTTTTTGGTATTTCGATGTATTAAATATAATATATTCGGTATTAAAGTAGTATACCGATATATTGAATATAATGTATACTATACATTAGAGCTGCTTTAATATATCCATACATTATGTACAGTGAGCTTACTATTCGTTCCAGGACTGGAATTCAGCACTTTTATTTGTTACTTTAAATCAGAAATAAAATTTTCATTAAAATAATGAAAAATGTTTAATTTTGATTCCGAAAAAACACACATGAACTTATTCTGGTTTCGTTTTTCGGTGATTTCTGATTTTTTATCTTTTTACACTTGTTAGAAAATATATAATATTCGGTAAATGTAAAAAATCGAAAAAATAATTAAAAATTATCGATAATTATGCAACAGTAATATTATATTTTTTTTGTCAAAATCGAAATTGAATAATTTTTTGTTTTAATTTTAAACGAAAATACATAAAATTAAAATGTCAAAAAATATTTTATAAATTTTTGTTTTTAGTTTCTCAATCAGCGAGTTGTTCGAATCTGCAGCAACGGACCCAGTTTGGTCCCCCATTCGAACCCCGTAATCCGGTCCCGGTTTCCGTCTTCAGAAGATTCAGATTGGTTTCGGAAAGAACCACAGATGAAGATTTATTAATTAATCAACTTTCTAAACAATCTGACGTTTCTCGTTCTGCTCATTCTGTGGCTTATTACGGTCAAAAATCAGAAGACGAAAATGAAATTTCGACTTTTTTCGACAGTAATCAACAGTTGCAAAATAAACATCGAAAACAAGAATCACATTTAATCATTCATCATCAACCTGGTTTTGAAAAAAAATTAGAACATAGTCAATCTCACGGGGCCATTTCTCAAGCCCAACTCCGAGAACCATTGAGGATCGAGTTGACGGACAAAAAAGAGGATTTCCACACAAGAGAAGGACGGCAGGACTTCTGGCAACAAAAAGACGATTCTCCAGAAGAAAACAGTAGGTTTAAATTTTTGAAAAATAAATAAATTTAATTTTTAAATAATTTAAAAAATTCTTAATAAATTTAATTTTAGTTTTTAAATAACTTTAAAATTTTAAATTAATTTAATTTTAATTTTTAAATAATTTAAAATTTTTAATAAATTTAATTTTTAAATAATTTTAAAATTTCTAATTAATTTAATTTTAATTTTTAAATAATTTTAAGTAAATCTTTGGTCCTGACATGAAATGACAAATCTATTTTTATTATTGCATTTAAAGAAAATTTTATGAATTAAAAACAAAAATTAATAAATTCATATTTTTTATTAATTTTTTAATATTTTTAAAATTTTGTTTTTTTTTTAAATTTTTTATTTTTTGTTTTTTATTTTTTGTTTTTTTATTTTTTTAAATCCGATCAATTTTTTGCTTGAAATCGATACTCTCGGATTTACCTCAAAATGGACTCAATCGGGTTACAGAATCGATTTCGACAGACTCTCGTATTTGACCTCCTTTCACTTTTTGGATCGAAAAAATTACCTCTGATATTTGTAATATTGGACTTTTATAGAATTTTCCCTTAGAATTTTCCGAAATCTAATAAGTTTCGAAATTACTGAGAATCTTTCATAAAAATTTTCAAATATTTAAAAAATTAAAAATTTTAAAATCTTTTAGAAGTTTTTAAGGCTTTTCAGAATCTCTAAGAAACTTCTGAAATTTTTAAAATTTTTCAGAAATTTATAATTCTTTAAATTCTATCAGAAAATTTTTAAACTATTCGGAATCTCTCAGAAATTCTGGAATTTTTAGAACTCTCCAGAAAACTTAAAAATTTGAAAATCTTTCAGAAATTTCTGAAATTTTCCAAAATCTTTCAAAAACTTAAAACTTCAAACTTTCTCGGAAATTTCTAAAATTTTTAAAACTCCCAAAAATTTCTGAAACTTTTTAAAACTCTCCCAGAAATTTTTAGAATTTTTGAAAATCTTCCAGAAAATTTTTAAATTATTCGGAATCTCCAGAAATTTATTAAAATCTTTAAACTCTCCCAGAAACTTAAAATTTTGAAAATCTTTCAGAAATTTCTGAAATTTTCCAAAATCTTTCAAAAACTTAAAACTTCAAACTTTCTCGGAAATTTCTAAAATTTTTAAAACTCCCAAAAATTTCTGAAACTTTTAAAACTCTCCCAGAAATTTTTAGAATTTTTGAAAATCTTCCAGACCAGAAAATTTTTAAATTATTCGGAATCTCTCAGAAATTTATTAAAATCTTTAAACTTCTCCCAGAAACTTAAAACTTTTGAAAATTTTTCTGAAATTTCTGAAATCTTCCAAAATCTTTCAAAAACTTAAAACTTCAAACTTTCTCGGAAATTTCTGAAACTTTTAAAACTCCCAAAAATTTCTAAAATTTTTAAAACTCTCCCAGAAATTTTTAGAATTTTTGAAAATCTTCCAGAAAATTTTTAAACTATTCGGAATCTCTCAGAAATTTATTAAAATCTTTAAACTTCTCCCAAAAACTTAAAACTTTTAAAACTCCCAAAAATTTCTGAAACTTTTAAAACTATCCCAGAAATTTCTGAAACTTTTAAAAATCTTCCAGAAAATTTTTAAACTATTCGGAATCTCTCAGAAATTTATTAAAATCTTTAAACTTCTCCCAGAAACTTAAAAATTTTGAAAATCTTTCAGAAATTTCTGAAATTTTCCAAACTTTCAGAATTTTCTAGAATGTTTCAGAATCCATTGAAAATTTCCGGCTTTCATTTGAGATTTAAAATTTAAGAAATTTCTCAAACTTTGTGTCTAGACAATTTCATAATTTTTTTCGTTGTTAAATCACAAATTTAATGACATCTCTAAATCGGACTAGTTGATTTTTGTACATTTTTTGAAAAGTTACAGAAACCAAAATTGATTCATGTTTGTTTTTTTTTGAATCATTTTAAATTTTTTCTGCTTGAGCAATCATGGGATTTTCGTTATTCATTTTGTATAATATCTTTGAAAATTGTCTAAATTGATAAAAACTGATTTCTTTGAAAAAAAATCAGAATTAAAAATTCAAAGCTGGTTCATTTCTGCGCAATTTGAAGACCGATGATTTTTTGAGCAACAAGTAATCTGATCCTCTTGGAATCCTGTTTAGGAAACTATTTATTTTTTTCCGGTAAACCTATCTAGATCCGTCAAGTATTTCGAACTCGGACTTATAAAGCTGAATTTTCTCCAAGCGATTTTTTTTTAAAATAAATAATTTTTAAATTTATTTTTTTAGAAATAAATGATTTTTTAAAAGTAAATAATTATTTTTAAATTTATTTTTTAAATAAATGATTTTTAAATTTATTTTTTTTTAAAAGTAAATAATTTTTTTAAATATATTTTTTAAATAAATGATTTTTTTAAATAAATAATTATTTTTAAATTTATTTTTCTTTTATTTTTGGAATTTTTTACGTAGAAATTTATTTTTTTTTGATATTTAAATTTTCACAAATTCGGTTTTTCAAAACTGACCACCTGTGAACTGATTATTCGTAAAACAAGTCCAATCTGGAAAAATCACATTTTTTTTCAAATAAAATTTTTGTGATTATAATTAGTTTCTGGTTTTGTGGCCGTTGCCGGAGGAAATAAATTTTGTTTTTTTTATTCAATTTGGATTAAATGGTCCAAAAACCGAAAAATAAATTTTAAAAATTTTCAAAGATATTTATTTTTTTGATTTTTCTTTAATTAAAAAAAATTTATATTTCAATTTTATTAATTAGATTACTGTAGTTTGTTGAATTTTTATTAATTTTTTAAAATTGGATTTAATTTAGAAATATTATGTTATTCGAAAACTAAATTTTTCCACAAAATTGTCTCGAAGGGAATTTTTAAATTTTGTAGAAACTTCCAGAATTTGAGATTTTAGATGACTTCAGAAGTATCTACTGGATTCTGAAAAGATTCTGGAAGTTTCTTGAAGTTTCAAATGAATTCAGAAGTATCTATTCAATTCTGAAAAAATTCTGGAAGTTTCAGATGACTTCAGAAGTACCCACTGAATTCTGGAAAGATTCTGGAAGTTTCTTGAAGTTTCAAATGACTTCAAAAGTATTTACTGAATTCTGGAAAGATTCTTGAAGTTTCAAATGACTTCAGAAGTATCCACTGAATTCTGGAAAGATTCTGGAAGTTTCAAATGACTTCAGAAGTATCTATTGAATTCTGAAAAATTCAAAAAATTCTATAAAATTTTAAATGACTTCAGAAATATCCACTGGATTCTGAAAAATTCATCAGAATTTCAAAGATATTTCAAAAAATTTAATATTTTTCACTGGATTCTGGAACTTTCTATATAATTTCATAAAATTTCAACTTAATTCTAGAAAATTTCGGAAAATTCTATTAATTTTCGGAAGAATTTAGAAATTTTCATAAAATTTTAAAACTTGTGAAATTTCATAAAATTTAAAAATTTTTACAGAATTTTGAAATTTCAGAAAATTTTAATTTTTTTCAGAAATTTCTTTAAAAATTAAAATTTTTGAAAATTCTAAAAATTTAAAAAAATTAATAAAATTAAACTTGATTAAAAATTAGTTTTTTTTCGCACATCCTCTGGCTATAGTCTTAAATCCAAACAGTAAATTCTTATTCAAATACGATATTGAAGAAATATTTACAATCACAGGGCCTACTTGACAATAATCTGACAGTAATCCTGTGTACATTTAACTTTTGAATAAGCTTGAAATTTTTCATTTGCAAACAATCAGTTTTTGTAGCGATTTGGACTTTCTGGAATTTCGGACAGATCATTATTCAGTACAAAGTTTGCTGGACCAACTGGTCACTTTCGGGACTGATCCTCTTTTCGCCTCCCTTCCGCGTTGACAAACAAAAATTATACTTGATTTTTTATCGAATGTTGAAATAAAGAGGAAATTCACAAAAGAATAAAAAGGAACGCTAATCCTCCACCCGACAGTTGAAGGTGGATTTCCTGGAGGACATTAAACTATTAAGATATTTAATCTTTTTTATCTTCTTACTTTATATCTAATATCTTCTTATTTTAACATTTGATTTTTATCAGATGTTAAAATAAAAAAAATCTTTAAAAAAGTAATGTAACCTTCCAGCGGACGGTTGAAGATAAATATCCTTGAGAATATTTTTAATATATTTTATATTTTATTATTTAACATCTTCTTATTTTACCACTTGATTTTCATCAGATGTTAAAATAAAAAAATCTTTAAAAAATACTGTAACCTTCCAGCGGACAGTTGAAGATAAATATCCTTGAGGATATTTTTAGTATATTTTATATTTTATATTTTATTACTTAATATCTTCTTATTTTATATTTTATTACTTAATATCTTCTTATTTTAACGTTTGATTTTTATCAGATGTTGAAATAAAAAGAAAATCTTCGAAAAAGTACCATAATTGAAATTAAAAATTCATTTATATTCTTGAACGAAATTTTTCTATTTTTTTATAAAGTTAATTTTTTCCTAAAATGTTCACTTTTTTATAAAAATTAATTTTTTCGAAAATTTTCACTTTTTTGTAAATCGATGAAATTCCATTTTTCGAACAATGGATTAAATCTGAATCGTTCTGACCAATTGATCTTCAAAAATCATTTTTTTTGAAATTAAGTGTCCAAATTTGACCTAAATTATTTTACAAAAATTTTCGCGAAAAAATATTTATTTTTGATTTTAGTTACAAAACATATAATTTTAAAATTCTTAGACATCGGATTTCTTAAGTGATCTTGTTTTCGGGCGGTTCAAGGATTTAGAAAGTCCTTGTAGTGACCGGAAAGTCCATTTTTATTTTTTATTTTTTTTTGTTTCTACGCGAAAAAAAATCACTTAAAATTTTGAGAAAATTTTTAGTCCAAAAAAGTTGAATAAGAATGCAGTCGTGTTATTCTCTTTCTAGTCTCTATAATCCAAATGAGTATTATTCTTTGCCAAGGGGGATTTCTACAGTATACCCTGCTGGTGTTGGAGCTTTGTCTGTGCCATTTTCGAATAGAATTGAACGACTTCAGAATCTCAAAAATCAACCGGTAATTCTGAACGTCATTGCTCCGGATTACTTGTCGTCTGTGAATTACGGTACTTTGCCCATAAAGAGGTCTGGAAGTGTGAAGTCCGCGAAGGAAGGGACTCTTCCGAAGTCGACTCCTGGAGCCAACCAGATCATGAAGTGGATAAAGGAAAAACGGGCCAAGTACAAAGAAAGTAAAAAATCTTCTGCAAGTACTGTAAGTGTTAATTCTTCGTCGACCCTGAAACCGGCACCTCCCCAAGGGATTCTGAGGACGAAGAAGAAGGATTACGGTAATTTCATCGGGTCTCTACAGAGGCAAGTCCCTCAGGGAAGACAGTACAGTGCCCCTGTTTATCCCAACTGGAAAAGCCCCCCGAGAACGGAGTATTACGATACTTCGGAAATCTTCAGTCACGAGAGCTACGATGATCCGTTCGAAGATTACGAAAACTACAAAGAATCAGATCATGTTCGATTTGATTATTTTCCTCGCGGAAACGGATTCCTGCCCAGATTTCGTTCAGAAAATCCACCAAGAATCCGCAGATGTCCTCCTACACTTCCAGAACCTGATTACTCGGTCTCCAGCGATTCCGAATACGAATACGGTCCTTGTAACTCCCCCAGAGTGAGGTTCCAGTTCCCCCCTGAGGAACCCACTTACGAAAACACAAATATTAAACCACAAAACACCAAATTTGACAAAATTTATCAAAAATTAAAACCCGCAGTCCAGAATTTAATTTCTCCAAATAAAAAACTTCAAAAAGAAGAAAATTCTTCAATTTCGTCGAATTTGTCCAATGACGAAACGGATTCGACCGGATCTGCAGCGACGGTTCATCTTCCGACAAAAATCGTCATCGAAGACGATAATTTTACTGATGAAACAGACTACAAAGAATCCGGAGATTCATTTGAGAACAATGTTTTCTTTTTTGGAGAAACAAGAATCGACTACAAATGCCAGAGGGTAGGAAACAACGTTGTCGTCCATTACACAAGTAGGAAAATCGCAAATAAAGACGGAAAAGTTGCGTCCAAAATTCAAAGAAGAGGAGTTATAACTGGTAAGAGAACAGCTCAAAAAATCAAAATTTCGTGTCAGGAGTAAAAAGTTAAAAAATTCGCGTCAAGACTGGAAATTAAAACTTTCGTGTCAGGACCAAAAAATAAAAAATTTGTATCAAAATTTTCGTGTCAGGACCGAAAAAATCAAAATTTTCGTGTCAAGATTAGGAAAAATCAAAACTTTCGTGTCAGGACCGAAAAAATCAAAGTTTTTATTTCAAGACCGAAAAATACAACATTTTATAAATAAAAAATTTGAAAATTTGTATCAAAATTTAGAAAATTAAAACTTTCGTGTCAGGACCAAAAAAATCAAAGTTTTTGTTTCAAGACCGAAAAAATCAAAACTTTCGTGTCAAGATTAGGAAAAATTAAAACTTTCGTGTCAGGACCGAAAAAATCAAAGTTTTTGTTTCAAGACCAGAAAAAATTTGGAATTTTTTATTACAAAAATTACGATATTGAATTTAATAATATTATTCCAGATATAGAGTACGGACCGGGAATCGTTCAGAAACTCCGCGAAAAATTCAGCAAAATGGCTTCTGCAGCGATTGAAACTGCTCAGATCAGTCCTCATGCAAAACAAAAAAAATTTCCTTCTGTCGATGACATCTTGTCCGAAGGAGAAAGAAGAAATCCACCTCTGGAGAAAAAAGTTGAACTACGGTAAGTCGATGAAAAGTTTTAAATTAAATCAAAAACTAATTTTATAAAAAATGAAAAATATCCGATTTTGATTTTTTAAACTAATTTTAAAATAATATTTTATTAAAGATTTTTTCACAAAAATTCGAAAAAAATGATTTTAATAAAAATTTTAAGAAATTTCCAGTTGGGACTAGAAATTGAATACTTTTAAGTTAGTATACTACTGTAAAGCTCTAAAACTATACAATAAGTCTGAATAATACTGTTATTAAAAATTAAAAATTTTAACTATAAAGTTTGAAAAAATGGTTTTAATAAAAATTTCAAAAACTTTCCAGTTGGGACTAGAAGTTGAATACTTTTAAGTTTATATACTACTGTAAAATTCTAAAACTATACAGTAAGTCTAAATAATACTGTTATTAAAGAATTTTAATTTTTAAAAACTTTCCAGTTGGGACCGGAAATTGAAACTTTTGCTCTCTGAATACTTCTAAAAAGTCTTAAAACTACTTAAAATTTTTTCGAAGGAATATAATTTAGAATCTGTTAACAATAAAATCTCGAAAATAGTCTTACCACGAATTTTTTAAAACTTTCCAGTTGGGACCAAATGACGTTTCATTTTTTGAAATAAATTTATATTTTCAAATTTTTGTGCAAATTATGATTATTTATAAATATTTAAATTCCGTTTTTAGTGATCCGAACTACAATCATCAAACTCAATTTACGGCCTTCCGTCGGAACCACAGCGAAGACATCGAAGACGGACATGTCGATTCTGTGGGGATCAACTTGACACAGCGATCAGCACCATCTAGACCTTTTTTACCTTCTTCTATGTCGGAAGCACCTTTGGAACACTCTCAGGGTCCTTGTCAACCCGACTTTGAAGAACCCAGATCCGTGGTTGAAGCTTCTCCGATTCCGCCGATTTCTGCTTTGAGAGCCAAATTTGAAAAACAATCCGCAAACGAATCTGGAACTAATTTCCATCCGAGACCAAGCTACCAACGGAGATCCCACAGTGTTCAGCCTCTAATCAGAAAAAGTGCCAGTCAAGATGACGTCATTGAAGATCGAAGACCTTTACAGAAACCTCAACCACCGAAAATTCCAGACACAAAGCCGACGGGAATTTTGCCCAAGCCGATTGCGATGGAAAAAGAGAGGGAATTGATAAAAATGAGTAGTTACCACGACAGAAGCTACTTTGAGAAGGAAATGGAACAAGGTCCGAAACCAGTGAGAATCATGGACCTCGTCAGTCCTCCAGCAGATCCAGCTCCCAAGGTAATTTTCAATTTTTGTTAGGTCTCATTGAACCAGTATGATGGATGATGGATATGAGAATTTCTTATTTATCCGAAAAACAAGAATATTAAAAACAATAAGAACCATATAATTAAATAACAAGTCGACATTCGGTCCGTCATGTAAATATCGGACTTACTGTTCAGCACCTAGGGATTTCCCTTCGAGACCCGGTTTGATTACTTCATAACTGGTTAATACACCGATGTAACAAATATTAAGCACAATAATAATGTATATTAATTAACATTTATTTTGTCATGTAGACAGTATACTTCTTGTCTAGCACCTAGGATATTTCCCTTCGAGACTCGGTTTGATTACTTTATAACTGGTTAATATACTGATTTAACAAATACAGTAGAACTTGGATATAAGATACCTCTGGTATAACATATCTCGGGTCATAGCATACGGTATAAGTGAGTGAGTTTGGTTAGTCTGTCTTCAAATTTACCCCAACTACAACATATCCTTTCTTATAACATACGCTTTCCCCGGTCCCAAGGGGTATCTTATATCCAAATCCGACTGTATTAAGCACAACAATAATTCATATTAAATAATCAGTCAACATTCGATCTGTCGAGTACAGTATACCCCTTGTCTAGCACATAGATTATATCCCTTCGAGACCCGGTTTGATTACTTCATAACTGGTTAATATGCCGATATAACAATTTTGATTCCAAAAATTACAACTAATTTTATACAGTAAAATCTTTCAAAAATTTGAAAAAATTAAATATTTTCGGAAATTTTTTCAGATTTTAAAAATTTGCATAATTTTTGAATTATTTTTATTTTTACTTTTTATAAAAAATATGATTACAGGACTACATCCAACATCATCAACTAAGGTCCCCTGAACTCCCTTCTCCTGTTTCCAGCACCGCCTCGAGCGATCGCTCTCCTCCCCCGGAGGAACCCAGACTCCGGTTTGACGAACCAGACACCCACTTCAAAAATCACCAAGATTATGACGAAAGAATCAACTTTAAGACTCAAGTAGGAATTTATTTTTTTTTTCGAAAAAAAATTTTATTTTTACAAAATTTATTAAAAAAAAACAAATTTTATTTTAATTTTTTTTGAAAAATTAAAATAATTTTATTTAAAAAAAATTATTTAATTTTTTAAGAAAAAATTAATTTTAAAAAATTATTTAATTTTAAAAGAAAATTAATTTTATTTTTTAAGAAAAAGTTTATTTAAAAAAATTATTTTATTTTAAAAGAAAATTATTTTATTTAAAAAAAAATTATTTTATTTTTAAAATTGTTAATTTTAGACTTTACGAGATGAGCGATCGGACGAAAAAAATACCTTCGTGGTTCAGAAACAGAAGATGACGTTGACTTTGCCCATAGGGGAAACTTATCCTCAAAAATCCAGTTCGATGAGCGAAATCAAAGTCGGAAAACCAGGAAGTACTCCTGTAGCTGGTCCCGAAAAGTTAAAAATCGCCAATGGTGAGTAAAAATAACAAAATTCAAATTCCATATTTGCAAATTAATAAAACACAAAATTTACAAAAATTTAAAATTATTTTGAATTAAATTTATTATAAAAAATTAATTTTCTTTCAATTTTTAATTAGATTATTTTTTAAAATTGAAAATTCATATATGGAAGATTCTAAAGTTAAAATTTCATATATGAACTATTTTGCATTTTTAGAGATCCATATATAAACTATTTTATATTTTTAGAATTCCATATGAGTGGTTCTGAAGTTATAATTATTCATATAGAATTTTTCTAAAATAAATAATATTTTATATATCAATGTCTAAAAATGTAAAATATTTTATAAATTAAATTCTAACTTTTACTTCCGAAATATTCATATTAAATAGAATATTCAGTTACAGTACCCTTGTTTTTTCAGATGACACTGGAATCACAGAAGTTCAACGTCTTCTGAGTCGCTTCACCGTCATGAGAGAACAGAAAATGCAAAATTCGCTCCAAACTGATGCCATCAAAGACACCTTGACTTATTTGGATGAACTTCAAAAAGACGAAAAATACGTCCCTACGGCTATAGTTCCTCCTGTTCAACAACAACCAAAACCCACAGTCGTTCCGAAACCCCCAATGATTTCGAAATCTCAGACAAATTGGCAACCACTTCAGCAACAGAAGAACATAGTCAGCATCACCATCGGACAAGGAGATAAAAGTTGGTTTATTTTTAAATTTATATATTTTTAAATTTATTTATCTTTAAATTTATTTATCTTTAAATTTATGTATTTTTAAATTTATATATTTTTAAATTTATTTATTTTTAAATTTATTTATTTTTAAATTTATGCATTTTTAAATTTATTTATTTTTAAATTTATGTATTTTGTACTGTACAGTAGTTGTTCCCTGAGGATATTCGGTTCCTTCGAATCCCATCAGTTTCGAAATTTTTTTCGATAATTTAATTTTTAGGATAATCACGTAACTTAAAATTGGTTTCGAAACGAAAAAGATTAATTTTATAAAATCAGGGACAAAACGCCCCAGGGAGAACAACAATCGTACATTTATTATTTTTTGTTTTGAACCAAAACAGATCCATGCTGAACTGACAAAACCGGGAATTGATTTATTTGTCTTTTGTACCGTTTTCGGAGTTCATTGTCTTCAGAACCAGAGTCAGCTTATGTTTCATCTTGCGGGACTTCAACTTGATCAAAAAGCGTAGAATCGGGAAATTGTTGATTTTTTCAAATATTTTTATAAAAATTAAAAATTGAAATTTTATAAAATTTTACAGAAATTTAGAATTCGAAATTTCAGATATTGTTTAAAACATTTAGGAGATTCTTGGGGAACTCCCGAATCTTCAACTGGATTCTGAAACGTTTCAGAAGTCTACCAGAGTTTGGAGGATTTTAGAGTTTCAAATTTAAATATTTTTATTAGATTTTAGAAACTTCTAGAATGTTTCAGAATCCTTGAATTAGATTCTGGAATGTTTTGAAATTTCTGAATTAGATTCTGGAATGTTTTGAAATTTCTGAATTGGATTCTGGAATGTTTTGAAATTTCTGAATTAGATTCTGGAATGTTTCGGAATTTCTGAATTGGATTCTGGAATGTTTTGAAATTTCTGAATTAGATTCTGGAATGTTTCAGAATCACCTATTAATTTTTAAAGGACTTCAGAAATTCCATCAGAATCTTAAAGTCTAAAACTCCCCTACTAGATTCTAGAAACTTTTGAAACTTTCCTGAATCCTTGACTGGATTCTGAAACCTTCCAGAATTTTCAAGAAATTCCGACGTTGAAATTGTCTAGACAATTTGTTCTGATTTCTCAATTTATTGTTTTTGAATCTTTGAAACTCTACCCCCCATATGTCCATGAGTTTTAAATTATTCATTTTGATCATTCAACAAAGATGATTCATTTACATAATATGATCTCCCACATCACTTTGTTTATGATGTTCGTAAATTGTCCATCTGCATTGTGGCGAGTACTTGAATATTTCCGAATTAAAGAAACAAAGTCGTCGAACTTTGGTCCTAACACGAATAATATATCTACTATTTTCGATATTTTTTTTGATTTTTTTACATTTAATAAAAAATATAAAATAAATCGAAAAATCCAGAAACCACTGAAACGGCATCAGAAAGAAGTTGGTAATTATTCGTCCCAGGACCGAAATTGAACAACTTTATTTATTACTTTAAATCAAAAACATACTTTTATCCAATTAAAGTAATAAAAAAGTTGTTCAATTTCGGTCCTGGAGCAAAAAACTCCCTTCCTGACATCATTTTTGAATTTTGAGTACTTTTCGGTTCTTTTCATATACACTTGATAGAAGACGCATAAATTGATATAAAAAATTTAAAAAAGTATTCAAAAGACGTCAAAAATAGCGCCAAATATCATGATTTTCGTTTCCGGCGAGTCCAAAGTGTAAAAAGTTAATCTGTATTTTGAGAATTTCTATCAGCAAATTAGGTTTTTTCCAATCTGAAAACAAGCTTTTTTGACTCTATCAGTTATATGCAACTTTTTTAATTTCATGACTAATTTGTCTTTATTAAATATAATTACAGTGATTCATTCTTACTTTAAAAACACGATTTCGTAACAGGATCCGGATTAGTCAAAAGATCCTGTGAACAAAGCGCGAAATCCACTTTTCTTTTTTGTTTCATCAACAAGTCCATTTTCCCTCTTCAACTCTGATATTTACGTTTTTCAAAAACCCACAGTCATTCTAGTTTATGCATTTGTCATGCGTACGGGAGTTGAGAAAGATAGTTTTATCTCTTAATAAGTGACAGTAATAGCAGTAGTAGTAATAAAGAATAAACTATTGTAAATATCAATGTGACTAGCACGTATTTATTTTTAGCTACAATAGTGCAGTTAATTGATATGCGAGATTTTCCATTCCGGGGGATCACGTGGAAGATTAGGAAATATTAGAGCGATCTGGTATATTAACAGCATGTAGAAATTTTGAAAAATGGAAAGCAACGTAACTAATATATTGTTGTTTTTTAGTTACAATAGTGTAACTGAATAATATATAGGGTTTTTCGCTTCGGGATCACGTGAAAGATGGGGAGATATTAGAAAGATTCGATATATCAACAGCACGTGCAAAATAAAAACAATTAAATTATTTTTAGTTACAATAGAGCAATGGAATAGTATATAGGGTTTTTCGCTTTAGGATTATATGAAAGATGGGGAGATATTAGAAAGATTCGATATATCAACATCACGTGCAAAATAAGAAAGAAAAAAATGAAAAATAACACAAAGCGCAGCTGTTTTTTAATACAGTATACCAACTAGTTAATACGCAGGATTTTTCGCTTCAAGACCGCATTTTTGGATTTCTTTAACTTTAAGGTTTTTATTGATTTTGAAAAATGCAAATTTTAAAAATTAAAATTTTAAAAATTATCGGATTTTTGATCCCCGAGGAAATTTCCAGAGTGACCTAGTTTGACTGTCCGGATAATCGAGTCCATTTTTGACTCACTTTTTCTTTTTTTTTCGACGGCCTTCCAAAATTTTCTCCGAAATTGTTTTTGACGAATATTTTTTTCAAAAAAACAACAATAAATATTTATTCCTTGAAATTCCCCGAAATAAGTTCGTTAGGAAATTGTGAAAACTTTAGAATTTCAAAATTTTCAAAGATGTTCCAAAAATTTTTAAAGTTCAAAAATATTTTTGAATTTATTTTAAAATTTTAAAATTTCTGAATTATAAATTTTCATAAATTTTTAAAAATTAAATGAAATTTAAAATATTTTTTTTAAAATCATCAAAAATTTTAAACATTTTCGTCGAAAAATTTTGTTAAAATATTAATTTTCGATTTTTATAAACATTTTATAAAAGTTTTGAAAATAAAAAAATTATGTAATTTTTAAAATTTTTGAAAATAAAAAAATTATGTAATTTTAAAAATGTTCGAAAATAAAAAAATTATGTAATTTTTAAAATGTTTGAAATTAAAAAAATTATATAATTTTTAAAATTTTTGAAAATAAAAAAATTATGTAATTTTTAAAATTTTCGAAAATAAAAAAAATTATAATTTTAAAAATTTTCGAAATAAAAAAATTATGTAATTTTTAGAATTTTTGAAAATTAAAAAAATTATTTTTAAAATTTGGATTTTTCTAATTCCTTTGGGATTTGGTTGACATACATATGTAAGTTAATTTTCGATTTTTATTTTTTGGTTTAGAACATTTGCAAACGTGCAATTTTAATCCGGCCTTAAATAGACCTATTCATTAAATTTTGAATGAAAGTTTTTCAATAAAATCCAGTTTTAATTTTTTTTCAATTTTGAAAAATATTTATTCAAAATTTTTTTTGAACAATTAATCGCGATAATTCGTTTTCAAAAATCTTCCTGAATCGAAATCTCAAGATGAATTCACAGTATGCTATGGAAGATTCTGGAATTTTAGAACCCACTAGATGCTTTTGGAAGTTTTCAGAAATAGAAGTTTAATTTCATACTTTTTGGTCTTGGTTGGAAAATTTTCAAAAATTGTGGTAAATTTTAGGTCTTAACTGGAAAATTTTCGAAATTCGTGTCGAGATAAATTTTTAGTCTTAACTGGAAGATTTATAAATTCGTGTCGAGATAAATTTTGGGTCTCAACTGGAAACTTCATGTTGAGATAAATCTGTGGTCTTAACTGGAAAATTTTCGAAATTTGTATCAAGGTAAATTCTTAGTCTTAACTGGGAAATTTATAAATTCTTGTCGAGATAAATTTTTAGTTTCAATTGGAAAATTTATAAATTCTTGTCGAGATAAATTTTAAGTCTTAACTGGAAACTTCATGTTGAGATAAATTTTTAGTTTCAACTGGAAAATTTCCAAGTTCGTGTTAAAATAAATTTTCTGATTTTAATTGAGAAATTCCCATGAAAATAAATTTTCGGTCTTAATTGGAAAAATTTCAAAAATTCTTGTTGAAGTTATTTTTCAGTTTGATCCCACTTTGTTTGTCTAATGATGTAATTTCGAACCTTCAAAAAACATGTAAACAAAAAAATTCTAGTTTTTGTTTCAACAAGAAAGTTCTCGAGATTCGCGTCAAGAGATCTTTTAAATTTTTTGAATATTTCGAAAACCTCAAAAATCAAATTTTATACTTTTCGGTCTTGACTGGAAAGTTATAAAATTTTTGTTAAAATAGTTTTAAAAAATTTAATTTTTGATTTTTAAAAAATAATTTTTTAATTAAAAATTTTCTAAATCTCTTTAAAACTACAGTATCATTGAAATTCTATGATTTTCGGTCTTGACTGGAAAATTGTAAAATTCTTATTAAAATAACTTTAAAAAATAATTTTTCAATAAAAATTTCTTTTGATATTTTATGAAATTTTTAAAATTCTATAATTTTCGGCCTTGACTGGAAAATTGTAAAATTTGTGTCAAAAAAAATTATAAAATTTTTTAACTTGTATTTTTATTTTTTATAACTATACTTTTATAAAACTAAAAACTAGGATTTTTCAAAAGTATATTCGATATCGGATTATGAGTTTTATTTACCGAAATTTATGGTTTATCTTCGGAAATTTCACTTTCGGTTTTCTGACAGGTTTCGGACGAATTAAAAAGGGCTCAACTTCCGTCAAATGACATATTTGTCCAAAAATAAAAATAAAATTTTTTGTTCAATTTTTAAGTTTTATTTTTTATAATTTTTCATTTTCGAAAATTTCAAACAACATTGAAAATTGTTTTTACGCAATTTTTGAGATTTTTTTATTTCGAAAAAATTCAGTTTTTAAAAATTGAAATTCTTTAAAAAATAAAATTTTGAAATTTTGTAGAAATTTTTGGAGGTGTTCAGAAACCAAGAAAAATTTGGAAATTATCTGAAGTCGAGGTTCTGGAAAGTTCTAGAAATTCGTCTCGAGACAATTTTTAAGGAATTTATTTTTTTCTTTAATAATAAAATTATAATTATTTTTATAAAAATTAAATTTGCATTTTCGGGTCCTGACTGGAAAGTTTCGAAATTTCCTTTCAGGACAATTTAAAAAATTTATTTTTAATAATAAAATTATAATTGTATTTTTTAAAAATTAAATAAAAGTTAAATTTTATACTTTCGGGTCCTGACTGGAAAGTTTCGAAATTTCCTTTCAGGACAATTTTAAAAAGTTTATTTTTAATAATAAAATTATAATTGTATTTTTTAAAAATCAAATAAAAGTTAAATTTTATACTTTCGGGTCCTGACTGGAAAGTTTCGAAATTTCCTTTCAAAACAATTTAAAAAAAATTTATTTTTTATTTTTTTTTTAAAAAAGTACGATTTTTGGATTTTTTTCGTTTCATAGTGACTGCAATTACGAATTTTATGAGTAATCTATCTGTATTCAGAAAAGATAGACTGTTTGAAAGTGACCCGGACTCGAGTGTTATCTATCGTTCGATCTTTTTTCTAGTGGCATCTTTTCTCATTTGCAGAAGACCCGATGATGGTCATTTATACATTATGAGTTTCGTGAGGTCTGATGCTCCAAAACATGGGTGTATTCAAAAACGACAATTGTTCCGTCGTAAAATCCCAAAAAAACTTTTTTCAATTTTAAAATTATTAAAAAAATAATTTTCTTTAATAAAAAATTGTTAAATTTAAACAATTTTCAATTTTTTTTGAAACTTTTTTTATAAAAATGTTCCAATTTTAAAAAATTTTTAAATAAAAATGTTCAAATTTAAATTTTTTTAATAAAAATGTTTCAATTTTTAAATATTTTTTAATAAAAATGTTCAAATTTAAATTTTTTAATAAAAATATTTAAATTTTTAATTACTTTTTTAATAAAAATGTTCAAATTCGAATTTTTTAATAAAATTTTTTCAATTTTTAATTTTTTTAATAAAAATATTTAAATTTAATTTTTTTAATAAAGTTGTTTTACTTTTTAAATATTTAAAAATTTTCGTTATTTTTTGATGTAATCATTGGAACATTTAAATCGGAAAATTTTGTTATTTATAAAAACTTCCAAATTGTAGATAAAATCGAAACAAGATCCGCAGCTTTAATCTGATCCAGATTTTTCTTTCTAAACGGGTTTTCTGTGACTTCAGGCCATGTTTTTTCGAAAAAAAAATTTGGATTCACTTGATCGGGTCTGATAAACGAAAATTATTTTTTAAAAAATCACAGACCGGAAATCAGGGGTTCCTTCTGGGGTCGTCGAAAATCTTTTTGAAATTTTTCTGAATTTTAAAAATTGCTTTCATTCAAAAGTATTGTTTATTTGAGTGTGTAACGTTCAATTAAATTTTACTAAATCATAGTATTCGAAAAAGTATAAATTATTTCTTTAAATTTTTTGAACATAAATTTTTTAAAATTTTCCAGTCAAGACCGAAAAATACAAAATTATGTTTTTAGATAGATATAGAATGTTAAAAAATTTCTTTATAAAAAAATTAGAAATCTTTATTTTTAAATTTTTTAAAAATTTTTTGAACGCGAATTTTTAAAATTTTCCAGTCAAGACCGAAAATTATAAAATCATGTTTTTAGACAATTATAGAATGTTAAAAAATTAGAAATCTTTATTTTTAAATTTTGAAAAATTTTCTCAACGCGAATTTAAAAAATTTTTTAAAATGAAAAACTTTAATTTTTAATTATTTCTGAATTATTTTCTAATAATATGGTATTTTATAAAAATTGTAAAATCTTCAAAAAATCCGATAATCTTGTTCAAAAACCATAATCCAGGAAATTTAAAAATTTGATTTTTAACAAATGTAGAAAAATGGTCCCGACGAGATTTCTAATTTTTAATATTTTTCTAATTTTTAAAAATTATTAAATAAAAAAATTAAATTTAAAAATTATTTTTTCTTTAATTTTTAAAAATTAATTTTTTTTTGATATTTTTGAGGAAAAAATTTATTTTTAGTTTATTATGAAATCTACATCACCTGGTTGTTGTCCAAATTTGGTCATGCTCCGAATTTTTTTTAATTTCTTCTAATTTTTTCTAATTTTTTTAATATTTTTTTACTTTTTTAGATATTTCTAATTTTTTTATTTTTTTAAATTTCTTTAATTTTTTTTATTTTTTTTAGATTTTTTAAATTTCTTTAATTTTTTAAATTTTTTTTAAATTTTCTAATTTTCTAATTTTTTTATTTTTTTACTTTTTCTAATTTTTGTTCTTCATTATCCATCTCAAGTCAGCTGTTAGAGTTTAGAAACGGTCATTTTGGTTCAGCAATGCCTGTGGCATTTCTGACTCAAAGTCATTTGGTTTTCAAATTGGCGTTCGAAGTTTGTTCCGAAAAATTTGGTCTTGTTCAATCTCAAATTGGAGGTAATGAGAAATTTCAGCGACGTTCGAAAATCGATGTGAAAATTTTCCTTTTATTTGATTTTAAAAATTTTGAAAAAATTGAAAATTAATTTTTATTTTTTTTTAATTTTAAAAGTTAAAAAAAATTAATTTTTATTTTTAAATTTAAAGAATCGAAAAATGCCCCAGGGAAATTTTTATTTTTTTTGAAAAATTTTATTCACAATTATCTTAAAGTTCAAAAAATACCGACAGTTAATTTTTGTTTTTCTCAATTTTAAATTAAAAATTGCCCCAGGGAGACCTTTTATTTTCGATGATAAATTTTTATTTTCATTTGTGATTTTCTAAAAGTTAAAAGAGGATTTTTGGATTTCTGATTTTAGATTTTTAAAATTTAAAATTTTAAAATTTCTAGATTTTAAAAATTCTTAATTTTTGGATTTTTGGATTTTTAAAATTTTTGAATTTTTTGAATTTTTAAAATCCCTAATTTTTTGGGTTTCTGATGTTAAAAATTTTTTATTTTTTGGATTTTTAAAATCCCTAATTTTTTGGGTTTCTGATTTTGGATTTTAAAAATTCTTAATTTTTAATTTTTATAATTTTAAAAATCTTTTATTTTTTGAATTTAAAAATTCTTAATTTTTTGAATTTCTTGAAAAATTTGAACCATACTTTTCTCGTGCAGTATTTAAAAGTACAAGTTCGCATTTGTTGAAAGACCTAATTTTTATATTTTTCGAAATTTTATGGCTTGGAGAAGCCACGAGTTTCCGTTTACACCTTTATTTTCACACTTTACCGAACCGCCTCTACTTCCGATGAAACTTTTTTTATAAAATTTTAAATAACTTTATCTTCGAAAAATTATAATTTCAAATATTTTTAAAAATTAATTTTTGTTTTAAAAATTATAATTTTAAATTAAAATTATTTTATATTTTTATGAATTAATTCATCGTATCCTCGTAGACAACTATAAAATTATTAGTTTTGTTTCTTCCAAAACAACGATTCTGTCTTTCGAATTTTATGATAAGGGAAAAGCAAATAACGCTGCTTTTGATCTCATTGATACGACTTGGGGTCTCATGTGCAGGAATTTAATTAGTCACAATTTTGTGGAGTCTGTGGGATCTTCCAGAATTTGAGACAAATTTCAAAATTTTTTCAGAAATTGTGGAAGAATTCTAAAGTCCTTCAGAATCTGTGACAAATTTCGAAATACTCCAAAATCTGAGACAAATTTCGAAGTTTTTTCAGAAATTGTGGAAGAATTCTAAAGTCCTTCAGAATATGTGACAAATTTCGAAGTTTTTCATAATCTGTGGAAGAATTCTGAAATCTTTCAAAATCTGAGAAGAGTTCTAAAGTCCTTCAGAATCTGTGACAAATTTCGAAGTTTTTCATAATCTGTGGAAGAATTCAGAAGTCTTTCAGAATCTGAGACAAATTCTGAAATTTTTCAAAATTAAATGGAAAATTTTGTACTTTTTTTAAAATGTTCCAAAATGTACTTTTTCAAAAAAAATATTTTGTAAAATTAAACAAAAACAAATTTAAAATTATTCTTTGTTTCTAAAAATAACAAAAAGTTTATTTTTAAAGGATTTAGAAACACGTAGTCAAATTTCGAAATAAATTTTTTAAAATTGTTCATCTCAGGACCGAAATTGAGTAATTTAATTTAATCTTTGAATTTTGGTTTTTATTGTAGCCTTTTATTTTTATTAAATTTTAAAAATAATATGAAAATTGTTCGTTCCAGGACCGAAATTGAGTAATTTAATTTAATTTTTAAATTCTGATTTTTATAATTTTTTATTTTTGTTTATTAAATTTTAAAAAATTCATTAAAAATTACTTTAAAAATAATATTAAAATTGTTCGTGTCAGGACCGAAATTGAGTAATTTAATTTAATTTTTTTTGATTTTTATAGTTTTTTATTTATTTTAAAAATTAAAAAAAATTAATCAAAACACCATTCGTTCCAGGACCGAAATTGAATAATTTAAATTTTTTGAATATTAAATATCTGTTTTTTGAACTTTTATTGAAATTTTAAATATTCGAAATTTCCATATTTGTAAACACCCTCGTTTTTGACGATATTTATCATTTAATTTCGTCTTTGTCACTGAATTTTCACGACAAACATCTTCGCCCACGAATTTTGATTAAAAATCCACTTTATTTTTGTTCAACGACCTTTGAAAAACTTCAAAAAATGGATTTTAATTTTTCGAAGAACTTTTAAAAATAAATTTAAATTTTTTGAAGAACTTTAAAAATTTTAATTTTTCAAAGAATTTTTAAAAAATAAATTTTAATTTTTCGAAGAACTTAAAAAAATGGATTTTAATTTTTCGAAAAACTTCAAAAAATGGATTTTAATTTCTCGAAAAATTTTTAAAAAAATAAATTTTAATTTTTCGAAGAACTTTTAAAATTTTAATTTTTCGAAGAACTTTTAAAAATAAATTTTAATTTTTCGAAGAATTTAAAAAAAAAAGATTTTAATTTTTCGAAGAATTTTTAAAAAATAAATTTTAATTTTTCAAAGAACTTTTAAAAAACGTCAAATTTAATTTTTAATGTTCTTTGACAACTTCAAAAATAGGCCTGGAAGCACGGGATTTAGAGAATCAGATTTCCTATTTTTGTTTTCTGACTGGATTATTCAGTTACGAGATTGAGTCAGATAAACTTGAAATAAAAAATTCGTGAAAAATTCAATAAAATTCAGATTCTGATGAAATTATGAATTTAGAAAATTTTTAAATATTTTTACAGTAATTTTAAATTTTCTCTAATTTAAAAAAATCATTAAAATTCATATTTCAAAATTTATATTATTTTATAAAACATCTTTTACTTTCTAAAATATAAATTTTAATGTTTTTTAATACTTTCACAGTAATCTTTGGATTTTTTAATATCTCAAAGATTATTATGAACTTAATAAAGGTCCTCAAAAATATTTTTGTATAAATTATTTATTTTTCAACCATAATTTCCATGTTCATTGTTACTTCTACAGTAATCTTTGGATTTTTTAATATCTCAAAGATTATTATGAACTTCATAAAGGTCCTCAAGGGATTCAGTTTTATAAAATATCTATTTTTTAAATATAATTTTCATCTTTATTATTACTTTTACAGTAATCTTTGGATTTTTTAATATCTCAAAGATTATTATGAACTCCATAAAGATCCTCAAAAAATTTTTTAATTTTTTAAATATAATTTTCATCTTTATTGTTACTTCTACAGTAATTTTTGGATTTTTCTAATATCTCAAAGACCGCTATGAACTCTACAAACTCCCTCAAAAATCTTTTTTATAAAATATTTTTTATTTCCAATTGTAATTTTTCACTTTTTGCTTTTTTTTAAAATCATTTTGAATATAAAAATTGTACGGTATTAATTCATCGAAAATTATAAATTTATTAAATAATTTCTAAAATTGTCCAAACAGTTCTGATCTAACGTTTTTTAAACATAATTTATTTTTTATTTTTTGAAAATTAATTATCTTTTTAAATTTGTTTCTAAAATTGTTAATTTTATTTTGCAAAAATTATTTTTTGAAAATTAATTTTAATTTTTTTATTTTTTGTGATTTTTGAAGGTGGATTTTTAGCGAACAATGTAGGATCTAATTGGACTTCCTTCCTTGTTACTTTCTTGAAACTTCCTCGATATTTACTGTAGTGGAACTTCTTAGTACATAAAGTGAATCTAATTAAACTACATTCTTTCGTGTTAAGTTTTCAGAAAATCTATGATGTTTAATGTAATCCGACTTGTTAATAGATTAAAGTATAAAATTAGACTTCCGTTTTAAATTTTTATAAATTTTGTGATATATGATATAATCTGACTTTTGGTACATAAGAAGGATTTAATTAAACTACATTTTTTCCTGTTAAGTTTTCAGAAAATCTATGATGTTTAATGTAATCCGACTTGTTAGTATCCTCAAGAGATTTTAATTTGATCCTCTTTCCTCATTATTTAATTTTTAAATATCTTCTAATATTCGACATAATCCTACTTTTTAGTACATAGGAATATTTAATTAGACCTTTTCCTTCCTTTTTAGGCTTTTAGAAATTCTATGATATCCGGTAAAATTTGACTTTTTAGTACATTCGGGGGCGTAATTATACTTTTTTATTTTTATCAATTATTTTAAAAAATTATAAATTTTATAATTTTCGATTTTTTTTAAAAATTCATTTTTTTTTATCGTTGTCAAAATTTTTGCGTGATTTAATTCATTATTTTTTGAAATTTTGGAACTCCAGATGTCCCTTTGTGCTGGATATCGTCCAGGTTCCCCGATCCGTCGTTCAGTTCCCCTCTTCAGGCCACTGTGTACCACAGAAAGGCCTCCACAATTGAGTTGGTTTAGTTCAGCATTACAAAGTCTGAGTTGGTTATTTTTCTACAAAAATATTTAAATTAAAAAAAATAATTTTTCTACAAAAATATTTAAATTTAAAAAAAATAATTTTTCTACAAAAATATTTAAATTTTAAAAAATTAAATTATTTTTCTACAAAAATATTTAAATTTTAAAAAAATTAAATTATTTTTTCTATAAATATGTTTAAGTTTTAAAAAATTAAATTATTTTTTTTACAAATATGTTTAAATTTTAAAAAAATTTAATTATTTTTTTTAGATGATCCTTCTGGATCTACATTGAAACATCGTCCAATTCCTCCCCCGCCATTGCCCCCCAAGACAGGAGGTGATCAACAACAAAGAAGATCTTTGACCTCGAAGTGGCTGGAAAACAAAGAAAGTTCTTCTTCGTCGATCGAAGTCGATGATGGAACTCTCGACAAGAAAACCACGAATCAAGAAAAAGATCAAAGAAATACCGTAAATTTCGGACTTTCGAAGCCCTACGGAGACAACGAAACCATTGACGAACATACTAGAAGGTCTTTGGAAACCATGTCTGTCGTGAAAGAAGAATCCGAAGAAGACATCGAAGAAGAAAACAACGTCAGATTGATCCGACAGCGACAAATAGGAGAGGATTGGAAAGTGGAAGATTCTGGATTCGTCCACAGAAGCGATTTCTTGAGGGTATGTTGTTCGAAAATTATGGTTTATCTGTCATATATATTGAATCCATTCATTTCTCTGTTTGTGGATTTGAGAAACGGGTACTTGATAAGAAACATCAGAATCCTGATGTCAAATTCAAATTACAAATGTCTCAGAAGAAACAGCACCACATGTCGCGACATTAAGCGTAGCGAGAAAGGAGCGATCGTTCAGGAGAAACTATTCTGCTCCCAGGAATGAAACTGAAAAAGGTCACTCTCGTAGCTTAAGAGAAAAGCACTTGCCCGGATAGCAAGACGATGCGGGTTTGATGCCTGCCGAGAGACATTTTTCCTTCCATATTAGTTTCGGACTAGATGAGGCCAGATCTAATTTTCCGACACCACAGAATACAAGATCCTAAAGATTGTAACTTGTATCTGCACCATATATTGAACTAGTTTTGCCTATCCTTGAACCTCTTCCTGGATCTGGGGAACGGGTACTCCATAGAGATCAACATCCTAATATCAAGTTCACATTTCAAAAATCTAATACAAAGTAGTATTAGAAAATATCGTATCTTATACTTTGTAATTTCCACTAATTTTACAAATTTAATTAACTTTGTCTGTGAATTTGCTTCTGTATTTTATAACTAAGTATTCAATATTTGGATATCTAGATATTAGAACCTTAACATCAACTTCATTTTGTAAATTTCTTAAATAAAACAGCATTAGAAGATATAAAATCTTAAGTACCGTAATTTTCGCTAATTTTATAAATTTAATTAACTTTGTTCATCTGTGAATCTGCTTCTGTATCTTACAATTAGATATTCAATATTTGGATATACAGATATTAGAACCTTAACATCAACTTCACTTTGTAAATCCTTCAGATGGAAGGTCTTCATAAGGTGTAAGATCCTAAAGATTGTAAAATACGCATCTAAGTCCCTTGAATCAAATCCTAGAGATCGTTTACAACAACCTCAGGATGTGATTTTTGATTTAAAAACATTTTTAAAAAATTATTTTAACTCATAATTTTAAATCGAATTTTGAATTTTTCGAAGAACTTTAATTTTTACATTTTAATAGTTTTTAAAAATATTTTTGATTTTAAATTTAAAATTAAATATAACGATGAATCAAAGAAAACAATTAATAAATTTTTTTGTTTATATTGTTGTAATCTCTGATTTTGTCCGAAATAGGAATAAAAGTAATTTAATATAATGTTAATTTTTTTCAGAACTCTTCGTTCGACAACAGCTCAGAAAGCGACGATGAAGACTACCCTGGACCCCACGTAGCCTCCTATGGAATCAACAGAATAGGCTTCTATGATCCGGTTGGTTTTTTTTATTTTAATCAAATATTTTTATTTTAAATAATTTAAACATTACCAAGTAATTTAGTCTTACTGTAACTAAACCTAATCACTATTGAATATAAAAAAATTGTTCCTAAAATATTTACACTGGATTTCGCTTAAGTTTTAAACGAACTTCAGCGAATTAAAGCGAAAAATTTTATTTTTTATTTTAAATAAACGAAATTGAGCGAAAAAGTTTTTAAAAATTTTAAATAAGCGAATTTAAATAAAAATTTATTTTTATTTTAAATAAGCGAAATTGAGCGAGTTTAAATAAAAATTTCACTTTTATTTTAAAAAAGCGAATTTAAATAAAAATTTATTTTTGCTTTAAATAAACGAAATTGAGTGAAAATTCCACTTGCACTTTAAAATAAGCGACCACTATGATCGTCAAAGAATTCCTGGTAAGATTTGACTTTGTTTTTTTTCTTACATTGCTTTCGACGCCAATTTCTATTTTTGGTGAAAAACAACTTCGTCATGGTCTTTAGGGATCTTGTGGTAAAAGTTAACTACACCTTATTGGGTCATGTTTAAAGTCAATTTTAACTTTTACTTAAAGGTCAGAAAGTTCGTTAATCTCGTGACAGAAGTCGATTAGTTTATTTTTAATTTTTTTAAATATATTTCTTATTTTTGAAATCTAGTGAATTCACAATGGTCGTCAGGGATTTTACGATAAAAATTAAATTAATTTTTTTTAAATGCTTTTTGACGTTCATTTTTTTATTTTTAAAAAATTAACAATTTCGTCATAGTCGCCAGGGATTTCGTGGTAAAAGTTAACTTCATCTTCATTAAGTTGTTTTTTGACGTAAATTTATTTTTATTTTTAGAATTGAATTTCTTCATTACAGTAATCAGGAATTTCGTGGTAGAAGTTAATTTAGTTTTAAATTTTTCTAACAAAAATTTCGATTTTCGCCAAAAAATAAACGACTTTTTTAAATTCACAAACAATTTCGCGACATATTTAATTTTTGGCATAAATTTATTTTTATTTTTAGAATCAAATTTCTTCATTACAGTAATCGGAAATTTCGTGGTAGGAGTTAATTTAGTTTTAAATTTTTCTAACAAAAATTTCGATTTTCGCCAAAAAATAAGCGACTTTTTCAAATTCAATTTTTGGCATAAATTTATTTTTATTTTTAAAATCAAATTTCTTCATTACAGTAATCAGAAATTTCGTGGTAGGAGTTAATTTAGTTTTAAATTTTTAACAAAAATTTCAACTTTCGTCAAAAAATAAGCGATTTTTTCAAATTCACTAATAATTTCGCGACAGATTCGATTTTTTAGTTTATTTTTGGATATCAATTTTTTCTTGTTCTTTGGGATAAATTGCTCCATCTTAGTCATCAAAGATTTATTTTTCCGCAAAATTGGCCAAAACACAAAAGTTTTTAAAAACTTTTTTGTGTCAATTTTGATCCCTTAGAATTCCTCAAAAAATTTCCTTACGTAGTTACTCTGGATTTCACAGTCCATTAGGCTTTCCAGCTGTTGCCAAATCTCAAATGACCCGTGAATAAAAGTCTATGTTTTACGACACATCCTTACCTGAAAAATTTGTTTTTTTATTTTTAAATGAATTTTGTTTTTTTGGATAATTGTCAATTCTGGGTCGGCGTTGTGCATAATTTTCGATTTTTTTTGTTTTATTTTTTTTTTAAATTTTGCAAAACTTGGTTTCTGATGTCTGAATCCGAGGACTCTACTGCTAAACTACAATCAGAGACCACAAAAATCAAAAAAATACTTTTTTCAAAGTTGTCTCGAGGCCAATTTTAAAGTTTTTTTAAAAATTAAAAAAATCTAAAATTTCGGTTTTGTTGATAGTTATTTTTTAATTTTATATTATTTTTGAAATCAATTATATTATAAAAATTAAAAGTAATTTTCTTTTTAAAAATTGTCTCGAGGCAAATTTTTAAGTTTTTTTTAAAATTAAAAAAAAATCTAAAATTTCGGTTTTTTTAAAAATTAAAAAAATCTAAAATTTCGGTTTTATTTGATTATTTCGAATTTTTTCTGAACCATAATTTTCTTAGATTTAGAGCCTTCTGAATCAGAGTTGCATGGGGTCCACAACTCCCTACCCATTTTGGAAAGTTAATAATCATTTACAAAAATATTGCCAAATTTCGAAAGTCGTAACTACCCCACAGTACCCTACTGAAAACTTGTTAGTATATTTCCTAATATGATTTTTTAATTTTTATAAAATATCTCATGTTTGAAATTCGTCAATAATTCAATTTTATTTTTTATTTTAACTTTTTTTTAAATTTTAAAATTTAAATTTTTTTCAATTTTTTTTATTTTAATTTAAATTTTTTTTATTTTTTTTTGTTTTTTTTAAACATTGCAAACCCTAGTCTACATCAGTTAAAAAATTTCATTTAAATCAATTTCCGAAAGCAGCGGAAACCAAATTTCGAAAAAATTGAAGTTGATAAATCTCAAAGAACTCGTTAGTTCCTTGTTTGGGTCCATGACCCCAGAGTCCGTGGGGTTGTGGAGAAGTTCCGGATTTGTTTTCGGAAATGTTTGTCTTTGAATTTTCGATCTAGAATGAAAATTTTAAATTAAATCCGACTTTGAGAATAAAATATATCTTATATTTTTCAAGTGGTGCTTCAGAAGTTGTTTTTCATGTTTGAAAAATGATTTCCTCAATCTAAAAACGAAAAAAGTGTAAAATTTCATGTCTAGACTCTCTAAAGACGTAGGAAACACTTTTTACTTTTAATTTTTCTAGGAATATTTTTATAGTTAATAATAATTTTAAATTTCACTACAGTTATGTAGTTCGTTTCTAAGACAACCGAAAAAGTTGATTTTTCATATATGGAAAGTAAAAGTGAAAAGTATTATTTGATGATTTTTTAATTTTTTTTGAAATATTTTTATAGTTAATAATAACTTTCAATTTCACAACAATTATGTAGTTCACTTCTAAGACAACCGAAAAAGTTGATTTTTCATATATGAAAAATAAAAGTGAAAAGTATTATTTGATGATTTTTTAATTTTTTTTGAAATATTTTTATAGTTAATAATAACTTTCAATTTCACAACAATTATGTAGTTCGTTTCTAAGATAACCGAAAAAGTTGATTTTTCATATATGAAAAGTAAAAGTGAAAAGTGTTCCCCGATGATTTTTTAACTTCTTTTGAAATATTTTTCTTATTTAATAATAATTTTAAATTTTACTACAATTATATAGTTCACTTCTAAGACAACCGAAAAAGTTGATTTTTCATATATGAAAAGTAGAAGTGAAAAGTGTTCCCCGATGATTTTTTAACTTTTTTTGAAATATTTTTAATTTTTTTCGAAAAATATAAATTAGAAAATTTTAAACTTTTTCAATTTTATAAATTTAAAAATTTAAATTTTCTATGATTTTATTTTTTTAAATTTCGAATTTTGTGCATAATTTTTGTCTGCATTTTTTCCAAGTTAAATTGGAAAAATGCCAGAGGGGATTTCAGGCGGAAAATCTGAAAGAATATTTTATTTTCGGGAGTTGCTTGGTTCTAAGGTCAAAAGTTGTTCCAATTTTTAAAAAAATCTAAAAAATGAAACAATTTGAGCGAAATAATTTCGGAATTTGGAAAATCACAAGACAAATTTAACTTTCGATATTTCAAAATTGTTGATTTTTGAATTTTTATCAAAAATAGAATTTTGTTTTTTTACACAAAATTGAATATATTGTAAAAATTATGGAATTTTTTAAAACGAATTCTGGAAATTTTTGGAATTTCCATTTTCGAAAATTTCAGGAGGTTCTGAGGAATTCTGGAAATTTTTGGAATCTTTGACTTTTGAAATATTTTATGAAATTCTATAAATTTCTAAAGAAGTCTGAAAAGTTTCAAGTTTTAGAAAATTCTAGAAACTTTTTGTTTTTATTAAATTTTCATATATTCCGAAAATTTCTAGAATCTTTATTGACTTGAAATATTTTATAAAATTCTGTAAATTTCCAAAGAAGTCTGAAAAGTTTCAAGTTTTAGAAAATTCTAGAAACTTTTTGTTTTTATTAAATTTTCATAGATTCCGAAAATTTCTAGAATCTTTATTGACTTTTGAAATATTTTATGAAATTCTGTAAATTTCTATAGAAATCTGAAAAGTTTCATCAAGTTTTAAAAATCCTAAAAATTTTAAAATTTTAGAAAGTTCTTCAACTTTTTATTAAACTTTCATAGATTTCAGATCCTAAAAACTTCTACAATCTCCTTCTGAATTTCGAAATATTCTATGAAATTCTGTAAATTTCTAAAGAAGTCTGAAAAGTTTCAAATTTTAGAAAATTCTAGAAACTTTTTAAGTTTTTATTAAATTTTCATAGATTCCGAAAATTTTATCAAGTTTTAGAAAATTCCAAAAATCCTAAAATTTTCAACAATATTTTCTTCAATTTTGAAGTTCTGCATTAGATTCTGCAAATTTCAGATGTTTTCCCGAATGCTATTTTTAAAACTTTTAAATTTTTAAGATTTTTAATCCGCTTAATCTTCATTTTTTGGTGAGACACGATTGAATCCCAACTATTAGTCACATTTTTGAATACCATAAAATATTTAAAATTAAAAAAAATAAATTTTTCAAAATTAAAGTTTTTTCAAAAATTAATTTTTTTTAATTTTAAAATTTATATTTTTTAAAAAAATGAAATTTTTGATGTTTTGAAATAATTTTTTTGAAATTGAAGAAATCTTAAAAAAATAAAAAATTCAAGAATATGATTTTTGAAAAAACGAAAATAGAAACAATTTTTTATTTTTTTTTAAATAAAAAATTTAGTTATTTTTGGATTTTTTAAAATTGAAACTTTCGTGGTTACTAAGTTACTTTTTAAAGCGAAAGTAATACTTTGAAATTATTGTTAAAAAAGTCGCATTTTCGATTTCAAAGTATTTTAATAATTTTTTAAATTTCGATAAAAATTAGATTTTAAAAATTTTTCAATATCACCAAAAATTCAGAATAATATTAAAAAAACTAAAAAATTTTTAAATTTTATTTTTTTTTTTGAATTTTTTAAAAAATAGAAAATTTTATTTTTTTTTTGAATTTTTTAAAAAGTAGAAAATTTTAATTTTCTTTGAATTTATTAAAAATTAAAAATTTATTCCTAATAATTTTGAATGAAAATTTTTTTTTTCATGATTTTATTTTTATTTTTTATTAAAAATCTTTAAAATTAAAAAAGTCAATAATGATGCTCATTTTAAATTTTTTCTATTTTTATTTTTTATTTTTTATTTTTTTTATCATCATTTTCCCAACACGCCCAGGGGCAAGATAGATGGATGAAAGTTAATAAAGCTTCTTCATGTGAAACATAGACCGTGTTTATCATTTTTTCTATTTTTGGACCCAAGTTTCTTTTTTTAAATTCGTCAAAAATGTCATTTTCATTTCTTGTATTCGTTTCAGTCGAGAAAAGTTTTTTTATTATGGTTAATATGTTTTAAAAATAAAAAACGCTTCCGCAATACTTTGAAAATTTTTTATTGTGGATTTTTGAAACTTTCCAGTCAAGACCGAAAAAGTGAAATTTTAGAAAATTTTAAAATAATTTTTAAAAATAAAAATTTTATAATATATTTTTTTAAATATCCTAACACGAATTTTAAAACTTTCCAATCAAGACCGGAAAAATATGAAATTTATGATTTTTGGAAATTTTAGAAAATTTCGAAATAATTTTTAAAAATAAAAATTTTATAATATATTTTTTAAAATGTTTCAACACGAATTTTGAAACTTTCTAATCAAGACCGAAAAAATATGAAATTTTAGAAAATTTTGAAATAATTTTAAAAAATAATTTTATAATTAATTTTTTTAAAAGTCCTAACACGAATTTTGAAACTTTCTAATCAAGACCGAAAATTTCGAAACTTTGAGTTTAAATGGTTCTAGAGTGGTTTAATAGATTATGAAATCATATTTTTTAAAATTTTCCTAACACGAATTCCTGGAACTTTCCAAGCAAGACCGAAAAAGTGTGAAATTCGATATTTTTATCATTCTGAAAAGTTACAAAGCCACGGAATAAATTCCAAAACCTCCCACAACTTTATATAGCATACTGTAACTTTATCCAAATACCATAAACAACATTTTTTCTGAAAATAAGTCGCTTATATTTCTTAATACTTTATAAAATTAATTTTTTATTAAATCTTTTTTAAAATTTTCCAAATATTTTTAAACTTTTTTGGATTTTTTAAAAATATTTTTAGATTTTTTTATTTTTTTTAAAATATTTTTAAGTATTTTTAAATTTTTTTAGATTTTTTTTATTTTTTTTAAATATTTTTAGATTTTTTAAAGATATTTTTAAATTTTTTTAGATTTTTTTAGATTTTTTTTAAATATTTTTAAATTTTTTTAGATATTTGAAAAATATTTTTAAATATTTTTAGATTTTTTAAAAATATTTTTAAATTTTTAAAAATTTTTTTAAATATTTTTTTTTATTTTTTTAAAATATTTTTTTTATTTTTATTATATATGAACCCATAGGTGTCTCAGTGACGTTTGTCAATTAACCATAATTATAATTTATTCTTTTTTTTTAATTTTTTCGTGGGTTGGGAAGCAACCGGAATTCTGAAGGCGTCGGTTTTGGCCTCCATAATTGCCAAAAGAATTTTAAATTTTCTACGGAAATCATTCATTTTCGAAGTGGATGATCACATGGACTTTTTTGTATTTTAAAATATAAAATTCAAATAATTTTAAAAATCCTAAATTAGCACCATTAGGGTATTTCGAAAAAAATTTTAAATAATTTTAAATTTTTTCATAAAATTTGAAAGTTTTTAGAAATTTTTACTAAATTATGGAAGATTTCAGAAAACTTTTGAAATTCTAGAATTTTACAGTACATTCAAAAAATTTCTAGAAGATTCTGAAAATTTTTTAATTTTTTTGAAAATCTGAGAAATTTAAAAATTTAATGAATTTTTGAAAATTTTGAATATTTTGAGAATCTTTTACAAAAATTTGAGAATTTTTATAATTTTTCATTAAATTTTGAAAAATTCCAAAACTTTCAAAAATTCTATTAATATTTTAGGAAATTTCAAAATTTTATGAAATTTCGAAAATTTTCAAAGAATTCTGAAATTTTCTAAGATCTTTTGCAAAAATCTGAAAAAGTTTATAATTTTTTAATAAATTTCAAAAAATTCCAAAACTTTCAAAAATTCTATTAATATTTTAGAAAATTTCAAAAATTTTATGAAATTTCGAAAATTTTCTAGAATTTTCCACAAAAATCCAAAAACTTCTAAAACTAACAAAATTCAGAAAATTTTAATTTCCATAAAATTTCAAAATTTTGCAAAAAATTCTAGTTCCAAAAAATGTCTGGTTTGTGACTTGAGATTTGCTTCCTTGAGGTTTCTGCTTCCCACTTTTGTAATTTGATAGCTGGATTTCAAAATTAAAAATAACTTTATTTTTTCCACTGTCTTCTTTATTTTTTTGTACTTGGAAGAAATTCGAGTTAGATATAAAAAATTAAAAAATAACTATTTTAATTTTAAAACTTTTTAAAAATTTTTCAAAAAAAAATAAAAATAATAATTTTTAAAAAAATTTGGAAAATTAAAAGTTTTAAAAATTAAAAATTATTTTTTTTATAAAAAATTGAAAATAATAATTTTTATAAAAAAACTAAAAATTAATTTTTTTATAAAAATTGAAAATTATTTTTTTTTTTATTTTTAAAAATAAATTTTATTTTTTTTTTATTTTTATACGTGTGATAATTGATTAATTGCTGAATTATACGTGGTTTTGTTTTTTAAGAAACGTGATTTTCGAATTTTGGTCTCGACGCGAAAAATTGATTTTTTATTTTTAAAATTGTAACTTTTTTAATTTTATTATTTTTAATAAATTTTTTTAAAAATTAAAATGGATATTTTTTTATTGATTATGAAAAAAGTTAAAAATTAAAATTTTTCGTGTCGAGACCAAAATTGAAAAAATTAATTTTTTAAATCCTAAATTATCTAGGACAAAAACTTCAAAAAAAACATTTAATCTGCGTCAAAGCCATTTTCCGTTCACGTGAACAAGGTCCATTGTCCAGACCCTGAGGCAATTGTCTGTTTTTCTGCATTCTCAATTTCAAACTTTTGACTGACAAGTGGTTATTTTTTGAAAAATTAACATTAAAAAATGAAAACCATCAGAAATCGGTCGTCTTTCATCCAAAAAGCCGGAGTTATGACTAATTGTCCGAGATACCGGGATCCAGTCATCATGGTTAGTTTCCAGCGCTCCATTTCCTCAAAATTGATGATCAAAGTTCAAAGTTAAAATTTTAATTTTTAAAATTAAAATATTATTCAAATTTTTTCTATTACAAAAACTTTAATTTTTGTCTAGATTGTTAGAATTTAATATTTCTAATATTTCTCAAAATTGATGATCAAAGTTCAAAGTTAAAATTTTAATTTTTAAAATCAAAACATTATTTTAATTTTTTCTATTATAATAACTGTTATTTTTATCTAAATCGATAGAATTTAATATTTTTTCAATTTCCTCAAAATTGATGATCAAAGTTCAAAGTGGAAATTTGGATTTTTAAAATCAAAATATTATTCAAATTTTTTCTATTACAAAAATTTTTATTTTTGTCTAGATTGTTAGAATTTAATATTTTTTCTATTTCTCAAAATCGACGATCAAAGTTCAAAATTTTAATTTTTAAAAATTTGTTTTTTTCTAAATTAATAATTTCAATTTTATGTTTATATTTATTTTTAAAGTTGATGATTAAAATTTAAATTTTTCGTTCCAAAACATAATTTTTGGAACATAATTAGACTTTAAAAATTTTAATAATTTAAATAAAAAATTTTAAATGTAAAAATTCCAAAATGATGTTTAACTGCGAAAGTTCAAAATTTAAACTTTAAATTTAATAAAAAAATGTTTTTTTTGAAAAATTTTTTGGTTTTTTTAAATGGAAAAATGCCAAAAATGAAGAAGAGACGACAGTTGTTCTTCAAAAAGTTCATCAAAAGTCGAATTTTCTTTAATTTTTTGACTCGAAAATTTTTTGAATATTTTTGATAAATTATGAATTTCATAAATTACTTGGTAATGTTTGAAAATTATCCAAAATTTATTATTTCAAAAATAATAAAAAATTTTAAATTTTAAAAATAATTTAAAATTTCAAATTTCAAAAATTACTAAAAATAAAAAATTTTTTAAATTTAAAAATTTATTAAGGATTTTTGAATTTTAAAAATTAATAAAACTATTAAAGTTTATTAAAAATTTCGGAATTTTTAAAATTAATCAAATTTTTCAAAATTTTTAAAATTAATAAAATTTTTCAAAATTGTTAAAATTAATTAAATTTTTCAAAATTTTTAAAATAATGATTTTTAGCAAGTGGCAGCAGATGGAAATCCAATTCGTCATTCCTTGCTTAATCTCGTTGCTGAAGAAGATATTCCTGAATTACTTCAAGCCATGGCTGAAGAGGTAAATTTCTACATTTTACCGTATAATTTATAATTTTAACATTTTCTATTTTTTATCTTTATTTTTAAAAATAATTATATTAATAATGGTCTTGAAAAAGAAAATTTTTTGCTTTTTTTAAATTAGAATTTTGATTTTTAATTTTTGAAATTTTTCGTTCTGAAACCAGTACTTTTTGAATTATTTCTTTTTTATTTTTAAAAACAATTAAATAAATAATAACCTTGAAACGAAAAATAATCTATTTTTTAATCTCAATTTTGATTTTTAATATTTTTTTAAATTTTCGTTCTGAGATCAGTACTTTTTGAATTATTTTTTTTTTATTTTTAAAAACAATTAAATAAATAATGGTCCCAAAACGAAGAAAGATTGACTTATTTTCCGGCTATGACTTTGGTTAACAATCTTCTGAAATCCCCAAGAGTCGGAATTTTGTTTTTTTTCGATCATCGTCATCCGCCTTCGTTTTCGAAGCTTTCGAAAATTGTTTTGGTTTAAATTAGATTCAAAAGATAAATTTTAAATTATTTTTTTCGAAAACATTTAAAATGTTTTTTTAACGGAAATTGAAATTATGCAAGTTTCTGAATCAAAAAGGCGTAGGTCCGGAGGAAGCGGCGTGAGAACCCCCATCTTGTGTTTATTTTACTTTTTTAAAATTAAAAAAAATTTTTAACTTTTTTAAAATTAAAAAAAATTTTTAACTTTTTTAAAATAAAAAAAAATTTTTAACTTTTTTAAAATCAAAAAAAATTTTTAACTTTTTGAAATTTATAGTTTTCTACATTAAAAACAAATTTTTTCACTCTTTTTTAAAATTTTAAAAAACTTTTCTAAATTAAAAAAATTTTTTAAAATTTTTTTAAACTTTTTTTAAATTTACTTTTTTCTATTTTCTTAAATAATATGTTATTCTCAATATTATTTTTTTTTTCGAATATTATATTTTTGCAAAAATCAGAAACAAAATTTCCTTGAAAATTTTAAAAATGCTTTTAGAATTTCGAAAAAAACAATTTTATTATTCTTTATTTTTATTAATTTTTATCAATTTTCACTAATTTTTATTCATTTTTTATCGATTTTTATTAATTTTTATTCATTTTTTATCGATTTTTACTAATTTTTATTAATTTTTTTATTAATTTTTACTAATTTTTATTCATTTTTTAAATATATTTTTTTATATATTTAATTAATTTTTATTTATTTTAGCATCACTTTGTTTTCGACGACTGTGAGACCATGCCCACGACCTCGGGCATCATCCACACCCCTGCGAAAAGACAAGAAAGGAAAAAACAGAGGAATGTCGACAGAATTTGCTTCGTAGAGAAGCCTCCAGAAGTCTTCGCTTATCTCGATGAGAACTCTGCCAATGAAGAAGGCGAATGGACAGATGGAATCCCTATAACTTTTGACGAATACAAATCCATCGTTGAATCTGCTCAACAAGAACAAAATCAACAACATATGGAATTGGCCAAGTGGAGAATGATGATGGAACAGAATTACGGTCAATCAGGAGGGGATTCTGAAGTCGAAAGGCCTTCTGATAGAGAACTAGGAGTGACTTCGACTTTCGTCTATTCCGACGACAGAGAAATCTCCACTGGTGGTGTCCTACAGTACCGCCAAACAGACTCCGGAAATTCGGCCATTTAATTTTGTAAATTTCTGAAAATTTCTGGAAATTTTTGAAAATTTCTGAAAATTTTTGAAAATTTTTGAAGATTTTTGAAAATTTTTGAAGATTTTTGAAAATTTTTGTAAATTTTTGAAAATTTTTGAAAATTTTTGGTGACTGAAATGTTCTTTGGCAATCTGACGATCCTGATGTGATACATTTTTCAATAAAAGTATTCTTGTAAAAATTCATCTAAATATTGAATTTACAGAACTAAAATTACTGTAGAATATGTGGACTACAGTATGGTCCGTAATTTTGGGAATATTGTAACTTAAAAAATGCACTTGAAATAGTTTTCTGAAACGAGTTTTGTATCATTTTGAAATCCTCAAAATACTGATTCAGAATCTGAATTTTACTTTTTTAACACCTTGACGACCGTAATTTTTTCTTTTTTCCTCTGTGAGCCACATTGTCGTCAAAGTTTTAAACGATTTTCTGAAGCGAGACGATTTAAAAAATCACTAAATTTAGGATTGAGTTTTTTAAGTTTTTGATCGCTTTTCGAAAAACCAACTCGATAGTTGTAATCAATACGTTAGGATAGAAAATAAAAAAAATTTTAATAATCTTTATTGACACGATGAGACGAAGATACAATTGTCATACAACTCTCACACAAGACAACCAAGTCTGACTTACGCCCTACAGTATTCCACGCTCCCTGATATCCAGGTCATCTCTTCAAGTCCCCTCTAGCCTAATTTCCCATCCGAATACAATATAAAAAATACAATAAAATTCCAAAAAAACTAGTCAAAAGGATCAAAAAATCCAAATCCAGTGCGAGTCGAAGGAGAACAACTGTATTTTTTAAATATTTTAATTAAGAATTTACTTCATTTTTAAATTCTAAAATTCCAAATCGCTATTACTACATTATTGAAACTAAATAACTCATTTTTGACAGCACATTTTGATTCGTCGTAAAATTTTTCTTATATTCTGTAATTTTGAAGGTTTTTGGTACTTGGGTTTTCGAGAAAATTTAAAATAACTCAAATTCCATCGACTAAAATGGCATTTCGGTCGTGCAATCGACCAGTTGAATTTCTTCAAAAAATTTGACTGGTTGCATTTGACTCTCATCGCAGGCAATTCGAAAAATTTCTCACAACGAAAATTAATTTTTTTCGAACATCTTCGTGTTTATTTTTTACCTAATTTTTTATTTATTTTCACTTTTTTTATTTTAAAAGTAACTATTTTTCGGAATTTTTTAAATTTTATTTATTTAAAATACGGTTTTTATATTTTTAAAAAGTAAGATTCTTTAGGTAATATTAAAAACGTTTAATTTTTTACGAAAACGATTATATATCAGTTATAAAATGCTGAACTTGGAAACTTTGACTTCAAAGACCAACTTTGAAATTACTATATTTGAAAAATTCCGAATAATTATCAATTTTTTATTTTTTTTAAGCCGTTTGAAAAAATCAAACGTGTCGAAATTGATTTTTTACATCGAATTATTCTCAGTTAAATTTTAAAAAATAAAATTTTAATTTCGATTTTGATTTAAAACGTGAAACAAAAACTTCTTTGTCAGTGCCGTTATTTTTTCGGAAATTTCTGACTGAAATAACAGCAAAAAAATTTTCTTACTGTAATGCTTCGTTTTTGTGGTTTAATTATTCAATTTTAAGGTTACGGTAGTTTTCAAAATTAAATGTGTATTTGAAGAAGCGAAGAAAAATCAAACGCTTAAATTTCGGACAGTTTTGTAAAAAAATATTGAACTAGTTACAGTATTCCTGAAAACTTTCAAAATTCAATAAAATTTTCAAAAACAACATTTTTAACCTTAAATTCTGGAAATTCCCACCGAGAGAATTTCGTAATATCTCTGATTTCTACAGTATTGTTTTTTTTACAAAATAATTTTTATTTTGAATTTTTCGGAAATAAAATATTAAAAATTAAACGAGTTTATCTGAGGAACCCGTTTTTTGGAGGATGACTAATCCTTTTTGACCGCATTTAACTGGATTCTCATTCATCGAAACCAAAGATTAATTGAAATCCACGGAGAGATCTCCTATAAAAAGAATTTTGGATTTTCAGAAAGTTACATATTTAAGAATGCTTCCTAAAAATTGTTGTTCTTGTTGCCAGAAGCTGTTTCCTCGTCTTCAAAAAGTAGAACACGATACGGACGAAAAATCCAAAAAAATTAAATGTTGTCCTTGTTGTGAAAAACTTGTCAAATTGTAAGTTATTTTGAAATTAGACAATTCCAAAACTATCACTTTTCTAATACATTGAAATTGGTTAATTTTATTTCTTTAATTTCGTAGATTCTAAAGTTTTAAATAATTTCATAATTTCTAAAATTTCTTAGCTTTTAGAATCTACAAAATTCCTGAATTTTCGAAAATTTAATAAAAGATACTGTAATTTTTGGAAACTTCATAGAAGATACTAATTTTTGAAAACTTCATAGAAGATACTGTAATTTTCGAAAATTTCACAGAAGATACTGTAATTTTTGAAAATTTAATAAAAGATTCTGAATTTTCCGAAGTATTTTAGAACTTTTTAAAATTGAATATTTGCTGGATCTTCTAAAATCAAAAATTCAAAGTTTTTTAAGTTTAAAAATAACTTTAAAAAAAATAAATTTCAATGTAATTTCAGAATCAAAAATGTTTGGTCTTCTAAAAAGACACTAGAAAACGATAAGTCGGATCTGGTTGAAGATTATCCAGAAAATTTGAATTCAGAGAAAACCAAACTTGACTCCGTTCAGAAGTTGGAAAATCCGAATTTTGTCGAAAAAGAAAATTTTTATTCATCTTGCCCTGGGGCATAATCGTTTTTAGAAAAATTTAATGATCACACTTTTCAACGAGGCAGTTACTCAACTCAATATGTTTATTTTTATAAATTTATAATTCGGAAATAATAATCGAAAATAAATTTTAATTTTTAATAAATTCAAAAATCCATGTTTGAGAAAATTTCGAAATTTTGTTGGAATTTAACTCGTGGATCTGGTTCTAGATTCCAAAAAAAATCTTTGATCAATAAAGATAAAAATCTTGAAGATGAATTAACTTCATAAATAATTCAAATAAGACAGTACTAGAAGACAAGTGATCTTGGAAAATTTAGATTCATCCTTGTTGTGGTACCGACCGTTCCTAGGAAGTGCTTCGAATTCCGTTTAATTTAATAGAAATTCGATGATTACGAAAGAGCACAAAATTATGTGCTAATTCCAAATTCTTATTCGAACTATTACCGTAACCTTTTTAGGGACTTCGCGGCAGGAATTAGTTCGTGTCCTGCTTCAATTTTATATATCTAAATAATTTTGTTTTTTTATAAATTTAGTTCTAAATTTGGCAATGGAATATTCGATTGAAAAATGTCGAAATTTTTATATCCGATCCATTCTGTAAATCCTCCAGATGAAAGTGTTCGAAAACAAAATTCTAAAAGTTATAATTTTCATAAATCCTTCAAAACGAAATTCTGGAGATCATTTATAATTTCGAAATTTATTTTGTTTGAAAATAAAAAAATTAATAAATTTCAATAGCTTTGATTCCAAACTCAGTTAAATTTTCAAAATTTAAAAATTTCCGAAAGTTTTTAGTTTTTTATTTCTTTAAATTTAATGATTTTTTAGGATTTCGAATTTCTGTTGCTTCAAAAAACGAATCCAAAAAACTACAGCAGCTAGCTTTTTTCGTTTCGGGACCCGCACGACGAGTTTGCGCGCTTCTTCACTCACGATGGAAATTTTCTTAAAAAATCGATCTTTCGCTTTGTTTCGTGTGTTTTTTTTATTTTTTTGATTCCCAAACTGTCCTTTACCTATGTTGCATCTATTTCAATCATAAAACGTGGTTTTGATATATGGATTTGAAATGTTTATCGATTTTAATTATTTCGGTTGTTTTAGATGGATGAAGAAGTCGACACACAGAATACCAACACTTCTGATAGTTTAGATGTTCCATCTCCATCGAATGTTGTTGATGATGAAGTAAGGCCCGGATCGCGGAACGGTTCAAGACCGGAATCGCGGAATGGATCCAGATCTAGACAAATATCCAGAACTTCGAACTCGAGAGACCGCGATGTCATGGACGACGAAACCCGGGAGAAGATAATGAGGATTTTACAAGAAGGAAGGATAGCTATGGAAGCAGAAAACGGAACTTCTTCGAATATCATGGTAGAAACTGGAGGAACTTCAGTGAATTCAAGTTTTCAGCAATTTAGTTCATCTGGTAATTTCGGTATGTTGAGCCCTTCGGATCCGAAATTACCGAAGCAAATCAGAAGGAAACCAGTTGTTCTGCCGCTTCCTTTGCTTGCTGAAAGACGGAATTCTGAAGGAAGGAAAAGAAGAGCTCCACCGTCCAGGGAATACGATCCAGTAGAACACCATCCGGGTCCTATCACCATCAAAAGGAAATCAAAAGCTTCATTTGATCCTAATACTGCTCTACAAGATCTGAGTTTGGATAGTCTCGACGTCCATGATCTGCATTCTCCAACCTTGGGTTCTCCGAAGAGCGATCGATACAAACCCAGGAATGCAAGTGAGCTTTCTTCTTTGCTGCCAAAACATCCCAAGAAAGAAATGAAGGATAGTCTCAGTCCTGCGAAATCAGATGACCAACAAAATTTGTCACAACAGAAGAAAAAAAGAAGAAAACGTGGGGCTGCGGCCAGAATGTTAACAAGGAAAAAAAGATCCACGATTTCGAAAGAAGAACCGAAATCACAAGAAAGTCCCCAAAAGAAAATATTTGAAAGTTCATCAGAAGAATCTGAAGAAGAAAACGACGATGTTGAGAATTTGATCGATTTTGGAAATGATGGAATCACATTTTTGAAAAACTTCCATCCCAAATTGGAACGAAGTACAAGGAAAATGGAAAAGAAATTCAGAAAAGAATTTTTTCTCAGAACTGTTCTATTTCCTCCAGAATCGGCCGAGAGTTCTTTGAGAAAAAACGAATTTGTTAGTCAAGTCAAAGAAATACCCTCGGTTAACGACAATCCTCCAATGGACAAGGATAATGCAACTGCTGAGTCTGTTATTGAAGCTACCTCTGTTACGTCGACGGAAGAAACTAAACTGCCTTTGGATACTGTAGAAACTCCAATGGAAATCGACCAGAAACCCCTATTGAATGAAATAAAAGAAGAAATCAAGGAATCCGAACCCTTAGGTAACTCCTTTGACAGGTTTATGAAACGATATTCTTTGGCGGCATCTGATGTCGTCCAATCTATCCAATCAGAACGATTAACAATGCCGGAAATTAGTAACCTCTTGAGAACGGCATCTCGATCACAAAAATCACCAACATTACTTGGAATACAATTCAATGGCGGTGAATTTAAAGCACTTGCGTGGATTCTGAAGAAAATACATGCTCAAAGGAAGATTATCCTCTCTGTAAGATCAATGGAAAATTCGATGGCGATTATGTTCATTAAATCTAAAGAATTAGCTTCCAAAATTCCGACGACAAAAAACAAATATTTTTTGAAAGCTCATGATTGGATTCTACGGTACAGTACTGAGGATGTTGTTTATTCTTATTTGACGTTTTTGAGTTATTTGAAATCAGCGGTAAGTTGTATAAATAGTACTGTAAAATTCATTTTGTTTTTAGAATTCGAAATATGAGTTCATAGATAACCATCATTTGAACAAAATGAAAGAAATCAGTAATTTGATGAGTGACGTCTTGAGGACATTTGTGAAGGATCCTTTTATTGGAATGCTCAAGAATTGGAAAAGATTGTTTCTTTTGTCTGATGTCCATATCATTGCTTTTCATTGTGGAACAGATTTCCGAGGAAAATCCGAAATTGAAGGTTTTGATGAAAGAAGGAAAATGATATTGTAAGTTTTTTAATAAGGAAATTAACTTGGATTTATTCATTTCAGGAAATCGTTTAAGAATCTAGGAGCGTCTGTGGAAGAATTTTGTATTTCTGATAATTGGTACTCAGGAGATGTTGTTCAAAAAGTTCATGCTGCTTATATTATGATTCATCAAACGATTTCGCAATCGTTTAAGAGATATACAAGAGAAATGGACAAAAATAAAACAATCTGTCGAAAAAGAATTTTTCTTGTATGTTTTGATCAAGCAGGATCTTTTGTCCATATTGCAAGCCAACCTCATGAAAGTGTGTACGGTATTATTAATTTTGGATTTAGAACTATGGCTGGAAAGAAAATCAGAGGAATTGTTGGTGATAATATTTGTAACACTATTTGTCCAAGTTTATTCATCCTTGGAACAGATTCAGAATTTTCGAATATTCAACATTTAGAAATTTTAAAGAAAAATTTCATATCTCCTGTTGGTTCCGTAGTGGTTGGAAATAGTGATCATTTATTAAGAACGAATTCAGAAATTTTAACTAAATATGGAATTACTCAAGTTTGTATAGATCGATTGATTATGGTAATTTTTGGAAATTTAAATACTGTAATAATTGTATTTTTAGGAACATGTGGCTGATTTTATTGATTATTGTTGTGTTACTGGGGATTTGATTACTCCAGATCAAAGAACGGAAGAACCATTTTCGAAAATAATTGAATTGGATGAATTTATGGAGAAATCCAACATGAAAGAAAAACCAGTTAAAGAAAGGAAAAACGACAGAAGAAGACCACCGTAAGAAAATTAGGTTTTTTAAAGTAATAATTTGTTGTTTTAGGAAAACATCGTTGGCAGATAAGGCAAGACTGAGAGAATTGGTACAGTATATGCATGAGAGTGCAACTGGAAAGTTGGTTAAACCGAAACATTCTTCACCGTCGAAAACTGGTATTGCGATTTCTAATGGATTTACTAACGATGTATTGCCGCCACATGCTTCTGTTATAACTCCGGCTCAAGTAAGAATAGAAAAATCGCCAATTAGAAGATCTGTTTCGAAAAAACCGGAAAAAACCCAAGAAGATGAAGTTGAAGAATTTGTAAGAATGGCAGAAAAGGAACTCCATAAATTGAATGAAGCTGAACGACTTCAGAAGTTGAAAGTTAACCAGGAAGTATTGGAAAAGAAACATCTCAGTAATGAGACGGTAGTTTCAACTCAAGGATCGATTCCACCTAAGCCGGCAACGGTATATGTTCCATATATTCCGGTTTCGGGTGTTATGATAAGTGTACCTTCTCAACAGTATTCTAATGGGAATTATCAAAGGATTATTGTAACAACTCCTATTGTTCAACCGTCAGTCTCTTATTCAATGACAGTATCCCAGAACTCGGGATCAATCCCGTCCGATCCCCCATCTCCTGAAATGTAGATACACTCATTTTGAACACTTTAGAACTTATTATACGGGTGTGATATCTTTGTAGGTATACAAGTAAAAAACCGTGTTCAATCTTGAATCGGGATTCAATAAAAAACAAAAAAATTAAATTTAAAAAATGCCAAAAATGGCTAAGATTATTATCAACATTAGGATCTTGTAGAAGATGATCCACCATTGACGAAAAATGATCCATCAGGTTTAAATTCGATTTTATTGATGAGAAATCTTGCCAAAGAACGACTATCTGATTCTATAGCTTCTGAAAAATTAATAATAATTTTTTTTTAAAAATATTAAAATTACCTTCATGAGATAATATAATTGTTTCGTTATTTCCTTCTGTAGATTTAGCAACAAATGATAAAATTTCTTCTGAAGATTTAAATATACCTTCAAAATTAAGTTTTTTTTTGTGTTTTTTCTTATGTTTATCTTTTTTATGTTTTTTTTCATCTTTCAAGTCTTCTTTAACTTCTGAATCTTGACGATGAGAAGATATGTTGTCATTTAGTGGAGTTACAGGTGATGATGTTTTGATTAAAATTTTTTGCGATGGTTGTCCATTTGCTGTCGATGAAGTTGAAATATTACTTATTGTAGACGATGGTTTTTTTTCTGGTTTTTCAGAATCACTATCTGATGATGAATCCATAAACCATGGAGTTTGTCTCTAAAAATATCCATGTTATAAAAATTTAAAAATAATTTTTTAACAAAATTTTCCAAACACGAATTTTTGGAACTTTATAAAAACTAAAATAATAGAAAATTTCAATTTTGTGAGAGATTTCGTAATTATAAAAATTCAATTTTTTAACAAAATTTTCCTAACACGAATTTTTGGAACTTTATAGAAACTAAAGTAACCTAAATTTTTAATTTTGTGATTTCATAATTTTTTTTTAGAAATTTCCAGATCTAAGAAAAATATATTTCTAAATTTGGATATACAGGATCCATGACCTTCTGCTCATCTTCGAAAATTGATTTCATATATGCAATTACTATCCCCATATTACTTTGTCGAAAAACAAATTATTTTATTCATAACTATAAAAATTGAAAAACTTACATTAACAGTCGTATAACGTTGAGGGGTCGGAATTATGCTTTTCTTTTCAGATGTCGATGTATCCTTATTTTTTTTTTCTTTTTTTGATTTTTTCCTTTTTTTCTTTTTTAATCCATAACCATCATCATCATCGTCGTCGTCATTGTCACTTTCGGAAGATTCTAGAGTCGGAGGCTCTGGTTCATCTTCCATTTTGCTCAGAGATCGACTTGATTCTCTTCTGGAACCACTTCCAGGAGGTCTACCTCGTTTTTTACCCTAAAAAATCGGATTTTCATATATGAAAAAATATTAATTTCGTCTGTTTTCCGTATATGAAAATCCAGTTTCTCCATACATAAGATTTTTATATATGAAGAAATATTTGACTTGCTAGATGAATAGAACGTTGAGTTTTCATATATTAAAAATACAGGATATCCATATATGAAAAGAGATTGGACAGTTATATATGAATAAAAAACTAGGTTTTCATATATGGGAAATATAGGGTACTGATATATGAGGAAGTATTTGATTCAAGTAGCTAAATGGAAAATTAAATTTTCATACATGAAAAATATATTGGATTGCTGTATACGAATAAAAAACTAGGTTTTCATATATGGAAAATATAGGATATCTATATATGAGGAAGTATTTGATTGGAGTAGCTAAATGGAAAATTAAGTTTTCATACATGAAAAGAGATTGGACAGTTATATATGAATAAAAAACTAGGTTTTCATATATGGAAAATATAGGATATTTATAAATGAAGGAAAAGTAACTTACAATGGTCTTCTTAGCTGCCTTTTCTTTCTCATATTTTTCCATGAATTCTCGTACGATTTCGGAAGCTCCTTCCATCAACATGGACATGGGTTCCCATGAATCTGCTTCGGGTCCGTAATTTTTCCACCGAACAAGAAACATTCTTGTTCTTCCTTGCATTCTTGTCTGGAGAATTTGATCAACTTCGTAGATTTCGTCATCTCCTCCTCCTGCTGTACCCGCGGCTTCATCGTCACTATCGTCGTCACATTTAACTGGATATGTTGGGTTACTTAATTCGTTTTCTGGATCCATTGGCTTCTGAAAATTAATTTTTTAAACAATGAAAATGGCGGGGAAATACCTGAACTGCTGCTTGGGCCGCTGTGATGAAAAAATTCTTAGAAACTTGGGAAACGAGCTGAGCGGCGCGTGCGCCCGCGTTCATAAGGGCAAAAACAAGAAATTCCAACCAAAAAATCACTAACTATAGATATGGAGATCGATTTAGCGGTGTAGCAGTTTCTAAAACAAATAAATCTCAATGCTCACGTATTACTTTCATAAATTCTATCACGTACAGTTATTAATTTCGTGAATAAATTCTAAAACAAGAAATTCTAAAATTATCAAAAATGAACATATATATCAAATAAATGATATAACTTCAAAAATAAATAAATCTCAATACCCATGTATTACTTTCATAAATTCTATCACGTACAGTTATTAACTTCGTGAATAAATTCTAAAACAAGAAATTTTAGAAAATTATCAAAAATGAACATATATGGACATATATGTATCAAATAAATGATATATCTTCAGAAATAAATAAATCTCAATGCCCATGTATTAATTTCATAAATTCTATCACGTACAGTTAGAATTTCTTGTTTTAGAATTTATTCACGAAATTAATGATAGAAAATTTCCGAACGTGGATATATGAATTCATTCAAGATACCAGTTTCTAAATTAAACTAAATTCAATATTCATATATTAATTCTACTTTAGATCCACACCAATTTCAGGAATACAAGTCAAAGCAAGAAATTTAAAGCGGAAAATTGCCAATTATGAATATATAAATCGATTAAATAATATAAACTTCTAACTTGAGTAAATTCCATTATTCATATATAAATTTCATCGTTTTTATCATAGATACACAATAATATCGTAAATAACACTTAAAACAAGAAACTTGAGCCAAAAAATCGCTAATTATGGATTTAGGGATCAATTTTGGGATATGTTTATAAATCGCGTAAATTCCATTATTCATATATAAATTTCATCGTTTTTACCATGGATACACAATAATATCGTAAATAACACCTAAAACAAAAACTTCCAACCAGAAAATCCGCAAAAATATGAAGATCGATTAAGTGATAAAGAAATTTCTAAATTAAACAAATTTCGTTGTTCATATATTATTTTTTAATTTTATACATAAATTTCACAAATTTTACCGCACCCGAACAATAGTTTGGAAATTAAACAAAATTAAACGTAAAAAACTGAAAATAAAACATGGAAATTGATCCGACGAAAGAAAGAAGAGAAAATGGCGCCAGAGGGGTTCTACAATGTCACTTTTCGCCAAAACAAAATCCAATTTACTGTAAGTGGATATAATAGTTGTTTTATGCAAATTAATAACATAAATTAAGAATTTTTACACTGATAATACTCCCACTAGAGGATGGTTTATAATTTTTATTTTGGTTGCCAGGCCAACAGCCGCGACGTCAAGACTGGCATGACGCTCATTTCTGACTTTTTTATGCAAATTTTCCTGTCCATTTAATCTCCCAAAAACGTTTAAAAATAACAACAAACATAATTAAAAATTATTATAAAGTTATTTTAAACTAAATTGAGTTAAATTTATTTTGTTGACAGAAGACCTAAAATCGTGGAAATGTCCCCCGGGGATTTGAGTTCAGTTATCCTTTTCCTATCAAAATCAGTTTCAAATTTTACAATTTTTACTTTAGTATTCTTACCAGTTTCTTATTTTCAAATACAGTAAAAATCAAAAATAATTCAGTCACGAAATGGTCCCGGCGCGAAATTCTAGGACTTTTTAGAAACCTAAAACGCCTACGTGATAATTTTCATTTTTCTTAATGGTGCTTTCGTAATTAATCATAAAAAATCAAAATTAATTTTTTCAATAGTTCTGACACGAATTTCTAGATCTAACTGAAGATTAAAGTACCTTAAAATTTCGTTTTTGTTATTATTTAATTTCCCAGAACTATATTATGGCTGGATATACCTAGAAACTTCCATATTGGATTATATGGATTATAAAAAGCTCCATCTACTCTCTAAAGTCAACGATGATATATGAAACATTCGAAAAATATTTAAAAAATCACAACATAAAGAACCACCTAAGGCGGATGTTGTGGTGTAAACCAGACTTTTGAGAGTTCACTTCTTTCTTTTAAACGATATATAAAATCCAAAACAACAATCCAAACGCAACAATAATGACAATCCCCGAAGCAGCCAATTTCATAAAACAACACGTGCACTCCTACCGTAACTTCAGGGATCACCGCGGTAGGAGCCAGTTCACGTCCTGTGTCAGTGGATTACCTTAAATTTTAGGATTCTAGATTTGGAAAATTTCAAGAACAAATCTTTCCCGATGAAAATTATTTCAAATCTATACTCTTCCAAAATCCAGAATCTTAAAAATTCAAAGTTTTCCAAACTTCTTAAATATTTTAAAATTATTTCCACTATTAAAATCATCTAAAAAAATTCTTTTTTAACTGCAAATGAATTCACACTCCAACGACTGCTGCAAAATTACCTTCCATATTGTACCTTCTAATTACACCTCATCTATGTAGTCATGTTCATCAGTACAAATTCTGAAGGATGCAAATTTACCTTCAATAGAAATCCCCGTAAGGGCAATCCTTTTTAATTAAAAAGTTACTGAAGAGAAGCCTCTGCATAAGACTGAATTTAGGGAGTCTGTTACTCAAAAGAACCCAAAAATGCTCTAAAAATGGACACGTCCATCAGGAAACCATAACTTTTTCGAACAACAGCATCTAATCGATTTCTCCGTCCTCAAAACAGATAAGCTTATTCAAATGACAGCCTCGTCACCAAATTAAAGACCAACAGTGAAGCACTCCGAATCCAAGTCGGTGCAAAGCCTTTAGGTTCAATCTCGTCCCATGAATCAATGATTAAACGAGTAATTTATAGTTTCCAACACAAAAACAATTCATCGGCCCCGACCATTACAACTTACTTAAGCTTCTTCTTGATACGGAGGTCGTTGGAGTGACCACACTTCTTCTTGCGGCAGTTGGTGGCACGAGGAGGCAAACGAGCATAACAACGACGGCAAATCTGCTTGTCGCAGTTGTATTTCTGGGCCAATTGTCTCAAAGAAGGTTCAATGATACCTCCACGCAGACGGAGGACCAAGTGGAGGGTGGATTCCTTTTGGATGTTGTAGTCAGAAAGAGTGCGGCCATCCTCGAGTTGCTTACCTGAAACAAACAATTAGCAACTTGACCAGTGGAAGCCAAACATACCAGCGAAGATCAAACGTTGTTGATCTGGGGGAATACCTTCCTTGTCTTGGATCTTGGCTTTGACATTCTCGATGGTGTCGCTAGCTTCGACTTCCAACGTGATAGTCTTGCCAGTAAGGGTCTTAACAAAGATCTGCATCTTGAAAACTACCTGAAAATTCACAAGTCAATATGAAATTCTCGATGTGGATATAAAATAAGCACGGAAGATTAAGAATGGTAGATGGAAATGAAAGTAGAAATCCAAAGCTCATAAAACAGATGTGATGAAATGCTATTTTTCATTAAATAACATATTTACTGCGAATAGTAGGTTAAAAATGGCAAAAAATTAGTTAAAATAGTGGGATTTCGGGTGAAGAAGGATTAGGGATGAAATTACAGAGGATATAACGAAGAAACAAATAAGATAAAGCCGGAAATAATCAATGAAACCCGCGACAAATCAAGGAAGCAAAGAGAAGGCCAGCGCGAGAGAAAGCGAGCACCGACAGACATTCGTTTCGGGACCCTTTGCTTACGGTAGTGCATTGGACTTTCACTTTTCGTTTTTTCAATTTTCATTCATTTTCAATTTTTTTTTCGGAAAAATTTCTGTTTTTTTTTAAAAACAAAATTTTTACTTTTTTCGTCGAAAATAAAAATAACTAATTCCTTCAGTAAAATCACGGATTCTTCTAGGATGAAAAGCAACATGTGAGGAAAATGATTCAGTTATTATTGTGTGAAATTGCCGTCCATGTGAAAACAATATATTGAATGAAAAATGAAATAGTGCAGAATTCACACTACAGAAACATCGCCATCATAACGACTTTTAGTTTTTGTATCGCTAAAAGTAGCAGTAAAGTTACTTTTTAAACTTGTTTGTTTTTGAAATTTTAGAAATTAAAAAAATTACTTTTAAAGTTTTAAAATTTCTATATGAAATGAATGGAAAACGATAATTTTTATAAAATTCGACATTTTTAGGATAATTTAATTTTTTTTAATTTTTAATTTTTTTAGAAATTTTCGAATTTTTACGAATAAGAATAAAAAGAATGAATTCTGTATATATTTTATAAAATTATAATTTTTAGAAATTCCTCGAAACGAATTTTATTTTTTTAGGATAATTTTAGTTTTTTTAATTTTAATTTCTTTAACACTGATTTTTGGAGATTTCTGCACAAATGTAAAAAATAACAAATTTTGCAGTTTTTGTGAAAATTTTACTTTTTAAAAAATAGAATTTAAAAAATTATTTTTAAAGATAATTTTAAAAATTTAATTTTAATTTTAAAATTTTAAAATTTTAATTTTAATTTTTCAATTTTTCAATTTTTTATTTTAATTTTAATTTTTTTAATTGTTTAATTTTTTGAAATAATAGTGGTTTTTTTAATCTTTGTATTCCTTCAGAGAACGAACAAAAATAAAAACGGTAATTATGGCAAATTGTTATCGGAATCAGCTCCTACTTTTTTACGACTATCCCAAGTCTAAAAAATTTCTGCATTCGCTTTGAGACTATTTGACAACACGTATTTTTATTTTTCGATAATAATGATTTTTTAAAATAAATGTTTAAATTAATTAAGTTTTATTTTTAAAAATTAAGAAATTAAAAAAAATTAAAAATTGTTCGAATTTTATTAAAAAAAATGTTTAAATTAATTGAATTTTATTTTTAAATTAAAAAATTAAGAAATTAAAGAAAAATAAAAAATTTTAAAAATTGTTCGAATTTTACAAAAAAAAATAAAAAATTTGATAACTCATTATCGAAATCGATTCGCTGTTTTTAGCTAAATTAAAAAAATCGTAAAATTTTTATTCCAAACTTTTTGAGTTTTATTTTTTACGGAAATTATTTTTTAAATATTTTTTAATTTCCGCGTAAAAGTTTATAAAATTCATAAAAATAAAAAATCTGCTAATTTTTGGAAATTTTAAAATATTTTTTTTGAAAATCGAATTTTTACTTTTTTAAAAAATAATATTTTTGACTTTTTAAAAAAATAATATTTCTGACTTTTTTAAAACATAATATTTTTGACTTTTTTTAAAAATAATATTTCTGAGTTTTTAAAAAAATAATATTTCTGACTTTTTTAAAAAATAATATTTTTACCTTTTTTAAAAATAATGTTTCTGAATTTTTTAAAAAATAATATTTCTGAATTTTTTAAAAATAATGTTTCTGAATTTTTTTAAAATAATATTTCTGACTTTTTAAAAAATAATATTTTTACCTTTTTTAAAACATAATATTTTTGACTTTTTTTAAAAATAATATTTCTAACTTTTTTCGTGACGGAGTAAATGGGGACTTTCGTAATTAGATTGATACGGACCAATGTCACCTTGGACTTTATTTTTACTTTCAAATAAGTAACGGAAATTTTTTAAATTAATGAATTTTTATTACGTCATTTTTTCCAAATTTGCAGAATCCTAAAAATTTTTCTTTCACCTTCCGCAAGTCATTAAATTTATCACTTTTTATTTTTTTTTTATCTTTTCCTTCATTTTTGAGTTGATCTTTTTACGTAACAACTCATCGACGGAAGCCCTTAAAATCATCTACAGTATCCTTAAATAATTATGAAATTATAGAGATTTTTTATTTTTATTTTATTAAAAAATAGAAAATAAATAAAAATTTGTTAAAAAAATAAAAATAAATTAAAATTTGTTAAAAAAAATTAAAATAAATTAAAATTTGTTTAAAAAATAAAAAATAAATTAAAATTTAAAAAAATTAATTAAAATTTATTTAAAAAAATTAAAATTTTACTGAAAAAATTCTAAAATTTAGTTTAAATTTTTTATAGAATTAAAATTTCTAAAAAATTTATAAAATTTTAAAATATTTTATAAAAAACTTGCTTTGAAATAAGTTTAGAATAATTATTTTTAATTTTATAATATAAAATTTTTGAAATTTTTCAGAATTTTCTGGATTTTTTTAAAATTCGATAAAAATATCTGAAATTTTTAAACATTTTTAGGATTTTTTGAAAATTTTTAATTTTTTAAAATTTTTGGAATTTTATAAACATTTTTGAAATCTACTAGAATTTTCAAAGCTTTCTAGAATGTTCTAAAATTTTTTGAGAATTTTCGAAATCCTCCAGAATCTTATAAATGTTTCTGAAGCTTTCCAGAATACCGTAAAAATATTAAATTTCTAAAATTTTAAAACTTTTTTAGAATTTCATAAAATTTCCAAAATTTTAAAACTTTTTCAGAATTTTATAAAATTTCCAAAATTTTAAAACTTTTTCAGAATTTTATAAAATTTCCAAAATTTTAAAACTTTTTCAGAATTTTATAAAATTTCCAAAATTTTAAAACTTTTTTAGAATTTTAAAAAATTTCTAAAATTTTAAAGCTTTTTCAGAATTTTATAAAATTTCCAAAATTTGAAAAATAATATTTAAATTTTAAAAATTGCCAAATTTGCATAAAAATAATTTTATATAAACTGCTTATTTCTAATTGTCGTGAATACGATTTATTCGTCATTACACAATGTCTGTCTTTTTGAAAGAATTAAAAGTAGATTTTCCTTGGAAACACCCGGCTATCTGACGAAGGAGCAGACTTACCTTTTTCGTTTTTTTCATTTTTTTCGTTTTTGTTCTGTTTGATAAGCTCCAAGTGTCAACGTTCGGAAAATGTCCTATTTTAGTCAAAAATTCTAAAAATTAAATTTTTATTTTTAAAAAAATTAGAAAATTAAATTTTTATTTTAAAAAAAATTAGAAAATTTTTATTTTTATTTTAAAAGAATTTAAAAATTTTTATTTTTATTTTAAAAAAATTCATAAATTTTTATTTTTATTTTAAGAAAAATTTAAAAATTTTTATTTTTATTTTAAAAAAATTCATAAATTTTTATTTTTATTTTAAAAGAATTCATAAATTTTTATTTTTATTTTAAAAAAATAAAAAACTTTTTTAAATTAAAAATAATTTTTTAGACTTTTTTAGAAAAACTGTCCTTTGGAAGATCTTTAATGTGTTTTTTGACCTTTTTGGATTTCGAATTCTTGTTTGATTTTCGTTATTTATTGATTTTTGTGTAATTTACTGAGAAATAAAGTTTTATTTTTTACAAATTTGTAGTGTGAAATTCCGATAATTAAAATTTTCTCAGAATGTAAGAAAAAAATTTTTAAATTTAAAAATTTCTTAATTTTTGGAAAATTCAAAAATTTCACAGAAGCTTTTCGAAAAATTCCAATTTTCCAAAATTTCATAGAACTTTTTAAAAAAACAATTACAAAGTTAAAATAATTTCGAAATTTAATAAAAACTTTAAAAATTTTAAATCTTTTAAAATTTTAAATATTTTAAGTTTTCCAGAATCTCATGAAAATTTTAAAAATATTTTAAATTTTAATAAATTTTCGAATTTTTTTAAAATTTTATTAAACTTTTTTGAATTTATTTAGAAATTTTAAATTTTCCAGAATCTCATGGAAATTTTAAAAATATTTTAAATTTCAAATTTTAATAAATTTTCGAATTTTTTAAATTTTTCCAAAATTTCATTAAACTTTTTTGAATTTATTTAGAAATTTTAAATTTTCCAGAATCTCATAAAAATTATTTTTTATAAAATGTTTGAATTTTTGAATTTTTTTAGAAGCTTTTAAAGGTTTCTGAATTTTTCCAGAATCTCTCTGAACCTTCTGAATTTTTCCAGAATCTCCAAAATTCCATCAAACTTAAAATATTAAAAATTTGAAATTTTAAAGTTTTAAAAATGCTCAAAAATTTAAATTAAAACTATTTGAACCGACATTTTTAAAATTTTTTTACATTAATGTGATTTCCCTACGGTATTTAATGTAAAAGTAAATTGCTCAATTTTCCAATATTTACTTAGTTCCCTAGTTTCTTCATGGCAGGTGGAAAGTGAAGGCGGCAACAACAAAGTCATAAAATTCACGGATCTTCGAAAATTTCCCATTTTTAGTCCTGTTTGACAAGTAATAAAACGGAAAATCGTTGGTGATTGTGGATTCATTCCTTTTCGATGATCAGCTACTTTTATTTCTTGTCAGATGATTGGAATAATAGTCTATAAAACATTGATATTAATTTCTTCATTTTATATTTTTCTAAAAAATTAAATTTTTGAAATTAGAATTTTGTAGAAAATTCTGGAATTTAATAAAAAATTATGAAATCTTTAAAATTATGATGAAATTTCTAAAATTTTACAAAATTTTTTAGATTTTTTTAAAATTTAGTAATTTTGTAAAATTTTACAAACATTTTCGAAATCTTATAGAAGATTCTGAAATTTGTAATTATTGTAGAAAATTCTGGAATTTAATAAAAAACTATAAATTTTTTAAAACTATGATGAAATTTCTAAAATTTTTTAGATTATTTTAAAATTTAATAATTTTTTTAATTTTGTAAAATTTTACAGAAGTTTTCGAAATTTCAGAAGTCTTCAGAATTCAACAGAAAATTCTGAAATTTTTGTAATTCTTGTGAAAGCTTCAGAATCTGACAGAAATATATAATTTTTTTTTGAATTTTCTAAATTTCCTCAAAATAAAAATAAAAATTATCAAAAAATTAAAATTTTGAAATTGATATTGAAAGAATTTAGTAAAAATATTTTTTATTACTTTTCTATTTTTTTATTTTTTTATTTTTCTATTTTTTTATTTTTTTATAACTAAATTTACCAATGTTAATTTCCCCTTGGGCATCTTTATTCAAACAATTCCATTTTTAAACGAAGGCCATTGCTAATTCAGTATGTCTGGTCCTCTTTGACGTTGAAAGTTGATGAATTTTGTTGACCTTTCTGAAAACTTCGGAAATTCGTGTCGAGACGATTCCCCAAAACTTTTCATTTTTAATATTGATTATTTTAAAACTTAAATGACCTTAAAAATAAAAAAATTAAAAAACTTTTAAAAAGTATTTTAAAAATTAAATAACTTTTTTTAAACATATTTTTAAAATTAAATAACCTTAAAAGTAAAAAATTAAATAACTTAAAAAAATGTTTTTAAATAACTTTTAAAAAATATTTTTAATTAAATAGCTTTTTTTAAAAAAGTATTTTTAAAATTGTATATTGTAGTTTGAACTTGTTTAAAATTCGATTTTTTTCTAAATAATCGTTTTTTATTTTTTATATAGAAGATTGAATTTTCTTTAATCTCGAAAAAGTATGTGCAGAGACTCCTTGATGGTTCGTTTTGAAGGTGTTTTGGCTCTATATTTATTGATATAAGGCTTAGGTGTACAAAATGGAACGAAAAAAACGAAAATGTTTATTTTTAAAAATTTTCGAAAATTTCTAACTTTAAAAATCTTTAAAAATTTCCAATTTTGGAAGTTAATTTTTAACTTTCATATATCAAAAAGATTTAAAATAATTTTTGGAATGTTTATGAATATTGTGAAAATTAAAAATTAATTAAATATCGAATTTTAGAAGATTGGGGTTCGAACCCGCAACCTTTTACGTAGTAGTTTTTTTCTTCATCGAAAAAGAAAATTTTTCTTTTCTCCGATTTTTTCTCGAGCAATAGTGTTCCCCAAGAAATAAAAATTTAAAAAAAAATAAAAAATAAAATTAAAAAAAAATAAAAAATTTTTATTTACATAATTTTAGCGAAAGTGATATGTATTGATTGATGTGATTTTAGTGGTTTTAAAAGTTAATTCGATTTTAATATTTATAGCCTACTTAGAGATATTTGAAAAATTTTAAAATTAAAGTTGTTGTAGATTTTTGGATTTAATTTTATATATGAAATTAATTTTTATGAGATTCAAAGATATTCGAAAAGTTGTAAAATCAGAATTACCATGTATTTTAATGTTTTTTTATAAAATTTAGAAATATTTAAAAAGTTATGAAATAAAAATTATAAATTTTAGGATTTATTTTTTTATAAAATTTAGAGATATTTGAAAAGTTATGAAATAAAAATTATAAATTTTAGAATTTATTTTTTATAAAATTTAGAGATATTTAAAAAGTTATGAAATAAGAATTATAAATTTTAGGATTTATTTTTTTTATAAAGTTTAAAAATATTTAAAAAATTATGAAACCAGAATTACCATGAATTTTGTTGTTTATTTTTTATGTGAAATAACGCTAAAAATAAGGGAACACTATTGATTCGAGGAGCACTGACAGTAATCCCAAGAATTCCTTGGTCGTTAAGTTTCTGACGTCAAAGGATCCTGATCTATTATCGGGACCACTATTGAGTGCTGTGTGGATCGTTAATTTGAGCGTTTTTCAGTTAATTGAATTCCAACTGTTCAAACATGGGTAATTCGTCCGTTAGCTTCAAGTCGGGTGGTTTTCTGCTTTTATTTTTTCTGATTCCAATTATTGCTGATCCTATAAGGAACCAGAATCCTTCGATCAATGGATCTTCGACGTCAGAACACGTTAAAACAGCTTACGATCAACATATCCCTTCCAAAGACGATAATCCACAGTTGTTCAAAGAAGCTGAAACCGGAAGTCACGTGGAAGGTTTGAAGGATTCAGAATCCGACCATGCTCATCACGGAGTCCACGTAGTCGCTTTCAAGTTCGAATACGTCAAGGCAGAATTAGTCGTTTGTGTTTTCATCGTGCTCATTGGATTGTTCAAGCTCGTTTATCACCAACTCAGTTTCCCAAGGAACATTCTGCCGGAATCCTGCTGTCTGATCGCCCTCGGATGCTGTATCGGTGTTTTCATCAGGTAACCACTTTCAAGCGTTAATATATCAACTTTCAATTAATTTCGATATATCAATTTTTTAAATTAATTTCGATATATCAATTTTTCAAACTGATTTCGATATATCAAGTTTTGATTATTTTTAATATATGACTTTTTAAAGTTAATTTTCATATATAAATTTTCCTTTGAATTCAAATTTACACACTTTTTGAAGACTAATATGTCTAATTTTAGTTGATTTCTATGTCAATTTCTTAATTAAATCCAATATATGAATTTTCTAGATGGATGGCGGGAAGCAAATCCGCAGAAGCCGTTAGTTTTCTCGAATTTGATTCTAAAATTTTCTTTTTCTTCCTTCTGCCTCCGATTATCCTCGAAGCCGCTTACGACCTGAATGACAAAGCATTTTTGGATAATTTTGGAACGATTATTCTTTATGCCGTCGTTGGAACTGTCCTCAACATCGCCATCATCGGAAGTTTGTTGATTTTCTTTGGATTTATGGGAGTATTTGGGACATTTGGAATTCATGCCTTGGATTGCTTACTTTTTGCAAGTCTGATTGCCGCTGTAGATCCTGTGGCTGTGCTGGCGATTTTCAAAGAAGTAGGTGTTAACAAAATGCTTTATTTTATGGTTTTTGGAGAATCACTACTCAATGGTGAGTTTATTTTCTTCCTTCATATATCAAAATATTTTTTCATATATCAAAAATTTCTTTTATATATCAAAAACTTTTTTTCATATATCAAAATTCTTTTTTCATATATCAAAAATTTCCTTTATATATTAAAAAATTTTTTTCATATATCAAAAATTTTTTTCATATATCAAAATATTTTTTCATATATCAAAATATTTTTTCATATATCAAAAATTTCTTTTATATATCAAAAACTTTTTTTCATATATCAAAACTCCTTAGTGATGTGTGAAAATCCTTTTCAGATGCTGTTACTGTGGTTTGTTACAATCTTATTCAAGATTTCCAAGGATTAGAGACGATTAGATTGTATGACTGTTTCCTCGGATTCTTGGCTTTTCTGTGTGTTTCGTTCGGAGGATTGATGATTGGATTAATCTTTGGAATCTTTTCGACGTTGGTAACCAAATACACTAATCACGTTAGAGGTAAGGAATAAAGCAGATTTCGCGATTTTTTATAAAATTTACATTTCAGTGGTCGAACCAGTAATCTGTTTCGGAATGGCTTATTTGTCCTACGTGTTTAGTGAATTATTTCATTTTTCTGGTATTATCGGGTGAGTTCAAGTTTACTAAAAATCAAAAAATAATATCAATCTTTATTATTAGCAATTGAAAAGCTATAATTTTCGACATTACTGAAGGAAAATAATGTTACTTTTCAACTTTGATATATAAGAGTTTAAGTTCATATATTAATTTTTAATTTTAATATATCAAGTTTTAAGTTCATATATTACTTTTTAATTATGATATATAAGAATTTAAATTCATGTATCGGATTTTAATCCCGACGTATAAAAGTTCAATTTCATATATTAACTTTAAGTTTTGGCATATCAAACATCAATTTCATGCGTTAATTTTTAATATCGATATATAAAAGTTTAATTTCGATATATAAAAGTTTAAGTTCATATATTAATTTTCAACTTTAATATACAAAAGTTCACTTTCATGTATTAATTTTAAGTTTGGATATGTGGAATTTTGAATTTTCAGAATCATATCTTGTGGTCTCTTCCAGACCCACTACACCATGGCGAATCTCTCTGGCAAAAGTTATATTTCGATCAATTACATTACAAAAGTCGTGAGTTCCGTTTCGGAATCCCTGATTTTCATCATTCTTGGAGTAATGTTGCTGAACGAAAACAGTTTCTTTTTTGACGACTGGCATCCGATATTTGCAATTTTATCTTTGGTTTTCTGTATCCTAGCAAGATTTATTGTGGTTTATTTTTTGACTTATATTGTTAACAGATTCACCGGAGGCGTGAGATATATCAGTTTTCAAGAACAATTCATAATGGCATACGGTGGATTACGTGGAGCTGTTTCGTTCTCGTTGGCTTTCATGATAGACAACAAAGCAAACACGAAACCGACGCTTTTAGCAGCGACATATCTGGTCATTATGTTTACGGTGTTCATCCAAGGATCAACAATGAAATCTCTCGTCAAAGTCATGAATATCAGATTGGCAAGCAAAGATAATAATTTTAGATTATTTTGCGAATTTAACAAAGGAATGGTGAATTACATGACTCAAGGCATGGAAGACATAATTGGAAACAAAAATCAAACAATTATTAAAAAACTTCGACATCTCAGTAGACATTACTTGAGACCCATTTTGATCAGAGGATATATAGAAAAGAAAACCGAAGATAAATTAATCAGAATTGAAAATGAAGAAAATCTAAAGTAAGTTATATATAGTTTTCAATTACAGTACTATGAAAATTAAGATTTCTTTGCAAAATAGTCTTGGCACGAATTTACAAGAGTTACAGTAGCTTAAAATTTTTATTTGATAATTTTTAATTACATTATTATGAAAATTGGAAATTTTTTATAAAATAGTATTAACGCGAATTTACAAGAGTTACGATAGCCTAAAATTTTAATTTTATTTGATAATTTCGTAATTACAGTATTATGAAAATTGGAAATTTTTTATAAAATAGTATTAACGCGAATTTATAAAAGTTACAATAGCCTGAAATTTTAACTTGATTTGATAATTTTTAATTACAGTATTATGAAAATTAATATTTCTTTGCAAAATAGTCTTGGCACGAATTTAAAAAAGTTACGATAGCCTAAAATTTTTATTTGATAATTTTTAATTACAGTACTATGAAAATTGGAAATTTTTTATAAAATAGTCTTGGCACGAATTTTTAGAATAAACTAAAAATTAAAATAACTTTAAAATTTCATCTTGTGTGATAATGATTTTAATTTTTTGAAATATAATTTAGAATATTTTAGAAATTTCACAATTAGGATTACATAATTCTTTTTTTTGGAATTTTTATAAATAAAAATATTTTAAAAAATTAAAAATTGAATTTAGAATATTTTGTAAAAATTAATTTTAAAAATTAAATTTAAAAATTAAATTTAAAAATTAAATTTTAGAGAAACTTTGAAATCAGTTCCTTCGACTTCTTCATTCAAACGTCAGCAGACGATGAACGACATGGTTGAATCCGGCAATTACGACCTCTTTGATGAATACGACGATCTGATGTCAGCGAACGCCAAAGAAGCACAAGAAGCGGAAGACAAGGAAGTCGATGAACTTATGAGTGATTCTCTGCACATTCAGGCTCTGGTGAATAACACTATTTATCCTGACAGGAATCTCATAGATGAAGAAGCTCATGAAAGAAGAGAAAGTTTAAATGCTTCTAGAAAATTAATGGGACACAGATGGCAGGTAAACAGAATAGCAAACATGAAACTGACAGAACCAGAAGTGTGAGTTTATAAAATTTAAAAATTATATTATTCTAGAATTTTGGAAATTAGAAATGTTTTAAAAAATAAGGGACTGCGAAAAAAGTTGATTTTAGGGGCTGTACGGTAGTTGTTACTTTGGGAGATTTTCTCATTTCTTAATTTTGATTTTTTTAGATAATTTTTAATTGTTAAATTAATTTTAAAAAAAATAAAAATAAATTATAAAACATTTTTCGATTTAATAATTTTGATTTTTTTAGATCAGTTTTTAATTGTTAAATTAAATTAAAATATAAATTAAATAATTTAAAAAAATTAATTTAAAAAAAAGATAAAAATGGATTATAAAACATTTTTCGATTTAATAATTTCGATTTTTTTAGATTAGTTTTTTAATTGTTAAAATAATTCAAAATATAAATTAAATAATTTAAAAAAGATAAAAATGGATTATAAAACATTTTTCGATTTAATAATTTTGATTTTTTAGATCAGTTTTTTAATTGTTAAAATAATTCAAAATATAAATTAAATAATCAAAAAAAATTAATTTAAAAAAAATAAAAATGGATTATTTTGTAATTATGCTTTTTTTACATTGATTTTACTTTTTTTGATTTTAAATAAGTTTTTTCAGTAATTAAATCAGCGCAATATGGTAATTAAATAATCTAAAATATTAGTTTAAAAAAATTTAAAAATGAATGCGAAAAAATAAATGCCTCAGGGGATTGGCGATTTTATAACTTTTTTAACACAAAATTTAAAAATTTTTTAAAAATAATCAATTTAAAATTGTAAAAAAATTATTTTTTTTTTAATTTTTAGAAGAAAACGTCGAAATATTATTTCTCGAACTGGACCGAAGAAAAAAGTCAGTGTGAACAAGGGTCTCATCGCGATTGCAACGACTTCTTTGGGAGTGTCGTCTCATATTGTTCAAGAATCAACGATAGAGGAATGTGATGAAACAAATTCGGAGGGCATAGGTTCCCCTCCGGCAACGGCGAGATCAATCAAGACCCCGCATTTTGTTTTTGGAGATCTGGCTTCGAAGGCGGATAATCAAGAACTTCAAAATCAAGGTCCTAATGGAAATGTAAAAGAAAAAAATCCGAAAAATTCCTTATTTTCTCAAAAATCTATTCAATCATCTTCGTCGTCAAACAATGAAGAAAACAATGAGTAGTTGTGGTCCTGGAAAGAAAAAGAAAAACAGCTTAATCATTCCACTTGCCAAAAATACAAATTGCCTTGTAAAAAATGTCCATTATGCTCAAAATAATAATTTTATAAAATTAAGGGTTGGAAATAAAAAATTTTTATTTTTAAAAAATTTATTAAAAAATGAATTAAAAATTATTCGTGGTAGGACCATCATTTGGAATATATTGTCAAGTAATGAAAATAATAATAATTCGATAAAAAAGCCCTAGTATCATCACAAAAGATGTTTAAAACATAATTTATCTTTTGATTTCAAATTTGATTATCTAAATTTCTGTCGTGTCGGGACCACTACTTCTAAGTTCAAAAAATAAAGATTAAAATGAATATTAAATTAATATAAATTTGTCCCATGACGAAAGATGTGTAAAATCTAAATAATCAAATTTGTAATCAAAAAATAAATTAAGTTTCTTTCGTGTCAGGACCACTACTTCTAAGTTCAAAAAATAAAGATCAAAAGGAATATTGAATTAATATAAATTTGTCCCACCACGAAAGATGTGTAAAATCTAAATAATCAAATTTGTAATCAAAAAATAAATTAAGTTTCTTTCGTGTCGGGACCACTATTTCTAATTCCAAAAAGTAAAGATCAAAGTATGTTCCAAATGAAAAATATTTACCGTCTTATAAATGATGCTTTATTTTATTTTTTAACAATGAACTTGGTTTATATATTTTTTTAAATTTTTATTCTTGTCGCACAAAATTAAAAGTTTACAACAAATACAAAATTAATTATAATTGTCTTTTTTTTTGATCCATTTTAAATAAACTTGGTTAATTGTTTTTTAATTTTCTTATTTACTGTTCGAAATATTGTTTCTTCGTTACTTTATTCCGGACACAAATCTCAAACTTGGGTAATTAAACTATTATTATAAACAAGTTAAAAAATAAAAAAGCAACACAATCGATAAATCTTTGTTAAGATTGTTACTAATCTGTCTGGATCAGTGTCATTATCGTCGTTCTGATCAGATACATAAATATTTAGTAAAACTAATGATATTTGTCAAAAAAGTGAAGAACAGATATCTATCGTGGATTGATATTGTTCGAAATGTTGTTTCTTCGTTACTTTATTCCGGACACAAATCTCAAACTTGGGTAATTAAACTATTATTATAAAGAAGTTAAAAAAAATTTATCGATTGTGTTGCTTTTTTATTTTATAAGACTTACTAATTTTTCTGGATCAGTGTCATTATCGCCGTTCTGATCAGATACATAGATATTTAATAAAACCAATGATATTCATCAAAAAAGTGAAGAACAGATATCTTCTAAAACTAAAAATATCTATCGTGGATTGATATTGTTCGAAATATTGTTTCTTCGTTACTTTATTCCGGACACAAATCTCAAACTTGGGTAATTAAACAATTGTTATAAACAAGTTATAAAATAAAAAGCAACACGATCGATAAATCTTTGTTAAGACTTACTAAACTTACTAATCTTTCTGGATCAGTGTCATTATCGCTGTTCTGATCAGATACAAAAAACAATTACTGTTTTTGAAGGACCATCAATTTTTTTCTTTAACTTCAAAACGGAACTCTAGACACGTCTTTCCGACATAATCCTTTTCAGTTTTGTATTCTTATCAACGACATTCAACCAAAGAATCAATTGATCCGGATTTTCCTTTCTTGTGTACTTTGTATCATATCATTGTCGTCGTTAACGAAGATAATGAAAATCAGTCTTATTTTTTTGGTTTTCTTTATTTTTTTCCGAGGAAATTCTGCTGTTTGCCCGAAGGGGTCTCTGACAGCCTTGAACAATGAAAATAAATGTTATTCGTTTATTTCTACTGCATCACAGTTCATGACTGCAGAACAGACATGTGTGGATTTGGGAGGACATTTGGCTTCAGTTTCTGATGGATTCCTTAATGTTTTTTTGACTGGTAAGACAGTTATCAAAAATCACAAATTATTCAATTAATTATCCATGAATATCTTTGTTATTTTTTGGTTTTGTAGAGATAACATCGTGAATGATTAAATTTGTGTTTGTTACGAAATACAAAATCAACTTTCATCGTGAAATTTTTGACGAACATGATTGTAAGGGACTCTGACCTATTCCCTTAATTGATAATTGTTAATTCTTGGCTTTATTCCAGAAGTCAACAACACAAAATAGTTAAGAACAACTCTTCGCAGCTTGGTCTCGTTCCCTCTTGTCGCTCCTGAATTCCTCCGCTTCTAAATTCCTTCGCTTCTGAGATCCTTCGCTTCTGAATTCCTTCGCTTCTGAGCTCCTTCGCTTCTGCCGGCTGCTTGACGCGCAAGTTGAGTTCTTGTATCTCAAGGGGTTTCGTGCTAGGAGTCTTCTCGCTTTCTGCAACAATGATATAGTCGTTCGTATCTGACCGTGATTATGTGACATTTCTGTCCCAAGCTTTTATATTCCAATCTTGGAGTTAAAACTTTACAAAAAGCACTTAAAATAAGATAATAAAGTCCATAGGTTCTGAATGTAAAACCAGAATCAAAAATCAACTTTCAGAATCTAGGATTCTAAAGACTAACTCTGGATTTTAAGGATATATCAAATTTTATATAAAAACTATCTAAAAAGTTAAAACTTATCCAAAATTCCCTTTAAAAATAAAAAATAAAAAACCTCTTTAAATAACTTTACATCTGTTTTATAGCATTTTAAATTAATAAAGTTGTAAAAATTGGAACACAAAAACTTGAGACAAAAACGTCTTATCACGCTGATCGTAATTATAATTTTGCGCCAAAATTCATTTATAAAAAACAAAATTAATTTCTACAGCGAAATTTTTGAACATTATGATGAATTTGTTCATTTTTAAATTCAAAAGAAATTTAACATTAAAAACAACTTCAAAAAACGAACTATTATCACCAAATCTTTGTATATCTTGGTAATTTTGTTCATTTTTAAACGAAAATCGGATTTTGCGCCAAAACTTGTTTTAAAAAATAAAAACAATTTTTGAAAATTATGAATTTACTTTGTTTTTAAATTTAAAATGAATTTAAAGTTAAAAGTAACTTAAGAAAAAAGTAAAGTCAATTCCCGGTGAAAATCCCCCAAATATTTTGATTAATTTGTTTGTTTTGAAGTAAAAGTTGGATTTTACGTCAAAAAAATAATAGAAGAGGAAAATCAACTCTTATCGCGGAACTTCTGACGATTATGATAAAAAATTCTGTTCCAAAGTGCAAGTAGAATTTTACATTAAAAAGAATCTGATAATTAATCAAAATCCGGTGTTGATTTTCATTACCAAAATTCTTTCTATCGTATACTATACAATAAAAAAGTAACTTTTGGTTTGGTATTTGTTGTGACTTCCTAAGGGACGCTGCAACGTAGGGAAACAAGCACTGGAGTTTTTACAGAACAAGTCACAATCTTATATTATATCACTACTTAACAACCACACAATAACATAAACCTCGTAGGGTTACGGTGGTCGTGCTAATACCAACAATTCAGGGAGCGTCATCTGTATGACGTTTCTTCAAGTCCCAACAGTATTAATTGCGAAATGTGACAAAAATATAAAACACAATCATCACATTTTCCATGAATATTAGGTATTCCTGACGAAAATTAAAACATAATAGTGACGATTTACATTTATTATTAGGATAAAAGTTACGCTTTTTGTGTAGTAATAAGCACGTTTCGTCAAAGTTATGTCAATAAGAGCACTTTGCCCGTCACTAGCAAAAAAACATTTCGTCAATCCTTCACACAAAAAAACGTAATTTTTGGTCCGGTAATAATTGCGAAATGTAATACAATAGTCACATTTTTTATGGATATTGGACATTTCTGACGAAAATGTAACATAATAATAATGATTTACATTTGTTACTGGACTAAAAGTATGCTTCTTTTTATGTGTAGAAACTTGTCTACAGTAAGATGAACGTATTGTAAAAGACCCGATTACATCTTGGGAGAAAGCATAGTCCACATTGAAATCACAAATGTTATTTATCAAAAATATCCCGACTTCTTAAATGGATCTATATATACAAAAAAGTAACTTTTGGCTCAGTAACAAATGTAAATCTGGACTATTATTTAATTTTCGCCACAAATGTCAAATATTTATGAAAAACGATGATTGTGTTACATTTCGCAATTGTTACCGGACCGAAAGTTATTCATTTTTGTGTGTGGTGATTTTATAAAACAAAATTTTGATATTCGACATAGTTAAATTTTCAGAAAATGCCAACAGTATCTACCATAGGGTGAATGCGACTAATTTCTGGATTGGGGGTTCGGATCTGGCCACTCCTGGAGTCTGGAGTTGGACAGATGGAAGTTCTTTTGACTACAGTTCCTGGGCTCCAGGAGAACCCAACAGTCTTCCAGGAGACAATTGTATCAGCAGTCAAATCGTGGATGGAACTTGGATTGGATCTAGTTGTTTTGACTCGAAACCTTACGTCTGCAACATCCCTGCTCTCCCTGATCACACATGTCCGGCTTATTGCGATTCTGAATGGGCCTACTTCAACGAGTCCAACAGCTGCTACAAAACCTTCTACAACGCTAAATGGAACGACGCCGAAGCCGCTTGTGTCGGGGACGGAGCTCATCTGGTTTCCATCCACAGTCCTGCTGAGAACAGTTTTGTTGCAGGTAGGCTTGGGATAGTGGATATACTTCTTTATTAATGTTTTTAAAAATCAGATGGAAGTTTAAATTTAATTAGAAGTTTCAAAAATCCGATAGAAAGTTCTGAAAACTGAAATCTAAGATATTTTCGGATATTTGTGGAATTTTTAGAAACTTATATGACATTCCAAAAAATCCCGAAAATTTGCACTATATTCCGAAATATTATATTTTCACAAATCTTCTAAAATCCAATGGGAAATTCTGACATTTTTGAGAATCTTGTGGAAATTCCTTCAACGTTCTAAAACTTTAAAATTTTCGGAAGGTTTTAAAATTTAATAAAATCTTTTAAAATTCTTTAAAATTTTACACTGAATTCAGAAATTTTCAAGAATCCAATGGAAAGTTTAAACATTTTTAAAAATTTTATGAGTTTTTGTAATTTTTTAGAACTTTATAGAAATTTTCAAAACATTCCAGAATTCAATAAAAACTTGAAACTTTCCAGAATTCTACACTGAATTCAGAAACTTTCAAGAATCCAATGGAAAGTTTTGACATTTTTAAAAATTTTATGAGTTTTTGTAATCTTCCAGAATCCAATAAAAACTTTTGAAATTTTTTAAAATTCTACACCGAATTCAGAAACTTTCAAAAATCCAATGGAAAGTTATGTAATTTTCCACAATTTTATGGAAATTTTCAAAACACTCCAGAATCCAATGAAAACTTTTATAATTTTCCAAAACTTTGAATTTTGAAATTTTCTAAATTTCATATTGAAGCAATTTTGCACTAGAATTTATTTTTAATTTTTATAACGTAAATAATAGTAATTTCCTTATTTAATTTCGACTTCCAGCCCTCGCCAGAACGAATCTAAAAATGTCGACTCCTCATATGTGCTGGATCGGTCTCTACACGAACGACAAAAACTCCAACTGGTATTGGACGGACGGATCTCCGGTGGACTTCTACAATTGGGCTCCATCTCAGCCGGATAACGCAGGAAAAGAAAACTGTGTCGAACTTTATTCCGACAGATCAGAATGGCTTTCGGAAGAAAAATGGTATGAAAAATTCCAAAATTACAATTGCAACAATGACGTCAGAGCTTATGTTTGCAAAAAACCCGCTCATACTTCATAGAAATCAAATTTTTATTAATTAAAAAATTAACAAAAAAGCAGTTGTTTTAAAAATAAAAATATTTGGCACTTTTTTAAAAAGGTTTTCAAGGTGAATTCAGGGGCATCAGAAGGAGATTCGAGATTCGGTGAACTGAAACAATAATTAATTAATTAATTAATTAATAAAGTAATAAATAAATATAATAATAAACAAATAAATATAATAATAAAGTAATTATTAAAATAATAAAATAAATTTATTAATTAATAAAATAATAAAATAAATAAATAAATTTATTAATAAAATAATAAAGTAATTATTAAAATAATAATAAAGTAATTATTAAAATAATAAAATTAATTTATTAATTTATTAATTAATAAAATAAATAAATAAATAAATTAATAAAATAATTAATAAAATAATAAAATAAATAAATTTATCAATAAAATAATTTATTAATTAAATAATTAATAATTTTATAAAAATTTCAACAAGTAATGACTAGACTATAAAGAATAAAAATTATTTTTAATGTAAAAAATTAAAAATTAAAATTCAACTTTGGTTCTGACGTAAAAAATAAATTTTTAAATTTTTCGTGTTAAGACTAAAACTCAGAAATTACGTTTGTCCTTTTAATTGACGTCAAATATTTTAATCGAACTTTGAAGAACTTGTCAACATATTTAGACAAATACTACAATACAGAAAAAACTATTCCGATTCACGGTACTGTGTACTATGTAAAAAAGTAACTTTTGGTTTTTAATAATTACGAAATGTAACAAAATCGTCATGTTTTTCAGAAATATTTAATGTTTGTGATGAAAAATGTGACGAAATAGTGACGATTTACATTTGTTAGAGTCTATTTCGAACTCAATCAGGGCTTCCTAGTTGCTATCCGAAATTTACTGGAGTTCCAAAATTACTATCCAACAACAGCTCCAATACATACAAAAAACGTAACTTTTGGTTTTTAATAATTACGAAATGTAACAAAATCGTCACATTTTCTATGAATTTTTGACATTTAGGACGAAAATTAAAAAATAATAGTCACGATTTACATTTTTTACTGGACCAAAGTTACGCTTTTTTATGTATGTATTCAATTTGGAAAAATTAAAATCTAAATGTATTTCAAAATTCTAGAAACATCAAGAATTAAATAATTATAAATTTTCTAATTAAAAAATAAACCATATTATCAGAAAAAATGAAAATGGAAATTGTTAAAATTAGAAAACAGAAGTATATGGATAATCTTTACTAGAACAATAAAGCACAAATGCGATTTTTATATTCATTTTTACAACTACAACCGAAAATTTCACTCATGTTCTACAGTATCCCAGGGTCCCTGATATCTAGGATGTCTTTTCAGACCTCTTTCTAGTCTACTTTTCTGTCTCAACAGTAATCTAGTAATAAATTGGACTATTCTGATCGAAAACCAGCTGTTGAGATAGAAAATAAAAGGATTTTAATAATCTTTAATGACACGATGAGACGAAGATACAATTGTCATACAACTCTCACACAAGACAACCAAGTCTCACTTACGCCCTACAGTATTCCACGCTCCCTGATATCCAAATTATCTCTTCAAGTCCCCTCTAGCCTAATTTCCCATCTCAACAACAGTTGCTGCAAAATTGTCCCGACACGAATTTCTAACTTTTTAGAAACCAAAGCACTTTCACAATTTCGGTTTTTTAAAGATTTTTTTCATTTTTTACGATTTCTCAATTACTCATATTATTGTAAAAATTAAAATAAATATTTTTAAAGAAATTTTCTCAAGGGGAATTTTAAAAAATCCAAAATAGCTTACGTGACAATTTTGAACTTGCGCAAAAATTATTTCGTAATTTTACTATTTTTTATTTTTTAAAACTATTTTCTTTTTGAAGAGATTTAGAAACTTCTGAATTAGAATACATGAAGCAGAAAATCCTTTATTCATTTTTGAGGATTAAAAGTGAAATATAAAAGTTTTCACAAATGTTGAAAAAAATTAAAAATAAGAAAATTTGAAAATAGATTACTTATTTTAAAATTTAAAAAAATTGAAAATTAATTACTTATTTTAAAAATCAAAAATTTGAAAATAGATTACTTATTTTAAAAATCAAAAATTTGAAAATAGATTACTTATTTTAAAATTTAAAAAATTTGAAAATAGATTACTTATTTTAAAAATAAAAAATTTGAAAATAAATTACTTATTTTAAAATTAAAAAATTTGAAAATTAATTATTTATAAAATAAAAAAAATCTTAAAAATGAATTACTTATTTTTAAAATAAAAAAATTTGAAAATAGATTACTTATTTAAAAATAAAAAATTTACCGATTTTGTTTTCTCCTATGTTACGGTGATCCAAGGTGAATTCTCTCCTGACGAGATGGGGTATCCTGACCCCGATTCTTCTTTTGTGCCGATGTTGCTTCATCCCCGGAGGCGATATTTCTTTGTTCAGTTTTTCTAGGTTCTTTGAAGCTTCATCCAACTTTGACAAAGAAACCGCAGAGGATTTTCTCGGAAGCAAAATACAGAATACCGTAATCAGAACAAAAACTGGAAAAAAAATAAAATTGTCCAATATCCGTTTTGTCATTGAAAAATTTTGATTTTTTCTGAAAAAAATTATCAGTAAAAATTCAGAAAATTTAAATATAAAAACACGAATTATTTTAAAAAATAATTTTTCAAAAATCTTCATCTCAGTCGTTTTTATACTGTAGTAAGCTTTCATGTGGCTTATGTTTTTTCAAAAACTCGATAGGCGGAGTAGTTTTTTGTAGAAAATTTATTTAATTATGAGTAAAATTACAACATAAAAAAGAAAAAAATAATAGTAAAATATTTTCGCCAAATTTCGCTTATTTTTTAATTTATTTTTAATTTCGTTTATTTTTTCAGCGATTTTCAATTTCGCTTATTTTTTTATTTATTTTCAATTTCCTTTACTTTTTTTAGTTATTTTTAATTTCGCTTATTTTTTTAGTTATTTTTAATTTCCTTTACTTTTTTTAGTTATTTTTAATTTCGTTTATTTTCTAAGCGAATTTGTCATGATAATCACTGAATTCGTGGCGAAAATTGACTATATTTCTTTAAGATTGTTTTTAGTATGACACTCAGTTTCGCTTAAAATAAGCGAATTCGTCATGATCCTTGGAGACTTCTTTATTTACTTCCAATTTTCACTTGGGCTTGTTTTCAAGCGACTTCGCTGCAAAAATATATTTTCAAATTATTTACTTTTTTAAAACTCAAATTGCGCTTAAAATAAGCGATTTCGTCGTGGTTGTCAGCGATTTCGCTTTTTGTAGATTTTTTAGGATCAATTCCCAATTGCGTTCGAAAAAAACGATTTTTTCAATGTCGTCAAAAAACCACGCGGCAAAAGTTCAGTATACGTTCCAAAACACATTCATAAATAATAATTAGAGGAATTAGACCATAAATATCTTTTTGATCAAAGACCAATGTAAAAAAAAACAAAAATTACAAGTGTTTAATCACCACAAACACCATGTCTCAGTGGAGTTTTGTCAAAGGTGAACTTATCCTGTGGTATTTCTCAGTCGCTAAATATCTATAAAATCCAATTTTAGAATAATGAGGACACTAGATACGGTAACTTTTTCCAAAACAGCTCAACATGTGACAAAAAAGTAGATCCAAAATTAAAACAGAAAATATTTCGTAATACATATCCAGAGGCCATACTTGTCGGAAAACTAGATCTGGCCTCATCTTGTCCGAAACTAATATGGAAGGAAAAACGTCTCTCGGCAGATATCGAACCCACATCGTCTTGCTATCCGGACAAGTGCTTTTCTCTTAAGCTACGAAAGCGACCTTTCCCATTCCATTCCTGGAAGCAGAATCGTTTCTCCTGAACGATCGCTCCTTTCTCGCTACGCTTAATATCGCGACAATACTTTTACTTTTACTTTTATTCCTATTTCGCACTATATCAAATCTACAAACAATATAATTTCAAACTTAAACAAATTAAATTTTCAATTTTAATTGTTTGCTTCTTTGATCCATCTGATCCAGAGGCCATATTGCAGGTAAATTGAAGTTGAAAAAAATCATTAATAAAAACTTGAATTTCTAATGTGCAAAAAACAATTATCACAAAATTCCGAAAAAGTGACTCAAAACGAATTTTCACAATTTTCCGCTTGAGACCGAAAATTGTAGCTTACACTTTACATATTCTAAAAAGTTCCAAACTATAATACTGTAAGAAGTAAAAATTATTACAAAATTTGTTAAATTTTCTACAAATTTATAACTTTCCAGTTGAGACCAAAAACCAACTTAAACTTCTTTTTTTAGAAACTTCCAAGATTACAGTACTTTAAAAAGTGGAAAAATTTGCGCAAAAATATCAAATTTGTATAATTTTCTGCTTCAAATCAGAAAAAAATTTTATGCACTTTTGTAAAATTGTCAAAGTACTTAGGAAATTCTGAAAATTGTAAACAAAAAGTTCAATGAAGAAAAACTACTTTATTAATTTTTGTAAAATAATTTAAAAAACGACAATGATGAAGAAGAACATTTACTTTTAAATTTTTTATTGAAAAGTATGTGTAAAAAATCAGATTTAATCCTTCAAAAAAAAGTATCGTTAGTTTCAGAGTGTCTAGATAAGCTCTATTGAAATCTAATGAACGATGATAATCTAAAGTTTAACTATCTTTGTATTTATTAAAGTATATTAGAGATAACTCCTAGGCCGAATGCTTTTCCTATCAAGCGACTTAGGGTTCATTGTAATCTCTAATTTCAGTACTTTTTGATTAGTAAAATATTTGCATAACAATGGTTATCTTGAACATTTAATATCTAACAAAATATATTATATAACAATTCTAGTGTGAATAACTACTTTACCTAATAATCTATATTTCATTACGATCCTTACTTTGAGTGTTTTTCTATCTAACAAGATATATTTCGCGATAACATCTAATGTAAGTATTCCTCCTATCTAACAAAGTATATTTCATAATACCTCTTAGGTTGGATACCTTTCTATCTAACAAAGTATCTGCAAAACAATTCTTAATCTAAGCCTCCTTTACTCAACTACCTATGTTTCGTTACAACCCTTAATTTAAATACTGGTCCACTTAATAAGATACTTGTCAAGAATCTCTAATCTAAATACTCCCTCTACTTGACAACTTATGCCTTGTCGCAACCCTCAATTTAAATACTATTTCTACATAATAAGATATTTACATAATAATCGCCAGTTTAAGTGCCCCTTCTGCTTAACAACCTATGTTTCATAATAACCCCTAGCTTGAGGATTTTACTCTTTAATAAGACACTTGCATACTAATCACTAGTTTAAGTACTTTTATCTAATAACCTATGTTTTACGGTAACTCTTAGCTTCAGTAAATTACTATTCAGTAAAGTACTTACATAATATCCCTCAATCTAAGTATTCCTATCTAACAACCTATGTTTTACAGTAACTCTTAGCCTCAGTAAAGTACTTACATAATAATCACTAGTTCAAGTGCCCTTTCCACTAAACAACCTATGGTTCATAATAATCCCTAGCTTGAGGATTTTACTATGTAATAAAATACATATATAATAACCCTCAATCTAAGTATTCCCATCTAACAACCTATGTTTTACGGTAACTCTTAGCCTCAGTAAAGTACTGTTCTGTAAAGTACTTACATAATAACCCTCAACCTAGGTATTCCTATCTAACAACTTGTGTTTTACGGTAACTCTTAGCCTCAGTAAAGTATTTACGTAATAGCCCCTAATCTAGGTACCCCTTCTGTCCGATATGTTTCACTCCAACCTTCTGTTCCTAATGCAAAGCACAGATTTTTAAAATACTAATATATATTTCTATACAGGATTAGTTTTTTACAGTTAAAATGATGAGTATGGATTAAATAATTCCAAAAATAAGTTATGCCTAAATGTGCTTTAAAGTATCCTGAGTGATTACATTTCCGGATTTACATAATGCTAAGAACATATTAAAGATAAATAAAGTTAATCTACACGTTCTAATAATTATTATTTTCGAAATTCATAATTTTCTGGAAAAATAAAAAATCGGAAATTACGATAAATTAAGAAAGTAAGGACTTGATAGGAAGGGTCGTCGTGGAAAACGAGGATAATGCCACCATGAAACTCCCTGAGGACAAGGACGTGACCTTGCTAATTTGGAGAAGACGACGCCGGAAACCAGACGAGAGGGATCATTTCAGTTACTGTTTTTTGTATTGTTGAGTTTTATGGAATAAACCAAGAACTATCATCGATACAAACCAGTATATTAAGGAAATACATCAAATTCCTTTACACAGAAAAAAAGTAACTTTTAGCTCGGTAAAAATTGCAAAATGTGACGAAAACGTAACATAATCGTTACATTTTTCATGAATATTTATTATTTGTGACGAAAATATAATCGTTACTTTTTTAAAATAAATATTTGACATTTGTGTCAAAAATTAAAAAATAATAACGATTTTCGTTTTTTACTAGAATAAAAGTTGTTTTTTTTGTATTTACAAGGATGCTTACTATCTTTTTAGTAAGATTCTAGAAAATCCGAAAAGTACTAAAAAAAGATTTTTTTAATTTTAAAAAAAGTTAAAAAAACTTTTATTTTCGTTTTTTTCGTAGAATTCTAAAAAAACCAGATTTCTAATTTGAAAAAGTTTTTATTTTTACATTTTCTATTTTAAAAAATATTTTTAAAAAATAAATTTTATTAATTTTGAATATTTTTAAAAAAGTTTGGTAAATTTTTTGGTCGAAGACATGTCTGCGAGTTGACTTCACTCAATGGACCCCCTAATCCCAGATTTTTTATCCAATATCCGTTTTTAAACAAAAAATAATTTTTTATTTTCTATTTATTGCAGAAATTTGAATAGAAATCCCTGGATTTAGTGGCTTTTCTAACGTCATTCAAGTATACGGTAATTTGGAAAAATTCAAAAAGATCAAATTTTAAAATACTTTGAGTTCCATTTTTGGAAAAAAAATTATTTAAATAAGCTGACTTTGAACCGAAAGTTGCAAAAATTATTGTTAATTAAAGTCGAAATTGTGGATGACATTTGGATTCAAAGGTCTAAGTTACAAAAGTTAATTGCATTTTCAGCTTTTGTTTTTGGAAAAATTTATTTTTACAACTAAAAAATAAACAAATTATTTTTAGCGGAATTTTTCAACTATGGTATTTAGGTAAAGTTGCAGAAAAATATAAAATTTTAAAATTTAAAGAAATTTTACAAAATTACAAAAATATAAAATTTTAAAATTTTGCAAAATTACAAAAATATAAAATTACAAAAATTTAAAATTTTTAAATTTTACAAAATTACAAAAATTTTAAATTTTTAAATTTAAAGAAATTTTACAAAATTACAAAAATATAAAATTTTAAAATTTTGCAAAATTACAAAAATTTAAAATTTTTAAATTTTACAAAATTACAAAAGTATAAAATTTTAAAATTTAAAGAAATTTTACAAAATTATAAAAATATAAAAATTTTAAATTTTACTGAAGTACAAAAATTTAAAATTTCGTAAATAATTTTAAAATTTTATTATTTTATATACATTTTTATGAAATTTAACATTATAATTTTTTTACAAAATGTTTTTTGTTTTTTATAGAATTTAATATTTTTTAATTTTCATAAAATTAAATGTTTTTTAAATTTTTATAACATCGAATATTTTTTTAAATTAAATATTTTTTATTTTTTTAAATTAAATATTTTTTTGTTTTTTACAAAATTAAATATTTTTTTATTTTTTACAAAATTAAATGTTTTTTGTTTTTTACAAAATTAAATGTTTTTTTATTTTTTACAAAATTAAATGTTTTTTGTTTTTAGATTAAAATAGAATTCTATTTTGCTCAATTTCATAATCCGTGACATTTTGAAAGCGAGACTGACGAACAAGGATAACCTGCCAATAATGAAATAATCATTTTTATTGTCAATTTCCAAAGAAAAAAATCTTCTTCCAAATGACAGCAATGATAAAATTCTACAAATTTTACAAAATTGCAAGATTCTAAATTTTTGAATTTTATAAGAAATAAAAATTTAAATTTTGAATTTTATAAGAAATAAAAATTTAAATTTTTATGTGTATTTAAATTAAAAAATTAATTTTTTTTTTAGATAAAAGATGAGTCATTTTTTTAATGTATAGATAAAACAAAAAAGGACTAGCCTTCATTGTAATGGGAAAATAGATATTTTCCATGAATTTGACCAAAACACTCCTTTATATCGAATAGAATTAAAAAGGAGTCATTTTGGGTTAGCCTATAAGTATGGGGTGATTGATTTGATTTCAATATAATTTTTTCAGACAGAAAAGCAGGTCATTTATGATATAAAAATTCGAACATTCTGAATTTTATACGTTCTTAGAGATTTTTATTTCTTCATATATGATAGTAGGTCAATTATGATACAAAAATTCTGAAATCCAGAATTTTATGTTTTTAAAGATTTTTATTTCCTTCTTTTCAGATATGATAGTAGGTCAATTATGATGTAAAAATTCTGAATTTTATATGTTCTTAGAGATTTTTGTTTTATTTTTTCAGATATGATAGTTGATTTTTGAAATATAAAAATTCTGAATTTTATACGTTCTTAGAGATTTTTATTTTTTAATATATGATAGTAGGTCAATTATGATATAAAAATTCTGAAATCCAGAATTTTATGTTTTTAAAGATTTTTATTTCCTTCTTTTCAGATATGATAGTAGGTCAATTATGATGTAAAAATTCTGAATTTTATATGTTCTTAGAGATTTTTGTTTTATTTTTTCAGATATGATAGTTAATTTTTGAAATGTAAAAATTCTGAAATTCTGAATTTTATGCGTTCTTAAATATTTTATTTTTTAATATATAATAGTAGGTCAATTATGATGTAAAAATTCTGAATTTTATGTTTTTAAAGATTTTTATTTTTTAATATATAATAGTTAATTTTTGAAATGTAAAAATTTCAAAATTCATGATTTTATATACTTTGAAACTTTAATTTTCTTCAAATATGGTAATTATTTTTAATAACATAAAAAATTATAAATTTAATATTTTTTGCATTTAATTCGAAATTCAAAATTAACTCTGCCACAGTATACAAGTCAATTTTTTATGCTTTAATATTTTCTAAATTCAGAATTTTATAATTTTCAACATTTCGAAATTTTTTAAATTTTTATTATTTTTAAATAAAAATAAACTGAAAAATTTTTCATATCAATAATTTAAAAAAATAATTTTTGTAATTAATTTTTTTATTATTTTTAAATAAAATTTAAATTTAAAACTTTTTTTTATATCAATAGTCAAAAAAAATTTAAAAAATAATTTTTGTAATTAATTTTTTTTAAATAAAATTTAAATTTAAATTTAAAATTGATTTTTTTTTAAATAAAATTTAAATTTAAAACTTTTTTTTATGTCAATAGTCAAAAAATAATCCTTGTAATCAAATTTTTGTTTCATTTTTTGCACATTTACGACCATTGGAAAATTTTCGCTTATGTTCATCCGTGTTTTTTATTTTCCCTCCAATTCCCAAAATCAAATCTTCCTTATCATTTTTTGTCTTAGAGGAGACTGAAACATTAATGCAATGCAAAAAGGAATAAACTTTTTCTGGAAGATTATCACGGAACTAAGACATAATCTATATTTTTTACTACAGAATCATTCGATTTTTTTTATTTCTAAATAATTGTTTCGAAAATTGCAAGATGTTAAAGAAAAAAATTATCTTTTGTAGGAAATTCATCATATATAACAAATCATTTATTTGTGTATTCGATATTTCAGAATATTTTTCAGAGTAAAGTTTTCCTTGCGTTCGAGAATAAGCGACTTCGTTACAGTAATTAAGATTTTTTATTACAAAAATTAACTTTTTTTTTGATTATTGGAAATAAAATTCTATTTGTGCTCAAGGATAAGTAATTTTACTACAGTAATTAAGATTTTGTACTACAAAAATTAATTTTTTTTTTATTATTGGAAATAAAATTCTATTTGCGTTCGAGAATAAGCGATTTCGCTACAGTAATTAAGATTTTTTATTACAAAAATTAACTTTTTTTTAATTATTGGAAATAAAATTCTATTTAAGCTCAATGATAAGTAATTTTACTACAGTAATTAAAATTTTCGTTATAAAAATTAATTGTACTTTTTTTTTATTATCAGAAATAAAATTCCATTTTTGCTCAATGATAAGTAACTTCGCTACAGTCGTTAAAATTTCCATGATAAGTGTTAATTTTACCTTTTTTAGAATTCTTGGAAATAAATTTCTACTTATTTTTAAAAACGAATTTATTGATTTTTTCAAAGTTCTCACTGAAAGTTAATTTCATATTTCGTAACAGTAATTTTTTCTTACTGTATTGATTTTTTTGAAAATGAACAAATTCGTTTTGTCGGAATTTTCGTGACGAAAATTGATTTTTTGAAAAAAGTTTTAATTTAATAAAAATTTTAGAAAAATGAAGGAATATTACGGTACTTTTTCCGATGTCTTTACTGGCCATGAATATTCAGATGCTAAAAACGTTTACGAATGTCCTTCAAGCCATATTTACGACACTAATCAGTCCTGTGTTCAACAAATAACAAACAATGTTTATTCTCAACCATTTTTGCCCCTTGATTGTCCCCAAAATTTTTCACAAAATTGGTCCACTCATTGTTCGATTATGTCTCACAACGATTCTTTTTTTTATGAAAATGTAGATTCCTCCAGAGATCTCGAAATGGTCTCTCCTCATTTATCTGGCAATACTTTTCCTGACTCAACGTCGAGTCAAGAAAGTTTGAATCTGATTAATCAGCAATCCCCAAGTACCAGTAGTTCTTATTCTGTTCAATTTTCGCCAGAAAACGGTCCTGAAATTAATAAATTTGAAATCAACATGAGCAAAAAAGGTTGGTTATTGTCGAATTTGTCAAAAATTTTATATTTTTTCTTACTTTTATCAACTAGAATCTTCCAAATTCTAATTCGAAAATCTGAAATTTTCTAGGATCTTTTAGTAATTTTAGAATAATCTAAAATTGGGGTTTTAACTTTCTAGAAAATTCTGAAAATTAAAAACAAAGTAATTTTGATAATTTTTATTTTTGATTTTCATATTTATTAAATTGGAATTTCATAAAAGCTTCTAGAATCTTCCAGGAGTTGATAGAAGCTTTTGGAATTTTCGAAAATCTGGCAATTGTTTAAAAATTAGTAGAAATTTTTAGAATTTTCGAAAATCAGATAATCTTCCAAAAATTAGCAGAAAATTTTAGAATTTTCGAAAATTAGACAAAGTTTTTTAGAATTTAATAAACAGTTCTAGAATCTTCGAGAATTTCATAGAAGCTTCCAGAAGTTAATAGAAATTTTTAAAATTTTCGAGAATCTCACAAATTCTTCCAAAAGCTAATGAAAGCTTCTGAAATCTTCGAAATTTTTACAAAAGCTTCCAGAATTTATTAAAAATTCAAAAATGACATCTGAATCCCAGAATTTTAAGTTTTAAATTTCTTTAAATTTAAGATCATTTAAAAACAATGTTTTTAAATTTCGATAATGTAATTTTTAATTTAAAAATTTCCAGGTCCTGGTCGTCGAAGAATATATTCCAACAAAGAAAGACATGTGAGAAAGCTGAATTCAGCAAAAAAAAGCAGAGAAAAGAAAAACGAAAAAATAAAATTGATGATGATTCAAGTCGAAGCCAAAGAAGAAATCCGTCAAAATGCGTTTTTTCTTCTCAAAAATATCCAAGCAGGAATTGCAGAATTTAAAAAAAAACTTGGGATTAATTAATTATATAATTTTACAGACAACTTATAAGATCATTAATCCATTTAATCGTTGAAAAATAAATATTATTCTTTATAAAATCAAAAATTTGAAACTTATTTAAAAAATTAAATAAAAATAAACCAATTTTATATAAAATTAATGATGAAATTTATAATTAAAAATAAATGTTATTCGTTGTAAGACCAAAATTTTAAAAACATCGAAAATTGACAGATCCCAGCACGAATGATGCCCAAAGGATCAGTAACTAAGTTCATAATCAAAAATAAACCAAACATCCTTCATCGTAAAACCCCAATTTGAAATTTGTTTTCGAGATAAAAAATTATCAAAAAAAATCGATTTGTCTTATTGGGTGCAATATTGGAAAAACTTGTGACATAGTAGTCCGATTATTTTATTCAATAAAAATAAAAATAATTCAATTTTATTAAATATAAAAAACTAAGTGTTCTCAAAAGAAAACAATTATTATTAATAAACAATATTAAATCGATATTTATTCTCTGAAATTTATTTATTACTAAAGTTAGAATCGATAAAATTGCAGTTTATAAACGATTAATCCAAAAATACGGAAATATCATATGATTGCATGCCAGTTATCCCAATATGTTGTTGCATCTTTGAACAATGTCGTCAGGAGTAGCGATGTACTTTTGACTTCTGTCTTTGAAGGCTTGGAAATCACATATATCTCCTGATCCACAATCGCCGATGTACTGAGTAACATCTCTGAAGGGTACTGTTGAATTGTCAGAGTACAAAAGCTGAAAACAATCATTAGGTAAATTTCGAAATTCCTCATGCTGCAAATTTTGATATTGAATGCGATTTCCTTCAAAATTTAAGCAATAGTGCTTTTTTATGACGAATATATTTTTTAATAAGTGTTTCTACCCACAAAAAAGGGTATATTAAAACGGGTTTAATGCACCAGTATATTACATATAATTCACCGATATCAACTCAATGTATCGACAAATTGATATTGTACTTTTTATACCGATACATTAAATACAATGTACTAATATCAGCTCAATGTATCGACAAATTGATATTGTACTTTATATACCGATACATTAAATACAATGCACCGATATCAACTCAATATATCGATACATTGAATACAATATATCTGCCACATCAGAGCCGTTATAGTGCATCTATGCATTATATATCATGTACCCGTTTTTGTGTGTAGTAACGATAGAAAACAAAGAAGATAATCTGAATTAGAAACTTCCTATATATGATTTTCATTCTGGATTTCTCTGAGTAATAATTTTGAATTGTACTTAAGCTCAAATGATTCCGTTATTGCTAGAGATTTCGCAGTGGAAAATAACGGAAAATTTTTCAACATTTCTTATCGCACTTTCCTATAATTTGCTTTTTTCCAGAATTTGATCGAACAAGTATTCTTCACACAAAAAAGGATTAATGTTATATAATATATAGAGACATTAAAACGATTTTGATGTATAAGATACATTAAGTGTAATACTAATGTATGGTATTTAACTCATTAGACATTAAGTGTAATACTAATGTATGGTATTTAACTCATTAGTACATTAAGTGTAATACTAATGTATGGTATTCAATTCATTAATACATGAAGTGTAATACTAATGTATGGTATTTAACTCATTAGTACATTAAGTGTAATACTAATGTATGGTATTCAATTCATTAATACATTAAGTGTAATACCAATGATTGTATTCAATTCACCAGTACATTAAGTGCAATGTATCCAATACATCAGAGCTGTTTTAATGCGCTTTTTTGTGTTTCATGATGGATTTATCTTATAGTGAAAATGTTTCTAGCAACAATAAAAGACAAGGAAAATACAGTTTATAAATCAAATTAGGTTTTTTAAACTGTTGTGGGCACTACTTTTGGTTTGTCTTTAAAATTAAGCGAACTCGTCATAATCCTCGATGATGTCGTTTTCTATGTTTTAAAACTGGGTTATTTATCACAAGGTTGAATAACTGGAAAACTCACCTTCACATAAGGTTTCCCATCTCCATCCCAGAGTTCCACAATACTCATGGAACTCATTTGAGGGACTTCCCTCCCGATGATCCCCTCCTTCGCCCCGAACGCCCTCAAATGAGCGGCTATTCCTGTGTCGTGTCCGGAGTACATGTGGTACTTGACTCCATTTCCACCATCGGCAATGGCTGTTTCCATGTTCTGGATCATCTCGTGTAGCAAAACTCCGCCTTGCAACATGATCAATTCAGTTACTTCTTTTTTCCCGAAATCAGCGGCTCCGTTCATGAAGTCTACCAGATGGAAAGTGACTTCCTCCAGCTTACTGTATAGGTCATCCGTTATCCAAGAAGGCAGAGTCAGATTGTGGATTTTCTCAATGTTGATGGCGTCGAATGTGTTTCCGAAGCTTTTCAAGTCATCTGGAGGATCTCCAGTGTGATTCGCAACGATCTCCAAATATGGCTAAAATTCTCCTTAGTTAATTTCATGAATTATCGAAATCCCACCATCATAGACAAGACATATTCGAGGAACTTTCCATCAGCCAATTGCAAATCTTCTAGTTCTTTTGCCCGGGGACAATTCGCATGAGCATTCAGGACCTAAATGAGTCAAACATGATTTTAAAAATCAGAAATTGGAGTTTTTAGAAAGTCATCTCGAGTTAACTTTTTAGGATTTTTTAGAAACTTCTAGAACTGAAAATTTTAGAATCTTAATTGAAAACTTCCAATGGATTCAAAATTTCGATATACTGTATAAAATTCTGGACACTTTCACTAGATTCTAGAAAATTCTGAAGTCTTTTACGAGATTCTCAATGTTTTCAGGAGCTTCTATAAAATTGCAGAAAATTCTGAAATTTTCCACGAGAGTTTTAAATATCCCAAAACCTGTTATCGGATTCTGTAATTTTCTGAAAATTCTCACTAGGTTCTGGAAAATTCTAATTTAAAAAATAACCTTATTTTTAATTTTAAAAATTACAATCACCAACATAATCGGTTCCGTGATCTACAGTATGAACAGGGACGGGTGACCAGTTTGTCGGCCAATGGGGATTTCCTGGATGAGTTCCTTGAGATTCCGTGTAGAAGCCGGCCAGATTGGACAAAGCTGACATCAAAGCTCTGTTTACACTAGAGGATCTAGCTCGAATCTGTGGTTTTGTACATTATAAAATAAATCCGAAAATCATATTTTTACTTACTACATTATTTGTGTATTTCGAAGGCAGGAATTTCAATTGATCAATGTACCGTTTTCTCAACTTAGTTCCTTGGTCAAACTGTTGCTGCATCCCCAACTGAAATAATCATGATTCAGAAATACGGTGATTCTGTGCCAAAATTTAAGAATACAGTAATTTCATACCGTAATCAAAATTATGATATTTTTATACTATAATGTAAAATTACGGTAATTCTGTGTCAAAATTTAAGAATACAGTAATTTCATACCGTAATCAAGAATACGATATTTTTATAGTATAATGTAAAATTACGGTAATTCTGTGCCAAAATTTAAAAATACAGTAGTTTTATGTGATAATTTATAACTACAGTAATTCTGTAATTTAATTTAAAAAATTAGAATTTTCGAGTTTAAAATTACTTTTTATAGCTTTTTAAAGATTAATTACCGTAGTTAATTCAGCCCATCCCCAGGGCCAAGTATCGGCCTGATATGGATCATCTTTGTAAGTGCCTTCTGGAGCTCTGGCACCGTGTCTGAAGATAGTCTGAATCTGGAGCAATTTGTCTGCATCAATTATTTCCGGAAAAATAAGAAAAAACAAAAATAAAAGCATTTTTGACAAATTTTAAGATGTCAATGATTTTTATCAAAAAAAATCCAGAAAAATCAGGAAAAAAATAAAAACATTTTCGACAAGTTTTAAGATGTCAATGACGGTGATTTTTATCAAAAAAAAATTGCAGAAAAAATCGGAGTTTTAATCCGCCAAAAAAAACTGAATTTATTTTTATTGATTAAAATTGAAAGTTAATTTTTTTAAATTAAAAATTTGGCATTCTGTTTTTTTTTAATTTTTGAGTATTTTAATGTTCATTTTTGAATTTCAATTTTAAAAATTCTCACAGAGGGATGTGAAAAATCATCAACGATTAATAAAAAAAATTTTCAAGAAATTAAGTTAAATATACATTTTTATTTTCTGAAAAATATCAACTTGCAACAAATTTAAATAAAAACAAAATTATAATATAAAAAATAATCTTAAATCTATGTGATATTGGCGAAAAGTTCTTTTTGATAATTTCTGAAATTTTGGCGAAAAGTTCTTTTTGACAACTTCACAGTTTTAATAGAATATTTATTGTGATAATTTGTACCATTTTACCACATAATTTAACAACTTACAAGATTTTTCGAAGCATTTTTTTTCACAATTTATCCGTTTGGCAAAACGTTCTAGTTGCTAATATGCACATGTCTGGCGAAACGTTCCAGTTGCTAATCGGCTTTTGCGTGGTTTATGTTTGACGAAATTTCATCAATTTTTTAACTTGATTTTTTCTCTTTATTAGTTACAATGGCGAAACTTTTTGAAGATGAGAACTACGCATCTTCAGACGACGAAGACTATGTTCCGACCGTCGCTGAAAACACGAAAGCGGATCAGGAACTCGCTTCTCTTCAAAAACAGTAAATTTTTCCGTTTATTATAGTTTTATAATACTTAATATTCCAGAGAAAAGAAGGATTCAGACAACGAACAAGATCAAGAAGAAGAATTGCCCGATGAAATGTTTTCTTTTTTGAACGAAGGCGGAGAAGAAAACGGAGCTGCTTCTGGGTCTGTGTCTCTTCGAAATTCTGCAATTTTATATAAAAATTTCAGCGATGGACAACAAGAAGACTCTACTTCGAAAGACGGAACTGCTGATGACTTCGTTGGGAAAATTCAGGAGTTTCCTGGAGACATCAAAGCAACGACAGTGGTTCCGGGTCTCAGATACATGGTCAAAACTGTTTTAGATTTCTGTGGCGAGCTTGTGGAGTAAGTTTTTGCATAATTCAAACCTTATTCAAGAACTATCTTACGTAACTTGGTACTCTTTCCTGTCCCAAGGTGGTATACAAAAAAGTACAACCTTCAGATTTGGAGAAAAACTGCATGAGAATTAGATTCATAGATTTCAAATCAGAGTTGGGAACTGAACTTCAGAATCTCTCTCTGAGCTATGAATTCAGGACTTGGTGTTTAGGGGAAAGTCGGAGATCTAGAAGAATATATATCATTCAAAAGTGAACTTCATCTAATAGATTTGAGGTCTTAAACTTCTGGATGTCCGGATTCTGAAGATCAAAGTCCGACTTCAGAACCTACGGCTTTTGGATAATTTTTCTATAAATCAAATTTTTCTGTTTTAAAACAAAATTACATGGAATGTTTCTTATTTCATTTCAGAGAGGAAAAAGAAATGTCCAAAGAGGAACTAGATGACTTGGTTGCGAAATCTGCCACGAATACTTCACGTAAACGGAAAGCTGTGAAGGTCGATGGTCTTGATGTGGCCCTCAAATCCCTTGAGAAGAAGAAAAAAATCTCTCTCATCGACAAGACAGATCTCGATTGGAAGACCCATGTTCAGAAGAAAGGCATTGAGACAACTTTGAGTTCGTTCGAGAAAAGCCGGAAGAATATTGTGGATCACTTGAACTTTAAAAAGAAAGCGGGTTAAAAACTAATTGTTTCTGATTTTATTCGTTGATTACGAATTAAAGTTTATCACAATCTTTCGTAATGTCATCAGGAATGTAGGGCTGACTGCGAGTTTTGAACTTGTCCAGAGGGCATTTGTCGGTTCCGCCGCAGTTGCTGATGTGTTGAGTCACGTCTCTGAAGTTCGTCGGAGCGTTGTCAGAGTACCAAAGCTGAAATAGGATTAATTTAATATTTTTACATAATTTTATATGAACCTTGACGTAATTAGTTCCATCGGATCCTGTCCAGAGTTCTACTGTAACAGTGGCAGCGAAATCGGGCTGAGTCAATCCGAGGATTCCTTGCTTAGCTCCTAGGACCCTCAAAAATGCAGCTACAGTAGTATCATGAGCAGAATACATGTGTAATTTTGTTCCACTTCCTTTGTTGCCTACGGCAGAGTCCATGTTGGAGATCATTTCCTTCAGCAACATGCCTCCTTTGAGTTTCAGAAGTTCCGTGTTTTCCGCTTTGTTGAATCCAGCAGAACCATAAACATAATCTTGACAAGTATTGATTACAGTTTCCACTTGATTATAGACACTATCAGTGATCCACGAAGGAAGGGTCATGTTGTGGACTTTCTCGATGTGGATGGAATCGTAGAAATCTTCCAATCCTTTGAAATTAACGATGGATTCTCCTGAATGCTTACTGATATATTCAAGAAGCGGCAACTGAGCCGTTATATAAGTGACAAAAGCCCCGTGAGCGACTTGTTCGGCTTCTAGTTCGTCCATTCTGACACATTCATAATCAGCATTGAGAAGCTAAAAATAAAAAAATGTTTAAATAATTATTTTTATTTATTTTTAATGTGAACAATTAAAAAACAATAGTGACGATTAACATTTGTTACTTGTTCAAAAGTTACGTTTTTTTTGTATAGATTCATATAAACAAATAAGAATATCAAGTCTATGAAAACCCTTGTGGAAGTTCTTAATGAAAATTTCAATGAAAACTTACAGAATCTGTATCATGGTTTACAGTATGGACAGGGACTGGAGACCAGTTTGTAGGCCAGTGGGGGTTTCCTGGATAAGTTCCCTGGGAATTGGAATACAAAGCCGCTAGATGGGAAACTGCAGACATCAGAGTTCTGTCGACATCAGTGGATCTGACGTAGATCTGAAAAAATAATTATTTAATTAACTTGAATTAAAACTTACATCAGCAGCTCTGTAAGTCTCGGGAAGATAGCTAACTTCCATCATGTATTTTTCTTGTACTTTCATTCCTTGTTCAAAATGTTGTTCCATTCCGTCGTCAGTGAGCTCCCCATAGGCAACAGGCCAAGCATCCGCCTGATAGGGGTCATTTTTGTAAGGCCCTATTGGAGCTCTGTCTCCGTGACGATATAACTAAATACAATAAATAACACAAAAATTCACAGGTAAATTACAATCATGTCCAAATAAATATAATCAACGCGTAAAAGCTACTAACTACGGTATTCCTATATTGAATCCTAACTGAACACAGTCGATAGCAAGATTGTAATCCAATAAAAGCTGATCCTAATTGAGCACAATCAACATGTTGGGGACTATTCTTTCTTATAATTAAAAAAGTGTAAACATGTTGATTGTGATCCATTATAACCAATCTTCTTGAGATTGTAATCCTACTATATATTCCTATATTGAATCCTAACTGAACACAATCGATGGCAAGATTTTAATCCAACGAAAGCTGATCCTAATTGAGCGCAATCAACATGCTGGGACTATTTTTTCTTATAATTAAAAAAGTATAAACATGTTGATCGTGATCAATTATAACCAATCTTCTTGAGATCGTAATCCTACAATTAATTACAATCAGTTAGAATTCAATATATGAAGATTATAATCAAGAATTTCCTAATGTGGATTACACTCAGTTAAGCGTGATTGTAAATTACCTGTTTAAAACAGGTAAATCAACTTCTGGTTACTTTGACGAAGAATGAAATTTAAAAACTTCTTTATTTGAAAATCACTAAAGAACTTTTAATTTTTTTGTTCAATTTCATTCAAAATTTTATAATTTCTTTAATATTAGACTATACACAGAAAGATAGGGGAATTTATAAGGATTCTAAAAATATAAAAATTAACCGAAAAACAATCACATTTTAACTGAAATGTTGATGTTCAAAAAAATTAAAAATTCCCTAATTTTCAAATCGAAAATTATCTTTCACATAATGCACAAATTAATCCAAAATTTTAAGTTTTTTGTTATGTGTTAGGATAGAAAATAGAAGAATTTTAATAATCTTTATTAGCACAGTAAGACACAGATACAATTATTACATCCACTTTTACAATTACAACCGAAACTTTTGCGCATGTCTTACAGTATTCCAGAATCCTTGATATTCAGGTTATCCCCTCAATCCTCTCTAAACTAGTTTCCATTTTAACATCTACATAACAAGTTTCAACATATATGATAATCAAATCTCACTCATACCCTACAGTATTTCCTGCTTCCCGATATCCAGACTATCAATTCAACTTTCTCTTTCTCTTTCTAGTCTTGTTTTCTGTTCTAATATTATGGAAATTTAGAAATGAAATCCTTACCGTCTGGAGATGAAGCAAACGATCCCCTAATCCTCCAGTGATGAGCAGAAGACTCCAGAAAATCAACTTGAAAATCATTTCTAGAATCAATCAAGACAATGATGATAATACACAGATGATAGTTCTTTCATTATTAGAGAATAATCCTCGTTGATAAGAAGGTAAGACCGGATTTTCGAGCAAGAACATGCGTTTTCAAGGACAAAGTTGTAATCAGCAAAGAATCAATCTAAGTTTCAAAAGATAGGATTATCTTTGAACACAAAAATATAGCCAGAAATTTTTTACAAGGATAAAGAATAATTTTTCATGAATTTTTCAATTTTATAAGATTTTAAAATTAAAAAATAATCCCTTAATAGTTTTTGAAATTTTTAATAAAATTTGGATAATTAAAAATTCTTTGTAAAACTAAAAGTTTTTAATGAATTTTTCAATTTTATAAAATTTTAAAATTAAAAAATAAGAATTTCTCGTGATTTTTGAGAGTCTAGAATAAAAAGATAATTGTCTCATATTTTGTCTTCTTAAATTCCGAAAAAACAAAAATAATAATATTTTAATTTTATTTTTACTGTTTTTTGAAATATCAAACTAAATCATTCAACCTTAATCCTGACACGAACGATGCTTAAAGGATCAATAACCAAGTTCATGATCGGAGAACGAATCAAGCATCTTTCGTGTCTAGATTGTTACTTTTAATTTTTCTCAAAAAATGCACAGGTAATTTGCAATCATCGCTAACTGAATGCAATCAAACACATTACATTCAGTTATAATCAACCTTTGCTTGATTGCAGTCATTTCCATCGATTACACTCACTCAGAATCTAATCCTCAATAGATTGGATAATAAGGCTCTTATGCGTTGATTGCATTCAGTTAACAGTGATTGCAAATTACCTATGAAGGAAAAAATGTCTCAAACACATTGATTACATTCATTTATAATCAACCTTTGCTTGATTGCAGTCATTGCCATCGATTACACTCATTCAGAATCCAATCCTCAATAGATTGGATAATAAGGTTCTTATGCGTTGATTGCATTCAGTTAACAGTGATTGCAAATTACCTATGAAGGAAAAAATGTCTCAAACACATTGATTATATTCAGTTATAATCAACCTTTGCTTGATTGCAGTCATTGCCATCGATTATATTCACTTAGAATCCAATCTATTGAAAATTGCATTCAAAGGCTCTTATGTGTTGATTGCATTCAGTTAGCGATGATTGCAAATTACCTGTGTGAACATGAAAGTAACTTTTGGAAAAGAAATACCGATCTCACTGAGAACAGCTGTAAATTTGTTCTTCAATCATAGATTTGATTATTGTTCATTTAAGAACTATTACAATGTAATCCAATATTAATTAATGAAAAATTTTATTCATTTTTATTCATTTCTAAACCGTCGTATGCAAAGCCAACCGCAGGAACTTCTGGATCTGGGGATCTACCTCCAATTCATACACCGACATACTTTCGATCGTCTTTCCAAAAATCTTCCTCCCGCAAGGCAGATGGAAAACGAATTTCGTCATACATTTGTCATATGGCTTCAGTGAATGGAGCCAGATTGGAAGGAAATCCCAGTTCCTCAGAATCCTCGGAAGGACCTTTGGGAACTTCTCCTGGAGAACACTGATTCCTATGATGATGAAAATAAAGCCAAAAATGCCCGCGATGACGGAGTAACGGGGAACAGGAGGAAGGAAGGACAATCCCAGGATGATGCTGGGGACGAGGAAGTATACTGTAACGATGTAAACAAGGGCGAACCATCGATACTAAAATTGGGTCAATGAAAAAGGATATTTTAGAAACCTTAAAGTTACATAGGGGAATAGCGGAGGTTCATTAGAGTTGCTGAATATCGCTTCAAAATCACATTTGTTTATGAAATAATTTTTTTAAATTACAAATTTTTGTTATTTGTTCAATGGCATTTCTAAAGATGATCTTAATACTCTGAACATACAGTATTCGTGAGTATAAGATCGTAAATTTACTAAATTGCACTATTATGAAAAAGAAAAATATTTGACACAAAATTGCTATGAATTATTTTGACGCAATTTTTAGGACTTTTCACTTGAGATTAAAAATTACAAAGTACAGTAAATGAATATTTTTGTAAAATTCTCAAGACGTTCAACAGATTCTGAAATATTTCAAAATCATATATATTCTGCAATCTTATCTAAAATACAGTAATCTAAGAAATCCTTTCGAAAACGAATTTCTAAATTCATAGTTCGTAGATCTGAGTGAGCCCAACGCGAGATCCAAATCCATGATTGAGTCCCTGCTTATCTTTCGGATTTACGAAACTACATACCTTGGCTGTTTTGTTCCCCAATTTCATGGCGAGTTCATCTGGGATTTTTTTAATAAAAGGAAATGGATAAAAAAGAATAATCCCGAGAATGTTGAAAATTGCTTGACATAGAGCCATCTGAATAGTCCTGAAATTCTTCGAAAATTTATCTAACATTAATATGAAAACCAACTCTTGACGTCTATCTGCAGGAGCGGATAAAGCAGCAACTAATCCAACAAAGGTATTTCCTACGGCAGCTCCGGCACAAAGAAGGTTATATCGGCTGAAAGTCACTATCCCTTTTCCGACCATAGGCGTCAATACAGTACTTAGGACATTTGAACTTTGGACCTAGGAAAAATATCTGTGTATTTTTACTACCTCCAGAAGACTCACTACAACGACGATCAAAGCCCCAGAAACCACAGTAACCACGTTGGTGGCCCATCCAAAAGGAGATGGTAGTTTCTTGTCCATTAACTTCCTGAGTAAAATAGCGATTCTCCCAGCTAGAAGACCTTCCATGATCCTCACGATCCCCCAAAGGGAAAGCATCATCATAATCACTGCGGAAAAGAAAAGAACAAATCCTATTTTGAGATCCCTCCAGAACGAGTAAGCAAAGAAGTGCTCATAAGGACAGAATAAGTAAACTTCCTTCGTCGTCAGATTCACGCATCTGAGGGCGAAAGTAGGGACTTCTTTGGAAGAAATATTGAGTTCATGAGTGACGATGCTCTCCAAAGTATCGTAATCGATCTGGAATGGAAAAGTGAAAATTAGAAGGATTTAAAGTAGAAAAAATTTAACAATCAGACGTTGATATATAACATTTTCAGATCCTGAACTACAAGACAGAAAGTTTTTTTCAAGAACTTTGAGATCCATCTGACTTTACAGATAGTAATGATTGCAACTATTTTCTCACAAAAGTTTTATAAACCCCGGAAGATTTAAGAATGATCTCCAGAATTTTTTATCTATTTAATTTACAAATTACAATCTTCATAATATTATGGATTCTAATCTTATTTAATCCGAAACTTCAAAAATAAAACATGATATCAACATTCTGAAGGTCGATAATCAAGTATCTAATTGTCAAATCTAGGAGATTTACGAAAACCCAAGGTTAATGTAATATATAATGCACAAATAAGTTACAATATTTTCGATTTTATATCCTCTAGTATTGTTTCATCGAAAGTACTTATGAAGTGAATACAACATAAAAGTCCCTATAGGTTCTCATTAAGTACTTATTCTTCAGATTTAGAGCAAAATTTACAGACAAGGTTAATTGATAATATCATACATTCATATGTTGCAACATTTATGATATTACATCTTCCAAAACTGCTTGATCTAAAATAATTGAAAAGTAAAGTTGACATCCGAATTTCTACATTTAATCAAATACACAAAAAATGTATAACTTTTGGTCTTTTAACAATTGCGAAATGTAATAAAATCATATTTTTCGTGAATATTTTGAATTTGTAACGAAAATTAAAACGTAATAGTAACGAGTTTTATTTACTACTACACCATAAGTTACGCCTTTTTGTATACCTGTTTCTCCAGACCAACTTCAACTTGATTACATGGTGAACAGTATAATATAAACAAACTAACTTGTATTACTGTCTCAAGAAAAAACTCGATTAAGTCATTCAACCCTTGGAAATCGGCGGTTACATTAGCCAGAGGTTGAACCATGAAACTACTAATCTTCTCAATCGGAGAAGCTACAATCTCCAATGGTAGTAAAACAATAATTGCGAGAAAATTCATGATGTCGTTCATGGCATTTCCCGCAAAAGCTCTTCTAAAATAAGCCCTATTCCCGAAATGGGCCATGGTGATCAGAGCATTTGGAAGAGCTGATCCTATTTCAGAGCCCATCATAATCGGAATAGCTCTGGTTACAGTAATTACTGAAAACTTTATTTGAAATTCCTACTCAGTGATTACTATTGACAAAACTCACTTCTGGCAGCCACCATTCCAACAAGGATACTTATGAAAGCAGATCCGGATTGAATAATCGCCGCCAGGAGCATTCCTACTATCGCAGCTTTAATGGGGTTAGAGATCCATTCAGAAGTTTCTATTTCGTCTAGAATATCGTGAATAAAACAGCTTCAAAACTTAAAATTTACCGAATCTCCTTCCGCCGAGCAGAATAAATGCCTGCTCCAGAAGTCCCATCGTGAGTAATAAAATAAAAATAAACAAACATAACCAAATAATCATCGAGAAAATCCAAATTATTCTGGCCAATTTTTCGACAAAATTCAAATCGAAAAAAGATACATGTTTCGGGTCAATTAGGGAGTCGTACGAAACCCTCCATATCCCGTCAATGACCTTAGGGGGTTTGGGCATTGTTACTGTAGACTGTGACGTGGTTTATTTTTTCTAAAACTCGCCCAATAAGGTACTTTCTACAGTAAATCTACCTCACAGTAAGCAGTTCTTCAATACTAATAAAAAGTTATTTCAATAATAAAACACCTGCACTGGAATTCACTTATTTCTTAAGTGAATTCTGGCGCAAAATTTCAATTGCGCTTGAAAATAAACAGAATCCTCATAATTCTCAGGAAATTTCGCGACAGGAATTGATTTCACGTTCTGTGGCAGTTGTTACGTAACGGAGGAATGAAGGTCAAACCCATAGCCTGGAACCAGCGGTTGACCAGGAAACCGAAAGGGTTCAACGATCGTTACAATAACTTGCTCTGGGTGTAAAATCAAAAATGGAATTAGAGTAGTATACTTGGAGAGATGAAAGTTGGAAAGAACTGCGAGTTGTCATTAAAGTAATGAAATTTTTTCAAAGATCTCATAATGAATGTAATTGATTCCAAAATATTTATTGATAGGTCTAATATAAATTGAGCAATTTGAAATTTAACATTTTAAATTGTAAAAGTGCCATTTATGATAATTAGATAATTTAATGCCAGATAGAAAGTATTTTTTAGAGTAACGATGGTTCTGTCAAGAAAAGTCCTCCTTTATCCTAGTTACATGAACAAGATGTAAAATACAGTAAGAATATGTGATCTTAGCAAAGCTCAAAAAAGGAACTTTTATTAATGGTTTTCCGTCTTTAGAACATCTCTCCTCTTGTTCTCAGTTACACAAAAAAAGAGAACAAAGTATGATAAGAAAGACCTATGTGGTCGGAATTTGTAATTATCATACTGTCAGAAATGAATTTTCTAGATCAACGCAATTTTCATCAAAGAAGACTCATTCTCTATTTTTCCTAGGTAAACATTGAAAAAATAATGTATATTAAAATAATCAATTCAGTAAGAATTCATAGTCTTCTCAAGAGTCGAAAAAGGTCCTCCAGATCAACGCAACTTCCATCAAAGAAGATCTTCATTTACGACAATAGTAACCTCTTAGAATTTTAATAGAAATCATTATATCAATTTTTTACTGCAGATTATGAAGTCATCTAAAGTTATATTGTCTAAAGTTATGTTGTTTTTAGTTTATTGTGTCACATTTGTATCATTATTCAGATAATATCAACACCTATACCCGGTGTTAAGTTTAAGCACTTTCAATGTCTTAATTTTTCTAACAAATAATCTAGAATCTCCTAGAATAAGTTTACACCTGAGTCTGCTTTGACAATCTAATCATTTTCTGGATTTTAGATTCCCTGAATCCTCTTTCGAGATCACTTCCGGGATGTCGGATAATCTTCTCACTTTCTTCAGAATGCCTTCTGAAACACTGCTTACATCCTGGAATCTTGGACAGCGTGTTGGTCATTACTTTGTCATACGGTTGGAGTGAATGAAGCCAGATGGGCAGGAAATCCCAATTTTGAAGTTTCTCAGGAAGGATTGTGGGACACTTGACTTGAAGGACATTGATGAGGATGATTGATCCGAAAAAACACATAAGAACTCCAAGTACACTGAACATTGCTGGAGTTGGAAGAAGAGAGATTCCGAGTAAAATTGCTGGCATGATAAAGAATACTGTAATGATGTAAATAATGGCGAACCAACGATACTGTAATTGAATGAGTTATGAATTTATAAAATATACTGGTGAGAATATAATTACATAAAAATCGTAACTCCTATATGACGAGAAATCTAACAAATGTATGGCATTTTGTATCACAGATATTGTAACCTTTATATAACATTTCGTTACAAAAAGCTTCGTCCTTTTTACGTAGCATTTCGTTACAGAAAGCTTTGTAACCTTTATGTAGCATTTTACCACGGAGGTCCTATAACCTTTATGTAACATTCTATTACAGAAAGCTTCGTAACTTTGGCATAATATATTGTCACGTAAAACTTCAGTAACCTTTATATAATCTTTCGTCAAAAAAGACATTATAATCTTGTGTTTAACTCTCATTGTAACTGGCCAAATACTATGATTTATCATAACAGATGTGTTATAATTTTCGCCACAAGTGCCAAATGCTTATGAAAATTGTAACAATGATGTTGTATTCTTTATAAAAGTTGACTATTGCTACGAAAACAGTATACTACGGTCATAGTCACATTTGTTACTGTGGCAAAAGTTACGATTTTTGTGTATAGTGATTTGTTCAAAACTTACTTTTGCTGTTATATTTCCTAATTTCATTGCCAATTTGATCGGCAACCTCCTCATGAATGGAATTGGCTGGAACAAAAGAGCTCCGAAGATGTTGTAGTAAGTTTGACTTAATGCCATCTGAAGCGTGATCTGTAGCTTAGAAGGATCTGCCGACAGAGCTGCCAGGATTCCAGTAGAAGTAGTTCCTATGTTACTTCCGATAATTAGAGGAAATAGTCTTTCCAGAGTCAGGACTCCTATGCCAACCAAAGGAGTCAGAGCTGATCTGAAGACACTGCTTGATTCAAGCTGGAAAAATCATTGTAAAATCGAAAATAAATTGTTTAAGATACTGTTTCAACAAGAGTTGAAAGGAAAATGTCCGACAATTTGTAAGTAACTTACAATAACGACAACCAAGCAGCCAACTAACATCACGACGTAGTCCGTCAACCATCCAAAGGGAAACGGAAGTCGTTTATCCATCAACTTCCTCAATAAAATAGCAATCCGTCCTGCCAATAAATCCTGCATGATTTTAACGATCCCGAATACACAGATGACCAAAGACACAACGCAAATGACCAATAATATGACTCCGATAGCAGTATCTGACAAAGTAGAATTTGCAAAAATATGATCGTATGGACAGAAATTTAGTTTTTCTTTTGTTCCAAGATCAATGCATCTGAGAACAAAGGTATCCCGAAGGTTTTCTACAGAATCCAAGAGGGCTACTTTACTCAGACTTTCTTCGTCAATCTAAAACAGTTAAAAAATAAACATCAAAGAAGAAATTCTTCGTTCGAGAACCATCGAGCAGTTTATTTTCACTTTACACAAAATTAAATCACTTTTCGTTATATATTTCTTGAAGTTATAGTTATTTTAAAAATATAAAAATTACTTTTAAAAAATAAAATTTTAATGAAAAAGTTATTCGATGGGTCTCAAATGGGACATTTCTTTTTTTAGAAATAATCTAAGATAATTATTTTTGAATAATTATTTAATAAGCATTTTCAAAGAATTAGTACAATGATGTATACATAAAAAAGTTAAATGTATTGATACATTAATTCAATTTAATGTATAAGTGCATTGTATTCAATGTATTAGTATATAGATATAATGTATCCCATTCATCAGAATTGTTTTAATATATCCACTTATTGTATAACATATATAATAAATAGGTGTGATATATTGATACATTAATTCAACTTAATGTATGAGTGCATTGTATTCAATGTATAAGTATATAGATATAATGTATCCGATACATTAGAATTGTTTTAATATATCCACTTATTGTATAACATATATAATAAATAGGTGTGATATATTGATACATTAATTCAACTTAATGTATGAGTGCATTGTATTCAATGTATTAGTATATAGATATAATATATCCCATTCATCAGAATCGTTTTAATATATCCACATATTGTATACCATGTACTCATTGTTGTGTGTAGTTAAATCGTTACCTGAATAATCTTCTCCAACAATGGATCAGTCAAAGCGTTCAGCGTCTTGAATTGTCCGGTATGTACGTTCTCGAGTGGGGATACGGTCAAAGCACTAAGTCTCTCTATAGGCTTCAGAACAATTTCTATCGGCAAAATTATCAGAAAACAGAGAAAATTAAAGATATCGTTCATCGTGGCAGCTGCAAACGCTCTTCTGAATTGAGCCCTGTCACCGGATTGAGTAAGTGAAACCAGAGCATTCATGATAGAAGCCCCCATCTCTGCTCCCATCATCAAAAATATCGCTCTTTCTACAGTAATTACTAAAACGAATAATTAAATAAAATCATGTTTTCATAAAAACTAAAAATGGAAGAATTGTCTCAATTGAAAATCTTAGAATTTATGATTTTAGATAGTTTCGAAACCTTCGCTGAATTCTGGAAAGTTTCAGAAGCATCTGTTGAGCTCCGAAAAGATTCAAAATCTTCCACTGAATTTCCAAGTGTTTCGGAAATTTTCATAAAATTCCAAATGATGTCCGATTTCGAGGAGATTTACGAAATTTCTAAAATTTGCACGCAATTCTAAAAAGTTCCTATAGAATATTACAAGTTTCGAAAACTTCAGAACTTTTCTATTGGATTCTATAAACTTCCAGAACCTTACATTTGATTCTAGAACGTTCTGTATGATCTTAATTTTGTTTAATGAAACCTACAGTGTCCAGAAACCATCCCCACTAAAATAGAAATGAGAGTAGAACTGCTTTGAAGAACAAGAGTGACAATCATCCCGATGATGGAGGCACTGATGGGATTCTGGATTACTTCCGAATTTTTGATTTTTTCTCCTGAAAAAATCACAGTATAACTTAAAAAGTAAAAATAAAATTCATTGAAACTTGCCTAATCCTCTTCCACCAATGAGCTTGAAAGCTTGGGATAACAACGAAAAAGTCGAAATAAACGTGAAAAGTATCAAAAAAAGAATGATAATCTTCGTCAATCCATTGATGATTTTGGTTATTTTTTCTATCAGAGTAAGGGCTGAAAATGAAAATATATTGAATTTTCTCTTTGATAAAAAACTTTCCAACATGAATATTATAGGATTTTTACACACAAAAAACGGTAAATGATAAATAATGTATAGATATATTAGAATTGTTTTAATATATCAAATATGTTGTATTTATATATCAATATATCGAAATAAACTTAATGTATAAGTATATTAATTCATGTATCAACATATTAGATCTATTTCTATATGATATACAATGTATAGATATATTAAAACAATTCTAATGTATCAGATACATCATATTTATATAATAATGCATTAAAACAGTATACTGATACATATGCTCAATTTATGTACTATTAGATCTATTTCTATATGATTACAATGTATAGATATATTAAAACAATTCTAATGTATCAGATACATCATATTTATATAATAATACATTAAAACAGTATACTGTTACATATGCTCAATTTATGTACTGTTTTTTAGATCTATTTCTATATGATTACAATGTATAGATATATTAAAACAATTCTAATGTATCAAATACATCATATTTATATAATAATACATTTAAAAAGTATACTTATACATATGCTCAATTTATGTACTATTTTTTAGATCTATTTTTTTGTGTAATATGAATCCTAAAAGATTTCTACTGTATTGATTATATTTTTCTTTGTTTTTACCGTAGTTGAATAAAAGAAGATTTTTTTCTTAGATCTGTTTAGCTGAGATTTCTGAGATCTCGATCAACTTATGATGTCTTAATTTTTATGTAAGTCGTTCGATAAGTCGAATTCTATCATCTATGTTCACAAGAAATCAATTTTAACAATTAATTATTTAAAATAAATGAATTCACTTTTTTTAATTTCACAGGAAAGTTTTAATTGTTAATTATCTGGATTTATTTAATAATATTAGTTTTAAAAAAATTAAAATCAAACCTTTCCACGGGACATGATTGGGGTCGGCTAACACTTCTTCTGGCACGTGCCATTTTTCGTCTATTTCTTTTTCTGATTCTTGAATTTTTTCGAATTTATTTTTTAAATTTTCTGGATAAACTTGTCTGTCCATCAGAATCCTCGGATCTGACTTCATTTCAGAACCAATTCAGTTAACTTGAATCCATCGACCACCTCTACCGTAACTCGAGTATCCTTGGAAGATAATTGACAAAACAATCACACAGAGGATAATCAACAAGCCGCAGGAAATCCAAATAAAAATATTTTTTTCCATCGAAAATTTTTAAAAACAATTTCGAAATTTAAAAAATTTAATTGAATTAGTTCATTTACGTCGGAACGAAGATTAACCTAAAAAAATTTAATTAATAATTATAGTTTTTAAATTAAATAAAATAACATATTAAATATTTAATGAAATTCTACTAAAATTATTGAAATTTTATGCAAAAATCAATGAAAAAATACGAATATTTAAAATTTAATACAATATTTACATGTTCAGATAATTTTCACTCAGGACCAAGTAATTCTTAAAAAAGCATTTTTTAGTGATTTTAAATAAAAATTATTCAAAATCATATTCAAATAATTTCTGCTCAGGACCGAATAACTTTTTAAAAAATATTCTCCTTTGGTTTTGAATGGAAAAAATATAAAATCAAATTCAAACAATTTTCACTCAGGACCAAGTAATTCTTAAAAAAGCATTTTTTAGTGATTTTAAATAAAAATTATACAAAATCATATTCAAACGATTTCTGCTCAGGATAAGGTTTATGTATTAATTTTGGTTTTACGCGATGGTGATTTTGTAATTAAAAATTTAGAACTATATTCTTCTTAAATTGACTAGGAATCTTCTAAATTAGAATTATATAGAGTATAAAATCCTTATTCATTCTTAAGGATTGAGAATTATATATGAAAACACTGATAAATGTCGAGAAAAACCACATCTAAGACCATCGAACATACACACAAAAAAGATAAATTAAAACGAGTCTAATGTATCAGATACATTGTATTTAATATATCAACGTATTGAATATGACATACCGATATCATTTTAATAAATCGGTACATTGAATATAATCCACCGATATCAATTTCATATATCGATGTATTGAATATAATATATCTGATTCATTAAAGCTATTTTAATGTATCAAATATATTATATACAATCCACCAATATCAACTTCATATATTGATACATTGAATATAATGTATCTGATACATCAGAACCGTTTTATGTATCCATACACTATACACCATGTACCCATTTTTGTGTGTAGATTTTCTTGTTTGTAAACAAAAACACATTTTTAATATCTAATAAACATCCTTTCTCTGATATTGAGAACTTTAATGATTTAATAATTTCAAAAAATAAAAATTTAAAAACATTCAAAGGACACGTGGACCTGATTGACTCATGTCCAGAAATGAATGCATGACTAATTTCCGCGGAACACCTGGCCTAGATTTTATAAACTTTCAGGATCCGGATTAGAGATGAATCAACAGAGACCCAGGAAGAAGAGTAATGTTGCGCAAAGTATACAATTGTCCCGTGGATTTTGTAAGAATTTGGAACGTTGAAAATTGGGAGATTCATGGGGATCATAGATCACTCTAGTTATTGAAGGAAAAATTTTTGATTTATAATTATTTCAAAAATAGGGACTTTTCCAATTATGTGGTATTTCTGTCTCGAACATTTAATTCTAAAATTTGAATATAAAACCGAAAAAAGCACTTATAATACTGTAATAAAGTTCATAGATTCTGAATCTAAAGTCAGAATCAGAAGTCAACCTCCAGAATCCAGGATTCTGAAGACTAACTTCCAATTCAAAAAACATTTGGGATTTTATATCAAAGTTATTTTAAAAACAGAACTTTATTTAAAATCGTTTTTAAAGTACTGTATAACAGATGCAAAATTATTTTAAATAACTTTTTTTTTAAATTAAAATTATATTTTTAAACATCATTATAAATTTTAAAAAATAATAATTTCCTAATTTAAAAAAAAAACTTTCAATAAGTTTTGAACGAAAAACATTAATTTTAACAAAATAGTTCTAAATTATCATTTATTTTTTTTATTTAACATAATTCGTAATTTTAAATAAAGTTACAAATTAAAATTTATTAAAATTAAAATTTATTTTTATTTTAAAATTTCAAAATCATCATTATTGAAACAACTCGGACCATTTGGCAGTAACTAAAGCTGTAAATTTTCGAAAATGTTCGATTTTCGAACTCAAATTAGTTCAATGTCAAGGTCTATAAAAAGGTCAACATCAAAATCGAATTTAATTTTAGCACAATAATTGAATAAACTGACTTGCTCAAATGTTGCATGCAATCTGCAGATTTTACTTTTATTTTAAAATCATTAATGTAAATATAAACATAAATATAAAAATATCGATCGATTTTACAGAATGTTGCGTGCAATCTGCAGAGTTGATTTCGATATCAACCTACCTGCCGCAATGTTGCATGAAATCTGCAAATTTGATTTCGACTTATCTGCTTTAATTTTGCAAGCAGATTGCGGATTTTACTTTTATTTCGAAATCATAAATGTAAATATAAAAATATCGATCAATTTTACAGAATGTTGCGTGCAATCTGCAGAGTTGATTTCGACTTATCTGCTTTAATTTTGCGAGCAGATTTTACTTTTATTTCGAAATCATAAATGTAAATATAAACATAAACATAAATATAAAAATATCGATCGATATTGCAGAATGTTGCGTGCAATCTGCAAATTTGATTTCGATGTTGACTAATTTACAGATATCGGCAAAATTCTAATTTAAATTCCTCGATTCCCGAATTGGAACTAGTTTAAAATCGCCGGTCTTAGTAGTAACCACTTCGAGCACGTGAATGACCGAAGAACTGTCGACTTCCTTGTTTATTTTTGTCGATGCAAGCAGAATATCGGTTGTCTCTTTCCCAATTTGGACCTAGTGTACTTTCCGGTCTTCTTGACCAAGGTACGGAGTTCATTGTCGAGCTGTGCAACATTCGTCCCCAACGACAGTTGCTCCCCTTTATTTCGCAAAATTTCAAAGTTCTTTCTTTCAAATTATTTTTACTTAATTAGTATGTTAAGTTGATTTAATTATAAAAAATCTAATATAAAAACAAAAGAAATGAGGCAAATTTTGCGAAATAAAAAGAAGCAAACATTGCTAAGGAAGGAAATATCGTTGAGGAACAATTTTCACTAAGGAGAAATATCGTTAAGAATTAACTTTCACTAGAGAGAAATATTGTTAAGAATTAACTTTCACTAAGGAGGAAATATTGTTAGGAATTAACTATCGTCAGGAAGGAAATATCATTGGAGAACCAATATCGTCAGAGAGATAATATCTCTAAGGATCAACTCTTGCTAGAGAGCTAGTCTCATTGGGAAGCAAATATCACTGAAGTTCAACTCTTGCCAGGGAATAAATATCCCACAGTCATTATTCACAAGACCGATGAATCCAGCAACACACACCTGACTAGTACTGTAGTTGGGTTTTCGTGCTGAGAGGACACGCACGGCTCCTTGCCGCGGTCCTAATAGATATCTAAATTGTTTTTTTGAAAACTTGCCCGAATAAAGGATAAAGGAAAGTCATTGTCGGTTATCTGTGATTTGTGTCATTGAAATTCGAAATCAAACTTGAATTTTATCTTAATACGAAAATTTAATTTTTTCTATTTCGGAAAATTCATATATCGAATTCTATCAATTTAGGTAAGACAATTTTTCGAAATACAAAAAATCTACAGTTTCTGAAAAAGAGAAATTCAAATTTCAATTCCAAATTCTGACCGTCAACTTTGATTATTTGAAACATTAGTTTTGAACAGAACTGCCGAGTTTTCGAAATTTCCGATTTTCAAATTCGAACTAGTTCGATTCGAATTAATTTAAAATTTTTATTAAAAATTCGAATTAATTTAAAATTTTTATTAAAAACTCAAATTAATTCAAAATTTTTATTAAAAACTCGAATTAATTCAAAATTTTTATTAAAAACTCGAATTAATTCAAAATTTTTATTAAAAATTTGCTTAAAAATTTCATTCAAAATTCGATTTTAAAATTCGAAAATCGACAGTTTTGGTTATGAATACTCGATTTTGAATCGAGGTAGATTATTCTTCAACAAGAGACGTTGTTGCGGATTATGACGTAATTTACATATCCTCCAAAATCCGATCAAAGAAGTATTTTTCCAATCAGTTTAGCTTACAGTAAACACGTTTTTAACAATGTTGTAAAATAAAAAATTTGAATAAAGAATTGTCGAAAATTGGATTTTATTTTTTTTTCGAATTTGTTTTAACACAAATTTTTATTTTCGCTTGAGAATGAGCGAATTCGCCGTGGTTATCAATAGTTTTGCAGTTGACTTTCTTCTTAGATTACTTTATCGCAAAATTCGGCCGTCGCTAAAACAAGAAAATTCATCGTGATTTTTAAAGATTTCATCTTCAAAATTGACGTCATTTTTTTAGATTCTTGTCAGGATAGAAGGCAGGAATATTTTAATAACCTTTATTACCACAGTAAGACAGATACAATTATTATATAAGATTCTACAGAAGACAACTGAGAATTTCACTTGCGCCCTATAATATTCTACGGTCCCTGACATTCAGGCTATCATTTCAGGTCCTCTCTAGCCTAGTTCCGGTCCCAACATCTACATAACAAGTTTGAGCATACATGATAATCAAGTCTCACTCATATCTTACAATATCCCACTTTTCCTGATACCTAGGCTATCACTTCAACTTATCTTCCTAGTCTAGTTCCGGTCCCAACATCTACATAACTAGTTTCAACATGTAAAATAACAAAATCTCACTCATATTTTACAATATTCCACGATCCCTGATATTTAGACTATCGCTTCAACTTATCTTCTCAGTCTAGTTACCGTCCCAACATCTACATAACAAGTTTCAGCATGTAAAATAACAAAATCTCACTCATACCCTACAGTATTCCACGCTCCCTGATATCCAGGCTATCAATTCAACTTATCTTCCTACTCTAGTTTCTGTCCTAACAATTTCTTTTAACACAAAATTTTTATTTTTTGCATAAGAACAAGCAAGTTCATCATGATTTTTAAAGATTTTGCTTTGAAAATTGAAATCTATTTTTTGGATTTTTGACAGAATTAAACCTTTGCTCAAAATTAACAAACTCGTCATAATTTTCAGGAACTTTGTACTACAATTTTATTTCATGTCCAATAGCAGACATTATTAGAAAAGTTGGAAAAAAACAATTTTTATTTAAAGTAAAAAATTGAACATTAATAAAATTTAATTTGATAAATTATATGAAAAATAAATTTAAATTAAAATTATAAATTTCATAGATCATATATTTTGAAGGTTTTTCTTCATCTAATGCTTCAGACAGCTTCCAAAATCACAATGATTTCAGACACAATCGGCTTTCGACACATGCTTAGTTTTAATCTTTTCAAAAAATTTTTCTTTTCTTATTTTTCTGATTTTTTTACTTTCATTGTTAATTCATCGTTCATATTTCTATAAAATTATTATTTTCTACATTTATATTTTTATTTAAAAATGTCATCAAAAATCGAAACTTAAAATTTTCAGTGATTCAGAAATTAAAAAATTTGTAAAATTTAAAATTTAAAATTTAAAAATTTAATTTTATTTTAGCTCTTTTCCATCCTTTGTCCAGAAGATTGCACATGTTGTTGTTGATTTTAGTTGGGTTCTTTGCCGTGGTCTGTATGAGGATCAACATGGGGATAGCCATGACCTGCATGATAAACTCCACCGCTGTGGCCATGATTCAGACCGAAACTCAAATGTTGCCGATTAATGATTCAATTTCAAACATCACCACAACACCAATTATTGTAGTAACTACGAAACATAAAATAGAATCTGAAAATGAAATTGGAAAATGTTCAAAAAAAAAAGATAACGGAGATCAACCTACTGTGTAACGATTATGGAGTAAGCTTTACAGTAACGGATGAAGTACCGTACCTCTGAAATTCTTCCTTAATTGTGGCTTTTAGAGAAGATTACAGTATACTCAAAAAAGTTATTTTCTAGGATTCCATAAGTATTAAGTTTTTAATTTTCGGTCTCAACTGGAAATTTTTTAAGTTTCTGTTGAGACAAGTTTTCCAACATATCACTATCGATATTATTTTCCATAATGGAAAAATTTTAAAACTTTATAGAACTTCTTAAATATCAAAATTTCACAATTTTCGGTCTCAATTGGAAATTTTTGAAATTCTTGTTGAGACAAATTTCTCGGGATTTTATTCCCTACAATAGTATCTGTTAGGATAGAAGCAGAATACTTTAATAATCTTTATTATTACAGTAAGACAGATACAATTGTTCTATATCTTTCACATAAGACAACTGAGAGTTTCGTACCTACCCTATGATATCCCATGTTCCCTGATATCTAGGTTATCCCTTCGAGTCCTGTCTTTGTAGTCTAGTTTCTGTTCCAACACACAAGACAACCAAGTTTCATTCACGCCCTACAGTAATTCACGTCCTACAGTATCCCATGTTCCTGATATCTAGGTTATCCCTTCGAGTCCTGTCTTTGTAGTCTAGTTTCTGTTCAACACCAAGACAACCAAGTTTCATTCACGTCCTACAGTATCCATGTTCCTTGATATCTAGGCTATCGCTTAAATCCTCTCTTTCTACTCTAGTCCCGTCCCAACAATATCCTTATTGATATCACGTTTAGTTTTATTTTGAATTCATTTAGGGAACATTAGTCTGGTCCCTAGTGTCCAAGGCTGGATATTCTCCAGTGCCTTTTACGGCTCTCCCTCACGATCCTTCCTTCGGGCTATCTGGCAGATACTCAATCTCCCAAATTCCTTCTAACGATAGCCGTCATCTGTTACGTCTCTGAACAGCCTGACCCCCGTCATAGCAGTTCACGGTGGATGGATCCCGTTATTTTTTCGACAGAGTAGTCATGGGCATGGGTGACGTAAGTGTTCTCTCCTCGATCGAGTTTCATTCAAATTTTAGGGAATAGCCATCCCTGCTATAACAAACTAGTCACTTTCTGGATCCCTATTGAAGAAAAGTCCACAGCAGCAACGATTTACACGTCTGGATTTTCCTTAGCTAGTGTCATAGGTACTTACAAAAAATCGAGCTTTATTCGGGATAATTTTTAAAAAGTTATATATCTTGGAATTCCTGAAACACGTATTCAGAATCCGTTATCTATTACTGTAGAAGGATTTTCCGAAGCGCTAAAATCAAAAAAGTGAAAAAACTAAGATATAAACAATAAAAAACTGTGGGGAACACTTTTCATCGTTAAAGTTCTTTTCTTCGAAGTTTCAATTTTCAACATTAAGTTTACAAAATTAAATAATTATTTTTCGTAATTAGATATAAATTTCGAAGC
>SWDT01000575.1:0-33511 GCA_009193035.1 Halicephalobus mephisto
TCTTCTAAAAAACACGCACTCCATTAAATGTCATCTAAAATCTACAAACCCATAATTGCTACAGACAGGCTCTGTGTGATACAATATTTATTTAAATAAAAATGAATTATCTTGAAATAAGACAAAATAATTTATTAGTTAATTTTTAAATTAACTTTGTTATTTTGAACAGAAATTCAAAGATTTCCTAAACTTAATTTTATACTTTTTAGAACTCCAAGATATAGGATATATAAAGTAAACATTGGTAATTTACCATAGAATAAAAGTAAACTTCATTATTAGTTTTAGATCAAATAGGGTAAACTAGTAATTTTATTATATCGTTGTCTTCGTTTTCTTAGATAATTAAATTGAGAAACACAAGATCTTTGAAAGTCCTAGAAGTCCGTTTATCTCTGAGAACAAGTCTGGCGAAACTCAGACGTCCCAGTATATAAGGAAACCGTCAAATCTCCTCATCATCACGTGGCTAGAATTATTATGATTTACATTTTTTGTATCATTTTGTCTATTGCCTACACTATTCTATTATCTCCCTAGATTAAGTTTATTTATATTGTACCGAAATCTTACTGTACCAGAATAAAGAAGGATTTCTTCTTCCATCTATCGATTAGGATTATGTGGATTACCTCAAGGTCCATGACAGGTTCAATTAGTTCTATGAATACGTGACAGACAGAAAATGATTACTTCACATTTAAGAATAATATTGAATGAATTTCCTCATCTATCATAACTGCACAAATCTGTTAATGTTGTCATTTATTTTCGAATTATCCATATATCACTTTTTATTGAAATGAAGCAATTTTAAAATAATCGCAAGTATATCATAATAAAAACGGAAATGGATTTAATTATGAAACAACTTTGACAAGAATTCTTAAAAGTTTTGAAAAGCAGTAACCTAAATAAAAATTTATTTTATGATTGTCTCATAATTTTACATGATTTCAAAATGAATGGTTTAGAAATTTCGAAATTGAGGTCACATGAGAGACGAAAACTTCTGTTCATTCCCGAAGGATAATAGTTATATACCAAAGTACTTTTAGATATTGAAAAACCCGTATTTACTCAAATATCCTTTCGAAAACCTTTTGTTCTGCTTGTAAAGATTAAGCTTTCCAGAAAATATCTGATCTAACACCTTTCTAATCTTCAGAAGCTTATTGTTACGAAGATGCTTCATTTGAATTCGATTTGAATCAACTACAATCCAATTTCCCCAAACATCCACAAAATCTACTGTGAAACATATCTTTTGAATTTACAATTTTTAAAATCGGTAGTTAATTATTTCTACTCTTTCTTCTTTTTCAAATGTGGATGTCTAAATTAAAAAAAAGACATTTTTCAGTCAAAAATAAAAATGGAAAGTATAACATGATTTAAATTGAAAGCATACGTTATCTAAACTTTATTGAAGCTTTACTTTGGATGGTGATGTTGATAACTCTGATAACAGGGAAAGACGGTGACAGAGAGAAATTTGAGCCAGTAATCAAAGAAGGGAAATAAAGAGGGACTGAAAAGTTTTATTCGAGTTGGAAATAGACACCTCCAATTTATTAGAACTTTTTTGAATAGTGATTGAATATCATAGTTTAATTAAAAATAAAGATTATCCAATTCTTTATTGGAGTTGTTTTGAATGAGAATTTCAACGGTAATAAAATTAATAATTCAGAATCTTCCTGAATATTCAACAAATTTTTTTTCGTTAATGAGGTTGAAGATCTACCAACAAATAATATTTAGCATACTGTCGCGGAAAGCGAGAAGACTCCTAACACGAAAACCCTGGAGATGCAGAAACTCAATTTGCGCGCCAAAGAAGCGGTGGAGAAAAGTAGAAGCGACGCTACGGGACCGGACGACGTGGCAAGGAGTTATTGTTGATTTGTACTGTTGACTACTGGAATAAAGTGACCAGTTAACCATTGTCAATTAAGGGAAGACACCAGAATCCCTTACAATTATCCCTAGATTTGAACTATTCGTGTTTTACTGTATTTGGACAAAGAAGGATTACTTCTTCAGTCTAGTGATTAGGATTGCATAAACTATTTCAGGATCTACGACAACATATCACTAAAAATGTTTAACTTTGATATAACTAAAGGTACTTTAAGATCTGCTTTTGGAGAGCAGAGAAAACAAGTTCTTAAACAGAAGAATATAATTGAATACGATTTTCCAGGATGGAATAAAAGAATTTGACAACGAATCACTGTTTCTTCTAGATATATCATATTATCAAATGTTCTTGATATTGTCAAAATTACACCACAGCTGGTTCCTGTTGTTTTTGTTTCTTTGTGATATGAAAATTCCGAAAACTCCTGAATCATTCTGGAGATTGTTTTTAAGACAATTTCATCAAAATCTTCCATTCTCATTTTATAATACTACCATTTCTTAGAATTTTAAAATTCCTTTGTAGAATAAAAAAACTTTGAAATAATAGAGGAAATAATTTTGTGAACTCACAACCAAAATCAACTCGTTTTATTAGCACTTTTTGTTTTCTTATGACCCTTCTAGAAGTTATAAAAAATTCGGGGTTTCATGTTGAAACAATTCTACCACACTTTATTCATACTTTTCACAATGATATCATTATTAATACAAGTGTAATTTGTACATGAGAATTTAACAAGATGATAAGGTAATTAGACACCAATTATTAATAAATCTTCATAATTTGTAGTGATACAAGTTTGATATACGTATACAAATTCAAAACAAGGTAATTCGGCACTAATTGTCGATACAATTACACGTATAAGATCTTCGTCTCAGATTACTTCTTCTCAAAAGGATTTTCAAAAGCACTAGGTTTAACTATTCGAGGTTTGTATTGATATTTCTTTCATCATTTTCTTCAGAAAGTACTTTAGATTCCCATTTCTTCATTAACCGACAAATCCCTAATGTTAGACTGAGGGCAGATAATCCAAGTTAGATACCGGCGAAACCTCCGGAGACAGCGATAGGCTTAGCGACAGGTGGTTCGAATTTTTGTTCTTGGCTCAAGTACTCAAAGGACCCCCAATTAAGGGTTATTGTCGTCAGATCCGGCCTCACGGAACGACCCTTTTGATCAAGCTTTACTTCGTATCTTATTTGTCGACAATCCTTTAAGCACTTCTTAGCACACATTCTATCACTAAAAGTCCTTCGCACACTGTAATGGAAATATGTCTTATTATAATAATTTAGGAACCCTTCACTTACTCAACTTCACATTTCTCATAGTCACAAATTGGAAGATCTTCATCAGCAGCTTGTTTCAAATAAGAAAGACTAGGAGCGATGCAATTGCACATCTGTTTGATCATCTCCAGACGACATCTGCTTCTGCAATCGAATTCAGTGTCTTCTCCTTCTTCAACGACATTGCAAGCAGTTCCAGGTTTGTTATTCTCCATCATAGTGTAAATGCCACGGACTTCTACAGTAACCTCATGGACCATTCCCAGACAAAGTTCGTCGGAGATACCATCCCTGACTCGACCGTCCCCTTCCATGAATCTCGCAAGAGCACTAGGTCTTCCGTGGAAATCTACAGTCATGCAATCAATGAATTCACCGTCACGTCCTTGATGAAACATCTGAAGAATAAAGAATTGACCTTGACTTTTGATGTCATCGAAATTATCAGCATCAAATTCCGGTTGGAAGCAGAAATTCATCATCGATATCCATGATATTTTTATATCCGTCTTGAATATCTTGTTTCCATCATAAGATGTCCTCATAAACCGCTGAAGAGATCTAGAAGCTTGAATTTAGTCGTTTTTCTAATTGTTATAACAACTACCTTCTAAGAGTTTCATAACCTGTTTTCTGTGTAAACTCAGTAAAAGTAACGTTTCGTTTCTTAATAGCATTCATCCAAGTCTAAAAAGTGAATTCATGTTTTAGTTTTGTTAATTTAGTTAGTACTATCCCACAATTTAATCATGATAGTAACTGGTATGAGGAATTAATTCAATTCCTGATGACCTAGAACTTTTCGAAATTTTTTCGTCTAGTTCAACAAGAAATGTAAAACCTGTTCTTTTCATGTTACAAAAAATAGAAACAGGTGTTAGGAAATTACCCGAACCGTATAGACCTATATTGTAAACATTGAATTCAAATCATTATGAAATGTTTAAAGTCTCAGAATCTTCTACTGAGTTTCAGAATCTTCTGCACAATTCTCATTCTGTTATTGAGAAACCATAAAACGAACTCTGATTAGTTTTCTCTTTCCGGCAAGACGAGGATGTACTCTGAAATTTGTCATAGATCTGGCCGCTCCTTGAGGAGTTGTTTCTCTTTCCATGGAATTCAATGTGGCTATGACTTCGTAAGCTTCCATGACGAGACGGTAATCCCAGGGTGCGGTTAAAAACGATGCTGCATCAGTCATGTTTGCCAATTGATCCTTTAAAGGTAAATTTGACTTTGATAAAAAACAAAAAACTGACTTGAACGATCTGATCCCATTCCTTTACTGGCGCCTTGGGATCGATCTTGAAGTGACTCCAGGCCTGCTTTTTGGACATACAGAAGGTGATATTCGGCATCGTCATAGTTTTATTGACTATCATTTTCACTCCTGATTGTTTTGGATTATTTCCATGTTCGATGACCTAAAATCTCTTTTTATTATTTTCAAGTAAAAAAACCAACCATATCAGTGGGATCCCCGACTGCCAAGGGAATGAGGATAACGATAGCGATCCAGAAGCCATATAGTTGAATTTTATTGGTCTGTTTCCAAAGATCTTTACTTTTTTCTTCACTCATTTTTCTAAATAAACAACAAATTAAGGTCTTAAACAAGTTGGGGGAATTTTTAATGTGAAAGTAAAAGGTTGACTGCAACCAGAAAAATCGCTAAATGCTTCAAGGTGAAGGTGCAAATTGAACTTCACGTCCGAATGTCAACTGAACGTTTTTGAATTGCGCAATCAATTACTACTTTTCTTTTTTGGGTTGTATTTCAAAGAATAAATTTGTAGGTCGATGTAGATTAGATCATTGTTTCACATTCATCTAAAATTAAACAAAAGAATTAAGTACTTTTTTGTTTTTGATCAGTACTATTTCCTAAAATAATGAATTCATTATTTTAAAACATTTTGATAATTTTGCACCATTTTTTGTAATTTACCGAATAAACAAACTTTCAACATCATTTTAAATATCGTTTATTTTTTATTTTAATTTGACTAATTTTAATAATTTTTCAACAATTAAATGTATTTTTTCATAAATTACAGATAACTAATTACTTTTTCAAATTAATCAAAAAATAAAAAACTTAATCTTCAAAATTGTTTTATTTTAGAAGAATATTCAACAAAATTGGATTATGGATTTTAAATTTTACTTTCCACACCAAAAATTATTATATTATTAAACATCGATTACTTTCTTAAAAATAATTTTCTTCCAATTTCAAAAAAATAAAATTCCTACATTTTTAAAAATCTTTATCCTCAGATTTCATTTGTAAGCCGTTTATAAAATAATAAAAAGGAAATTCGATAATAAACAAAACAAAGATGAAGAAAATAATCCTGTTATTATAAAAATTAACTTTTTTTAGAATTGTTTTAATAAAAATTCCCTAGAAATCTGGGATTTTTTATTTCAAACAATTTTTAAATTTTCTGATTCTGAAAAACTCTAAAATGCATCCATGAGATTCAAAAGTCTTCAACTAAATCCCAAACGTTTCATAAAATTCTGAGATTCCAGTAATTTCTACAAATTTTATAAAGAATGCTAAAGCTCCAGAATTTTTTGAACTTTATTTTTCAATGGACTCCAGATGCTTCTGTGTAATTTTCGAACCTTCAAAATTATTTACTGGATTCTGGAAAATTTTAAAAAATCCTCTACAGAATTCCAATCTTGTGTGAACAAATTCCGAAAATTCTAAAAACAAGCAATTCTTAAACTGCTTAGGGAAAGCGGCCAGTGCGGGTCATGGTCCCGAAACGAACTGCAATTTGAACGTTTGTGGATTTCGTTGCATTGATGTTGTTTTCCGTGACTTCTTATCTGTATTCTTCTCTCGTTTAGTTCCACGTTATTTTAGGGTAAAAATGAAGGGCATGATTAGCCGAAGCAACCATCTACTGCAACAGTTACTGATCACGTCTGGAAGGCGATGTCTGACGACGAATTCTCAAATGGTGACCGTCCGTGACGCTCTCAACCAGGCCCTAGACGAAGAAATCCAGCGAGATGACCGTGTTTTCGTACTTGGAGAGGAAGTTGCACAGTACGATGGTGCTTACAAGGCAAGTTACCTTCATATTTAGTGCAAAATCATATATGAATTCTTTGCAGGTAACCAAGGGCTTGTGGAAAAAGTACGGCGATGAACGTGTGATCGACACACCTATCACTGAAATGGGATTTGCTGGTATTGCAGTTGGTGCAGCTTTTGCCGGTCTCCGTCCAGTATGCGAATTCATGACCTTTAACTTTTCTATGCAAGCCATCGACCAGATAATCAATAGTGCTGCCAAGACATTCTACATGTCTGCTGGAAGAGTAAGTTCAAACCCTCTACTATTGTCAAACTACGTTTCCAGGTCCCAGTTCCGATTGTTTTCCGAGGTCCCAACGGAGCTGCTGCCGGCGTCGCTGCTCAGCATAGTCAGGATTACTCAGCTTGGTTTGCTCACTGTCCCGGACTCAAGGTTCTCACTCCTTACGATTCTGAAGATGCTAAAGGTCTTCTGAAAGCCGCCATTCGTGATGATAATCCCGTTGTCTTCCTAGAAAATGAAATACTATACGGTGTTCCATTCCCAATGTCCGAAGAAGCTTTAAAAGATGACTTTGTACTTCCCATCGGTAAAGCAAAGATCGTCCACGAAGGAACTGATGTTACAATTGTCGCCTATTCTCGTGGAGTCCAGCTTGGTCTTGATGCTCACGAACAGTTAAAGAAAGAAGGAATTAATGCTGAGGTAAGAGGTCCACTGTGGTGATAATAATGGTTCTTATTCTTGTAGATTATCAACTTGCGAACTCTGCGTCCTTTAGATTTCGAAACAATTAAGAATTCGGTGAAAAAGACAAACCATTTAGTGACAGTTGAATATGGATGGCCATTTGCTGGTATCGGAGCTGAAATTTCTGCTCAAATTGTGGAATCTGATGCATTTGATTACTTAGATGCCCCTATCCTCCGTGTTACTGGAGTTGATATCCCTATGCCATACACAGCTACTCTTGAATCCGCCGCTCTCCCAAATGCCGGTCATGTCGTCAAGACTGTAAAGAAAGTCCTAAATATTGCATGAACTAGCTAACCAATAGGAAATATTCAATTTAGCTGTAAGGGAGTAATATCACTATTGTTAGTATCTCCATTTTCGATAGGTTAGGTTTCGGATATATTATTTTAGTACATCTGCAATAACTTTGTCGAAATCTTGTGGTATTCTCCTTTAGGCAGAACGAACTTGATCCAATGTTATTGGAGTTTTTCGGTGTCATATTCGTTCAGTCTTAGTGTCCATTTCCGAGATAGTCTGGACATTGTTTAGGTTTTTAATTATCATAAAATATTCAAAATAAATAAGGCAAAAAGTTTTATTTGGATGTTTAAGACATTTAAAAAATGTACGATTAGGCTTTGGTACACTTGACACCGAGTTTGCATAATCAAAGCCACATGAAAACAAATAACTAATTATCCCGTATAAGTTAGTATAAGCTAATTATGAAATGTACAATTTTTGATGAAAAATCAAGGCAGAAATAATATAATTGAATTTTGAGCTACATTTAAATCAAGTGAAGTTTAAAATTTGAACTTCAAATCTACAGACGATCAATTGATTCATCATTGTCTTTTAATTCTGGATCATTTTCGTCATCTAAGGCAAGAGGATCTAATTCGGTTAGATTATCTACATCCTTTGTTGATTGCCTTATTCGAAGTGGAGTTTGTTTAATCTGAACTGCAGGAGTTAATGGTTCAGCAGTAATCGGAGATACAGTATCTTGATTACCATTTTCACGAGTAATAACTGAACCTCCATTATTCCTCTCCACGAGTGGAATATCGTTGGAATACTGACTATCATATTTATTTTCTTTAACTCTTTGCCACATTCCTTTAAATATGCTACCAGGCAGACGTTGATACTGACGAATCAAATCCGCCACCTAAAATCCATATAATCTAAGTTATAAAAAAAAAGAAATTACCGCATTTTTAATCACATGCTTGATATCTTCAGGCAAACTATCATCCTCAAATTTTATTTGTTTACCTAAATGTGTTACCATTTTAACTGGAAATCCTCCATAAATCGGACAAATGGGGAGTCTTGTCCTTTCATATAAACTTCTACAGCATAATCTGCCCCACCTTGGGGTGCGGAATGAATCTCGTGAATTCTCAGTAAACATGGGTATCACCGGCTAAAAAAAGGAAAAACTAACATTTTTCAAACAAAAAATCTCACCACTTTAGAACCAATGATAACTTTAGCAAAGCCTAATCTTCTTCCCCACATTATTTGATAATTCACTGGATTAGAAAACAGAGCTTCTCGTACTCCGCCCGGGGCAATAATTAGGAGATTTCCTTGTTTCAAATTTGCAATGCAGTCTTCTACAGTTCCTGGGGTAACACAGAAAACCTTGCAAAGAGCTCCCCATCCTAAAAACTCAATTATTTTATTTTAAAATAAATTAATTACCTGGGATTTTAAAAACAAATTTATCTCCAACGACATGAAGTGTTCTCTTTTTATAAAGAATACACTTTGAGATCAAATAGTAAATGTCAATGGGCAATGTGCCATGATAGGTCACAAATAGTGCTGGTCCCTCATCTGGGATATTGTCTAGACCATTTACTTCATATCCTAAAAAAACAAAAATCAATCATTTTTTATTAAATCCGAAAATTCAATTGAGAAACTCACCGTGCCACAAATAACCTACGCCATCCCAAAAAGAAGCAAGACTTGTTCTAGCTCCATCCCAGTAACTAGATGCATAAGCTTCACGAATTCTATGACGTAATCCATAAATATGAAGAAATATTACGGAACCATAAATGAAAAATAAAATAAAAATTGGCAATACAAAGGCCACAAAAATGGGCAGGAATAACCATAACAAATACTGTAAAAAATTCATATGTTAAATTTTTTCAATTTAAAAATCAAACCTCTAAATATTCCAAATCCCAGTACTGTAGAACACCATTAACCCATTGAACAAAATTATCAACATGTGGTTGCATAAATTCAGGCCACGTCATATTTGTCAATTCAGCAAGTAATGCATAAATCAGTTCCAAAATGTAAGCCATTAAGAAATGCCCGTTTTTGCCCAAAAACAGTCGCAAATTGCGGTAAAATTACTGAAAACATCATGTTCCAAATTAGACAGAATCCATGAAACAAAAAAATATTCGGCAATGACTCAAAATACACTTTTCGGTGGATGAGACCCGTTAACCTCTTCACTCTAAAAAACATTTTTCATTCATATTCCAAAATTAAAATTAATCAAACACGCAACATAATTAAATAATTCTAAAAATCCTAATTAGACGTCACCACGGATGGATCATCGTAAATAATAATATTCGAGTCTATCGTCTCCAATTCGACGAGATGGGTCTTAAAAACGTCGGTCGGACCATGCCTTATGGCATGTACATTGACAAAACCACTACTCAAGGTTCCCGAAACAGGAATGCGGAGCTGAAAAAAGCAAATTGATCATAAAAGCATAGGGCTTATTAGTTTTATCACTAGAGTTAAGGAGTGCAATCAATCAAATTATCGAAAGATATCGAAATCATGCTAGACACTGACGTAAACTAAAAATTTAAACAAGTTACATGCGCAAACCACTTCCATTTGTCCTTGGAAGAAGAACGACAATGATAGAAAATCGAAAAGCAAAGTTCCAGTGTTTTGTCAACAAGTCTCGTATCGGAACGTATCGATTGAGGAAAAATTTTATGTTTTAATACCATAAATGGCAAAAATGTAACAAAGATTAATCGGGAAAGGGCTTTGAAAAATAAGGTGAGCAATAAAAACAAGTTGTCGGTTTTTCACTGATTCTTCAGCGTTATCTACCGCGCAAATAAAAAAATAAAGATCTACTCACGTGTTGAATACGACACTATTTTGAGTCGCTGCGCAGTCAACATCAAAACTGACGATCGGGTTAGACTGTGGTTTGGACTTTTGAATCACATTTGAAGCTGACCTTACTTGACCTAATAAGCAACTTTAACAATCACAGCAACTTTTGCGCATTTTTGGACAAAGTTGGAACTAGTCCGAGTGTTTCCCAATGACAAACTCTCTGTTCACATCCTGAAATGGCAGCAAGTGTATGCTTGTTTTTAGGAATTTAAGCAAAAAAGAAGCTAGATGGCCCAAAAGCGTACGAGCACTTGGATGCGATATAAAACTTGATAACGCCTTGGGAATACTTCATCAGAGGAAAGCACAGAATATATAGTATTCAAAGGTACAAAGTTAATTAGACAACGAAAAAACTTACTCTAGAATCTTTGTCGCCGATATAGTTGCGATGTCTGTCTGAAAGGTCGACAGTACCCACTTGAATTGGAGGACCTAGTAACTCTGAGGCTTCTTCATGCTTGGCAATGATTTTGAAAGCTTCTTGATAATGGTCCAATAAACGAACACGATTCTGGACCCTCTTTTGAGCGAAATAAAGACCAGTGGCTCCAACAAGAAAAGTCCCTGCGGCAATCTGTAGCAATGTCGACGTCTGAACCCGTTTCAGTACTCCCATTCTCTGGCTTTGGTAGCCACTATTTCAGATGGTGCTCAGCGACGGCACTGGTTTCGCATGAACTAGACGTGAAGCTGAAGGGACCGTCAATTTGCATTCGCGTAATTGTCAACAAAATCCAACACGAAAAAACAAAACACGGCATTTTCAACAAATGAGAAACTAATTATGAAATGTCATAGAGGAATCAGGTCGGGATGAATCATCAAATCCATATCCGGAGTTCCGAATTTAGTCAAATGATTTCGAAACAAGGAAACACTGACTCAACGTCTAACGAAACACACAAACGACTAGACAACGACATTGGGTATGGAATTTAACTAGGGAAAATATTTAAAAACAAATTTTGAAAAACAACATTGATGAATTTGTCGCGAAGGAAAATCATTAACAAAACGCCGAACAACGAAACTCGGCTCTTCGTTCTGGGACCGTTCGCTCGCTGTCGTGGATATATCGCGTTTTATCCGATATTTTAATTTCCGTAAAGAAAATTAAAATTAAAATTCCCAATTTGAATAAACGAAATCTTCTTACGTAAATGATTTTCAAGACATACAATATGGATTATTGTCATTTATTATTAAAATTTGAAATCGCAAAATTAATTTAAAAAATGAAAAAATTTAAGTTATTTATCTCCAACTATTGACTCAACAATATCCTTATCGATTTTTTTGATATTTTTCTTTGTACTTTTCTGTCGTCTTGGAAGTTCTTTGTCTGTTTTTGTGTAAATGTTGTTTATCCTTTTTTGGGCTTCTCTAAAATCGCAATTATCTTTATTATTATATAAATATAAAACTCACATATGACATTTACGTCCTCGTCCCCCACAATTCATCCTGTGGGTGGTGTATCGAGATTCTACGACTTTTTTACGACATCTGGAGCACTCGATCGTCCGTACTCCTGGAGCTTCGACTTCCAAAAGATGCAAATTTCCCGTGATATTTCTACGTCTCATGGCTTCTTCGTAAGCTTCGGAGTAGGTTTCTGCATAATCATTAGCATAAGCTTTCAAAGTCGTCGTCAGAATGTTCATTCTCAGTTCTGGAAGAACTTTGATAAAAAATAAAACCCCAAAATAAAACTCACGATCTTGGAGTGTTTTCAACGCTTCTTTCTTCAATGGTCCATCCATTTTGAAATATAATAAACTAAATAATGAAGAAATAAAAGTACAAAATAATGATTTTCATATAATCTCGGGAAGATTGCACATCAACAAGGGGCTGACAAAGGTGCTCCCGAGACGAATGTTTTGCGTTCATTGTTCAGCTTGATTTTAGTGAAGTTGTTTTATTTTTTTTTAATTTGATTTCTTGTTTCCAGGTAATCTGTGGCCATGCTTCGGGTTCTCAGACCGAACCAGAAGATAGTCGTTATTTACCGCTGCGCATCGGGTCACGGCCATCATGAAGACGCCAACATCGAGCGTAAACCAGACAACTACAGGTTTCCCGGTGTTTATTGTGTATATATTTTAGTATTTTCAGACCAGGATCGGATTCATATGCTTATGAAAATCCGTGGCCGAAGCTGAATGGCGGTAGACTTGATTGGCTTTTCCAAGATGGATGGCGGCGTCCCCTCGCGAAGGATCAAGGAGCTAAAATGGTGTGTTTGCTCTTTTTTCTCGAGTTCCATATATCAATTTCAATTTTTAGCGTCGAGAATGGATTTGGTTTGGACAAGTTTCCTACGACGAACACAAGGATTGGTTCCGCTTCCATTGGATGGCGTTCTTGACGTTCACTGTCCTCACCTCTTGGTTTACATGTTATATTATCTTTCTCCGTCCTGATTGGTACGTTTAACCGATGCGAAACCGTTTATACACGAATTGTCGCGTTTCAGGCCACAAGCCAAGGAATGGGCGTTGAGAGAAGCCCATTTGGAGATTGCTCGCCGTAAGAAAGCTGGTCTCCCGCTGATTAGCAAGGATTTGATTGATCCGGAACGTGTTGCTCTCTCATTGCCTAGTGACGAGGAACTTAGGGACTTTGAAATTCTTATCTAGGACAGTTAATTCTTTATTGTTCAGAAGGATGGATTTACAATGTATAGTCGTCCAATAAATTGACTCAAAATCCCGTACATTTTATTCGGAAATTATCTTTTTTACTTTATAAACATATTCAACGGCAACAGCCGCCAGTAGGGCAAGAACTCATGTCCATGGTGCTGGTGTTGAGACGTCCGATACGGCGTTGGGGTCCTCCACGTCCACTGCCTCCCCCACTGCCACCACTACCTCCGCCAGAACCCCCGGACCCTCGACTGTATCCTGAATCCGAAAGAATCGGCTGGAACATACTGTTGAAGCTGGAATGAACATTTATACCATCGGAATTGTATAGTAAACTTACAAAGCCATAATGAAATAGATAATCGACCAGAAAAATGCAATAACTCGTTCGACGGGATTCTGGTAACCAACGACTCCCCCTAGGAAATTAATCGTTTATTTTATTTTAAATTAAATGACAAACCTGGTTTGACCATGATTGGGATTAAATACAAATGGAATAGTGATTAAAAACTGAATTTTAGAAATGCAATGACACGTCGGTTTGTTCTGTGGTCGGCGATGGGGACGACTTTTCGCACATCGAGTAAGGGAATAGTTTTCTCCAGTTGGCAATAAGGAACATTTTGACTCGGCTCTTTTCTCGCCTTTGCGTCCATTCCGTCTCCGATTTCCTTCTGCGGTTTTGTCAATCCAGTCCGAAATTTGCGCATGAAAGGGTCTTTTGTATTTTGCTGACCAATAGTTTCGGAAGTCTTGAGATTCGAGTTGTGTACATTTTGAATTGATTAGTTTGCAGCTGGATTTGTGTGGATAAAACTAAGCTCAGGATTTTTATTTACGCGGTCGATGCTAAGTTGATCCGGATATTTTTATTGATTTTTTACGACATTTTAAATGTTAGAAAAAGATCCCCAAGTTCGGCATCTTATTCAAACTGCGGATTTGGATCAGCCACTTTCTGAAAATTGTTTGAATTTACTGGAAGAAGTTGAAGTAACTCGAAATTACGCAGATTTATCTACTCACAAAGTCTTCTATTACCATGCCCAGCCTCCGAACGGGAACGGGATAAAAGCCAATATTGTCTTTCTTCACGACCAAACAAATTCGGCATCTGTATGGATCGAGAATTTAACTCTTCATGCAAGTTTTTTAAAATAATATTAGTCAAAATAGAAATATTTTGTTAAAAATTACTTTGACATAAATTTTCCAAATTTTCCAAAATTAAAATAAGAAATAATTTTAGAGTAATGGCTATTTCGCAATCTTGATCGATTTCGAAATCATAAAATTTTAAAAATTAAAAATATTAAAAATTTTCCAAAATCAAAGTAACTTAAAAATAATTTTTTTGTGATAAATTTGTAATTTTAAATTATTTTGTGATTATTTTTCTGTAAATATGTTCAGTCTTGATAGATTTAGGAACTTTTAGATTGAGATCATAAGAATATAAAAAACTATTTTCGAAGAATCGAAAATTAGATACAAGTGTGCTGATGGATATTTAAAAATTATAATTTTCGTAATAGTTTTGAAAAATATTATTTTTCAGACTTTTGCTGCTTTTGGGTACAATTGCGTGGCTTTGGACCTTCCTGGGATGGGCAGGACCGGTGGAGCGGCTATAGAAGAAGATGTAAGACCTCGTTTTCTGTGTGATTTTATCGAATCAATCGGAATCAGAGAGTTGATAGTTGTTGGAACTAGTCAAGCTGGACAATATATTATTCCTCTTCTTTATGATCGACCCGAAAAATTCTACGTGATTTGTGTTGTTGCCGTTGCCCTTTCGGACACGAACAAACTTTGTCCGAATGTGGCGAACGACATCTCTACACCTTGTTTGGTAATGCGAGGGGAACTCGACACTAGTCTCGGACTCAATGCAGACAACAACCTAAAAAACTTGGCCAATGCTCGATTGGTTACCGTACCTCAAGGAAAACATCTCTGTCACAGATCTGATCCCGAGTTTTTCCACAGAATCGTGCTCAACTTTTTGGACATTGTGCTCAAAAACGTCATTCGAAAATCAGTTTTTGTAACTCAAATTTGATTCGCTTTGTATATTACAATAAACTGCCATACAGTAATCATATTATTTTAGAAATTCGAAATATATACAATTGGGAAATTCTCTCACCACGAATTTTGAGAATTCAAAATTTTACGTAATTTTAATTTTACAAAATTAAGCAATTTGAAGAAATTTTTTAAGATTCTAGTTGTAAAAAATCAAAAAATAAACATCATTACGAAATTCTCTCACCACGAATTTTGAGACTTTCTTGGAACTCAATTTCAGAAGTTTTTTGAATTTTAGAAATTTATAAAAATCTTGAAATTTTAAAAGATTCAGAAGTTTTTATAAAATTTTCTAGGATTTTCAAAATTTTATTATTTTGGAAAATTCCAGAAATTTTTAGATTTTTTCGATGAATTCTGAAAAATTACAAAAGTTTATATAAAATATTTAATAATTTCCTATTGGATTCTATAAAATTATAAAAGTTTCTATAAAATATTTAATAATTTGATAATTTCCTATTGGATTTTATAAAATTCAACGACATTCTGGAGATTTTCAGAAGTTTCTTCATTATTTCTAAAATTTGTAGGATTTTTCACTGAATTCTATAAAATTCCAGAAAGCTGAACGGAAATACAAGGATTAAAATTAGCGATTAATTTCGTCAAAGTCGCTGGTTCCTAGGATTACCGTTAAAAAATTTCCAATGACCTGTCGCAAATTTTTTCTTGAAATTTCGGTCCATTGCTTTCTTCCATTTAGTCCTGATCCTATTACATCGAAGGCTACTAGTTGACTAATCTAATATGACAACAGATTTTTCGAAAAGTGTTTGCTGCCGGCGATCATCTTGTTGTTACTGTTTGCATTTGCAGTCGATCAAGAAGGAAGCAGAATTCAGGACAGCCGGTACCTCTCCAGGCGGTTTTATTGTTCTCCATATTTTTGGTTTCACTTTTTTAAGTTTCATTGTTCTCAAAATTTTCGTTCTTTGAAGTTACAAGTGGAGTTTTTTAAATGTTAAAATTAAATAAAAAAATGACACATGTTTGAAGTTTTCGAATTCGTCGCAAAAAAATGAATTTTTTTGAAAACGAAAAAAATTGTAAATCTAACAATTTGAATCGAAATTGACTCTGTTTTCTTGTTTTTTATTTAGTTTTGAAAATCTGAAAGATCTCGGATAAGTGCCTCGAGACCATTTCGTGACAATATCTCATTTTTACAAGTTTGGTTTTTGAAATTTTCGAATTCCCGCCCAGAGAGAGTGGACTTTTTAAAAATCCAGAAAATGGTAAATTTGGCACTTTGTACCAAAGTAGATTTAATTCTATTTTTTATTTAATTTTCTAAAGATTTTATAAATTCATTTTGAAAAATTTATTTTTAACTTTAAAACTGACTTTTTTGAAATTTTGAATTCCCGCCAAATGAGAGTGGATTTTTTGAAATTCTAGGAAATGGTAAATCCGGCAATTTCCATTAAAATAAATCTTCCTATTTTTGCTTAATTTTCTGAATTTCTAAAAATTGTATAAATTCATTTCGAAAAAATTCTATGAAAAATTTATTTTTTATTTTAAAACAATGACTTTTTTGAAATTTTGAATTCCCGCCAAATGAGAGTGGATTTTTTGAAATTCTAGGAAATGGTAAATCCGGCAATTTCCATTAAAATGGATTTAATTCATCGTTATTCGCTGTTTGTTTTTTTACCTAATTTCCTGAATTTCTAAAAATTGTATAAATTTGTTTCGAAAAAAATTCTATAAAAAATTTATTTTTTATTTTAAAACAATGACTTTTTTGAAATTTCTAAATTTCCGCCAAAAATGAACGTTTTTGAAAAATAGAAAATCTGAAAATTTCTATCAAAATAAATTTCGTTATTTTTGCTTAATTTTGTGAATTGATAAAAATTATATAAATTCGTTTTGAAAAAATTTATTTTTAATTTTAAATTAATTTTTTTTAATTTTAATTTTCAGACATAAAAGTGAAATTTATGAAAGTAGGAGGAATTGTAATTGTGGTAATGGACTGTCGAAATTGACTCGCTCTGTCTTCTATTTTTTAAAATTGGATGTTTCTAAAAAATCCTAAAATCCGTGTCAAGACAATTTCGAACTTTTACAAGTAGGATTTTCTAAATTTTGATGTTTCTCAAGTTTATTCCTGTTAGTGTTGTTTCTTCAATTGCGTAGTCACCCTGAGGCAGTCGGATCTGTCCTTGTGCGCAATTTGAATAACTTGTTTGGACGGACATGGATCGGATTTTCCACGTCCATCTTCGAAGAACGCAATTCTTTTCGGCCAATTGATCTCTTCCCGATAAGTTTGTCTCCAAATCATATTTTAGAATTTTATTTTTTAAACTTTAATAAAATATAACTTTTTTAAATTTAATAAAAATTTTATTTTTAACTTTAAAATTTAACTTTTTTTAAATTTCATAAAATTTAACTTTTTTTTAAATTTTATAAAATTTTTATTTTTTTTAATTTAATAAAATTTTTGTTACACTATTGTCAGTTGCGGAATTGATTTCATTTACGATCTGATTTCCAAATTAACGTCACACCCAAAAGAATCATTTTTTTCTTCTTAATTGTATAGTTTTTTATTTTTAGACAGCTGTTTTATTGAAAATAATAGCCCAAATTTAAAATTTTGAATTTTCGTGATCAGACATAGGGATTTTTAAAAATATTATATTTTGAAAAAAAATTAATAATCAAAATATAAAAATAAAATTTTCGTTCTAAGACAATTTATGAATTTTATACTTAAAAAATATTTTTAAAATCAAAGTTAGAAATCAGATTCTGATTTTTCGAAATTTTTGTTTCAAAAAATTTTTCAAAAAAAGTTATTTTATTTAAAAAAACAATAATCAGAAATTAGAAACTAAAATTAAATTTTCTAAAAAACCAAATTTAAAGAAAAATCAATTTTTTTCAAAAAATTAAAAATCGAAATAAATCTATAATTTCCTAAAAAATTTTCACTAAAGTCTTATAAAATATAATAATTAATAAATAAAGCAAAAATAAATTTTTTTTAAATTAGATTAAAAAAAGTAATTTGAGTCGTGTTTTAACGCGGAAAATTCAAAGTTTAATATTTAATTTTTATTTTTTATAAAAAGATTTATTTTTTTATTTTTATAAAAAGATTTATTTTTAAATTTTTATAAGAAAGTTTAATTTTTATTTTTATAAGAAAGTTTAATTTTTAATTTTTATAAGAAAGTTTATTTTTTAATTTTTATAAGAAAGTTTATTTTCTATTTTTTATAAAAAAGATTTATTTTTTAATTTTTATATTTTTAGGTGGAATGAAATCCAACAACGACGGCCAATCAAAACCTGCGTTTAATAAAATTTTGGACGATCTGGCCCGACGGCAATTGATGCATGATTTTCAATTTGGAAGTGCTGGAAAGCAATATGAAGCAAGAAAAAACATCGGAGCCGGAGCTTTTGGGATTGTTTGTGAAGCTGTGGATTTGACTACGGGAGAATCCGTAGCGATCAAGAAAATCGGACATGCTTCGGCAACTCCGACTTTGGCCAGACGTACCTTGAGAGAAATCCGAGTTTTGCGTTATATTCGTCATGAGAACATTGTCCAATTGAGGGATATATTCAGAATCCCTGGGTCTTTGGGGATCAACGTCTACATGGTGATGGATTTGATGGAGGGATCTCTGCACCACGTTATCCACGGCTCAGAGGACTACTTAGAATACGATTTAATTGTTTTTTTCCTTTATCAACTCCTAAGGGGTCTCAAGTACCTTCACGCCGCCGGCATCGCCCACAGGGATCTGAAACCGTCGAATCTCCTGGTCAACAGGGATTGTCATCTGAGAATTGCGGATTTCGGGATGACGAAACTGGCTCTAACTGACATGATGGATAATCCGGAAGAACATTGTTTTTACATGACTCAACACGTCGCCACGTTGCCCTACCGAGCCCCTGAGTTACTATTCGTGATGCCGGAACACTCCACGGCGGTAGACATGTGGGCAGTTGGATGCATTCTCGCTGAAATGCTCCTTCGTCGAGAACTATTCCCTGGTAGGACTGTCAGCGCTCAGATCAGTATTCTCATTACACAATTAGGGAGTCCAAGTCAGGCGGTAAGTAAAAAACTATTCCATCATGACGTAAGAATTAATTTGCAGATGCTCGATCAAATTATTTGTGAAAAGACAAAACGATACATTCAGAACCTTGGCTCCTGCTCGGGATGCAGCTGGAGCGAAATTGTACCTTTCGAACCATCTCGTTCACGTCCAGAGCCAAATCCAGATGCGGTAGATTTAATTGCAAATTTGATGAAGATGGAGGCAAAGGATCGATTCGACGTTTTAGAAGCAATATATCATCCATTCTTGAAGCAGTTCCACAACACAAGGATAACAGAAGGAGCATGTCCTTTCAAGGTGAGTGTCCACATATGTATTTACATATGAATTCATATATTAATATTTGTATTTATATATGAATTTATATATTAATCTGTGTATTTATATATGAATTCATATATAAATATTTGTATTTATATATGAATTTATATATTAATCTGTGTATTTATATATGAATTCATATATTAATATTTTTATTTATATATGAATTCATCTATTACTTTATATATTTATACACCAATTTATTAGGTAAAAATGGATATGAATGACGTCGAACATCTCAGTAACGATGAACTGGTTGAAGCCATCATTAATGACATTAGATCTGGGGCTGACGATGATTATTTATGTTCGACAACCGGTCCACTTAAATCTGTTCTTCTGTCGGAGAGGAAGCGTACCGCCACAAATGATCCTAGTTATAGTGTTAATAGTTCTCTACATTCAGAAAGTGTCAGCACTGACAGCAGAACATCGACGACTTCCATATCTGAAAACGCTACTTCCTATTGTCTAATTCCCGATGAGCCTAATACGGAGATAACAGCTCTTTAAAGAAGGAGAAAATTTCTTGTTTTTTGACAAAGAAATAAATTCCGATCAAGGTAGTTTTTTAATGATATAAAATCTTGAGCATCTTCAAACGTCCAGTCGGAGATTTATGTTCTACTTTTGCAAAAGGATCTTCTGAAAGCAAAGTAATGGATAAATGGATTTTCGATATATGGAAAATCAAACTAAAATGCGTTTTGATCACTTTTGCGAAAATTAAAATCCTGTGTTTTGGTTATTCCTGGAAAATTAATTGGATATAAGTTAGGAATTGGAGTTTGGTTGTAGAAAAGCGCCATTGTGATTGATAAGGAGACAGAAAAGCTCAAAAATCAAACAGCATCTTTCTTTGTTGTTTACACATGAAATTTTGCATTTCCTTTAATTTTCACGCTTCAGAAGAGAATCCTGCAAAAATAGATAATAGACTCTACATCCGCATTTCACGAGGTTCAAGATGTTTATAGAATTTCGAAAACTGCTTTGATGAAAGTTTATTTCTTTATTTCTACTAATCTAAGAAGTACCATGACGTCCGAACATCAACATTCTCTAAAGATTTCGAAAATCCCCCAAAACGTGTATCTGTTGTAAACCATATTGTGTTTTCAGTTTAATTATCTTTTTTTATTGTAAGATATACTTGCGAATGAATGGAAACTTGACGACAATTATTCAAGAAACACGTTATCGGGAATCCGATATACTGAATGACACGCTTGTGTATTAAACGTTTTGTTTTAAATTATTTACAAAAATTAAAAAGTCCTACTGGACGGACACTTCGCGTTTTCGAAGTTTGATGTCGATGACACGAGGAGCGGTGATGATGAGACCGTAAACGTCGCATTTTGTGTTTTCTGTGGTTTCGATTCTGAAGCGTTTTAGCAGATGACAGAACATTAACTTCATTTCTAACATGGCAAATTTCATCCCGATGCAGCTGCGAGGACCGAGACCGAAGGGCTGGTAAGCTATGGAATCTTCTGGAAGACGTTCCTCAATTGGATCCCATCGTTCTGGGATGTAGGATGAAGCGTCTTCTCCCCAGAGGGTCTTGTCGTGGTGGATGGACCAGACGTTGGAGACGAAACTGACGTCCTTCTCGAAAATCAAGTTTTCGTCACCAACAGTACAGGTATTCATGCAGATTCTGCTGTTGGCTGGAGCTGCGATGGGGATCACCCTCAGGGCTTCCTTGATGCACCAATCGAGGTAGTCAATCTGGTTTACTGTATCCATGTTGATGTCTTCTTCTGAATGAATATAAGCGTTGATTTCGGAAAAGAGTTTTTCTTGGATTTCTGGATGAGTAGCAAGACAGTACGAAACTACGGTCATCGTGGTCGCAGTGGTGTCGACTCCGGCGAGCATCATAACACTGCACATGGAAATTATTTCTTGATCTGTTAATTTTTTCTCGATTTTAATTTTGTTTAAATTTCCGAAAGATGCTTGAGAAGCTTTGATGGCTTTCATGTCTTCGTCAGAAGCTTCAGAATTCAAGAAAAGATCCACAAAGTCTTCATAGTTGGATTTTGCAGCATTGCCGTTGCAGTCTTCATTGTTGTTCATTTGGTCGATCTTCTGAGCTTTGGATGTTTTTCTTTCAGCATGTTGAGCGCGTCTTTTGGCGATGACGTCGACGAGGATCTTTGCCAAAACGAAAAGAGGACTTCCGAGCATGTTGATGAGGAACTTGTGTAAGTAGAAAGTGTAGTCTTGGAATTCAAAGAGAGTACTGTAGAATCTGAGAAGTGGATGATTGTAATAAGGAGCCGGATCGAAGAAAGCTCCGATGATCTTCATCAATTTATTTTCTTGTCCGACAGAGCTTTCTTCTTTGCCGAAGGCGATTCTTTCGATGACGTCAGTTGAGGATTCCATGAAGACTTCTTCGATGTTTATTTCTTGATCCACTTTTTCTTCCAATTTGTCCATGATTCTCCTCGTGGTGTCCAGCATCGTAATTTGCATATTTCGCAACTTCGATTGAGCGAAACACGGGACTGTCAAAGTGCGGAAACGTTTCCATCTGAGTCCACGTCCGGTAAAAACGTTAGCTCTTTCGTCAGTATCAGGATTGAAAGGAAAAGGATGAATTGGCTGGAATTTTTTTATCATTAAGATAAGAAGCAATAATTTTAACGACTTTCTTCCAGACAAAGAAGCTACTCAAAAAATTCACTCTTTATTGGATAATGATCTTAGAAGAAAAAAACTCACTTTGCGACTGTGGAAGTTTACAAATTTGTTGATGAAGACGTCGCGGATGACGGAGAGATCAGAAGAGGCGATGACTTTCTGACCTCCTTCGAGATAGCCGAACGTTTTCCCGTAAATTTTCTCCCATTCAAGGATTCTGTGGCTGATCGGACGTTTGTTCAGTTGGAGAGTTTTCAGATTTCCAGTCCAGATGGATTCTGGCTTAGGACCGGGGATTCCGCGACGTTCGAAGTACTTTGATCGGTTCCAAAAATATCTAAAAATCACCCTAATAATAAATCTCCACAAAAATCAGGAGTTAAATTTCCTTTTCAAAGTAAATAAACCTGATAGAAAACTAATAATCAAAAATAAAAAGCAATTAAAATAAATTTAAAAAACTTTAAATATTTTTTGCGCGGCAATTTTGGCGATCTGTTCCAATAAAAATTTTTATTGCGTGTGAGTTAGGGGTTATTTTTTAGGATTGAGATCAATGTGAATTATTTTCTATACATAATTGTAACGAACTATTCATTTTTTTGTATTTTGAAACGAGTCAGACCAGCTATCTTTGTAAAATTAAAATTAGAGTGAATTAATTTCCCCAAAAGTATCTTTTATTTTTAAAGAACTTCTACAATATGTGGTTTTGAACTATATCCCCAAACAGGTATTTTTTTAAAAACGTTTCTATATCTATAGATAATTCGGCCGAGAGTGATAATACCCAAGGATAAAGATCACTTACCCATAGATGGCGACAAAGACGATCGCGGAGATGAGGATCAATGTCAGCATTGTGATAAGTGGAAATTAGGAGCTTGATTTCCAAGACAAAGTATCGGGGGTCCTCTTATTGTCTTATTTTATATGCACCCGATAATAAGGCCGAACCCCTTGCCTCAAGAACCGGGGCTTATCGGAGCTCCCGAAGAAGCTTATCAACAGTGATTTTGCTTTTGTGTCTTCCGATGGTCCATAGAAGAGAACATTCAGTCTTTCGTGGGAATACTCGCCGTCTGACACGGATAAGTTAGCAGGACTACACTGTTTCCGGGTATGAGCAGGAACTCCGGTTACGTGGCTGACTTGATCAACAGCAGCTTAATTATCGCTTATCACGTAACATATTGATTCTTGTTGTGTCTAAATTGGACACAACAGTAGCAATTTGTGATCTTCGGGGAGTTTTATTTTTCAGAAAGTTTCAAACTCCAAAAATCACCGTAGTTCTTCCAAATGTTGCTGATTTTTTTGTCGTCAGATCAACTTCCAAGTCGAAAGAATAACTCCTTATCTCTTAATCCAGGACCTTTGCTCTATGTCCGGTACAAAGGAGAAAGTCCAAAATCGAAAAATTTAAACAAAATGATTTGTAAAAATAATCTTTGAAAATTAAAATTAATTGTTTATTAAAAATAAATTTGTCTTCCGTAGATCAACTACACTATAAAAGCTAGAACACAACGAAACTGTAAAAGTGGATTTTATTGCCCATAAAAAGGGTCAAGTACTGCACACGTAGAACTGCATGCTTAAATGACGCAAATAAGGTGATCTGAAGGTAAATGTAGCATGATCTGCGGAAAAATAAAGGATTGCCATCTAGGGTTTGGTATTGAAATAACAAATTGCAAATAAAACACTAATTACTCAATCAATATCTCGAAAGTTAAATTTATTTGAAATAACAAGTAATTTAGATGATAAAAATACTGTAAATGAATTTTCGTTTCGAAACTCCCACTTCGCTTATGAATTGGATATTTCTAACTTGCAATCTTTAGTGGGATTTATGTTTTTATTTTGATGTTTTATTGATTTTCATATTTATAATTAAAATAGCCTGTTTTTGGCAGGTTACTGTAGTGTTATGATTTCTTCAATATCAATCAGAGCTTCAATATTGTTAGGGTAGAAACACAAAGAATATCACTATTCTTTACTCAACAATTATATGTCTTGCACATAATGTAACTAAAGGTCTCACTCAAGCCCTACAGTATTCTATGGTTCCTGATATTCAGGCTGTTTTCGAGTCCTCTCTTTCTAGTGTAGTTTCTGTTCCAGCAAATATGTAACAACTAATTCTCAAACGTAAATAGAGGCTTTTATAGCCTATGTAATCCAAGTCTAAAAGTTTCTAGATATATCCAAAGAAAACACATTTCTAAACAATCACTTGCGAAGTCGTACAAGATCATAAAATAGCTATCACACAAAACTGTGGTTGTCACGTAAATTATTTGTTTCCTAGAAAATCATAAAAATTCCTATCGAAACAATTTAGAACAAGATTATTTCTCATTTCTGCAATAGTATAACTATAATCCCATGGAATTTTTTTAAATTTTCAAAAAACAGAATAAAAAAACATATGAAACTAAAAACCCTAAAAATTTCTGAAAATTCACGTTCGGAAAATTAAGTAAAAACTCTCATTTTGATATCTACAACAATATGATGTTTTAAAAATGTAATTTATTTGAAATAATAAGCAATTTCGGAAATAAAAAAAGTGAAATTGATTTTCGTTTCAAAACCTCTTACTCATGTATCAAAAATTATTTTTTAATTCATTTTTTATTTTTATATTAATACTTTAAAAAAGATAATTTATTCTGAATAGTTGTTAATTTAGGCCGAGGAAGTACTGTTGATCGATTTTCGTTTCGAAACCTCCCGCTCGCTCGTCGTCCACAGGTTGGACAGCTTTCGAGTCGCGGTCCTTTCTTGTGATTCATCTTTTTTATGTTGATATTCTATTGATTTTTATATTTGTAAAATGTTAGCCAATGCACAATCTTTAGTTGCTCTCATTAACGATAAATCCTACGACAGAACTGTTTCTGGTAAGCTCTTCGTTCTTCAGGTTTGTGGATTCATTAATAATTTTCTCCATATATCAGTCTTTCAGGATGAACGGTGGAAACAGACTTTTGCAGTTCTCAAGGCTAATCTTTTGTTCTTTTTCGAATCAGAATCTCAATTAAATGTTCCTTTATATTTATTGATTATTGAAGACTGTATTATTGAACTGTCAGACGATAACCAAACAGGAAAACCTTTTTCCTTTTCTATACGGTTTAAAACGTGGGTTTTGATCAGGAAGTACTCACAACGGATATATGGATTTCAGAACTAAACGGGTATTTCAAATAGCTGCTGAAGATTTCGAAAGCATGGGGAACTGGATCTCGTGCTTGACTGTGTGCTCCGTTGATTACATGTCGGCCACTAAGCAGATGCTTCAAGAAGAAATTGCTTCCAAGAATGCTACATCTCCAACAGAAACATCTATAGATTAGAGTGACTAATAAAGAAAAATTTTCTTTGAGTTTTTTATATATGATGTTTTTAATCGCTGAGATATTTGAATTTTTGTTTTTGTTTTTTGTTTACTTTTTTTAGTAAGATGGAACGGATTAGACAACTGGACTTTCCATATCATGAAATTCTCAATCTTGTGTATACCTCCGATTTCAACTCTGACAGCTACCCTGTTGTCGGTAACTTGCCCATTCTCCCACTGAGAACCGATACGACAGGTCCCGCTCCCAGATCTGCTAATGGTACGCGTTATTTTGCTTTAATTAATCCATAGAAATTTCCAGAAAATGATCCGGACATCGTGGATGAAGCATTGACGTGGTTCCGTCCGATTATTTTCACACGTTCTTTCAAAATCAAAGGACCTGCTGATCGGGTTTTAATCTACTTGTTCCTCTACATCATCGAGTGCCTTAAGCACCTCAATGGTGTCAACCGGGATGAAGCCTATCGTAGAATGAAAAGTCTCGCCATCAGTGACGCACTCCCACTTCCTGGAGACAACACATTCCCAGTCAACGACTTCCTGGAGCCACCCAAAAATAACCAAGAACGCGGTAAGTGTATATTTCGATCACTCTTATATATCAATGTTGTAGAAGTTATGGCTCAATACCTCCAACAATTACGTAGAGAAGTTGGGGATCGTCTCTGCATTCTTCTTTTCAAGAACAGTCAAATTGCAGATAAGGTATTCTTTAAATTTGCGTATCTTAGTAAAATACTTTTTAGCACTGGACTATGTATAGCCACAGGCGTTTCCTCAACCGTTCATTTACTCGCTAAGAATCGACCATACCTGCAAAACGATCATTTTTCTATTTATCCTTGTGTTTAAGTTATTGTTCTATAAAGTGGTAAACTGAGTAAATTCCTTGCTTTGGACTGAAAATTTAAAACTTGGTTTAATTCTAATGTTTTAAATCTTTTTATATTTAAGTAATGATTTTAATCAGGTGGTAATTATTTTGCGATTTTTTGACTAAGAGAGTTAAATGAGTAAAATTCGTACAACGGAATAAATTTTAAGCAATTTGTGTTTCGTATTATAAAAGTTGGGGGTCAGAGTTAGAGGTTGAAGTATGAACTTTTCCCGTTATGAACACTTTTCGGCTTATTCGAGCAATTAAACACAAAACTAATTAACAATAAATCCTGGTAATTTAACATTGTCGTTCTTCCTTCTAACTTCTGAACGACGTCATTGCTGTTGTAAATTGGCGCAAAAATTAGACTCTTGCGCCTTGAAGATTTCCTCAATGAAAGCTTCTCGCTTTCTGTAACAGTTTCAGATTCTATAAGGGGTAAAAGATATTTAAAAATCAATAATCTGGAATCATTTGAATATTTTTAAATTTGTTTAACTTTGAAAAACCATAAAAGAATGGTTTCAAAAAGACTAAGATTTTTCGTATTCAAAGTTTCTTAGATTTATTTTCAAACAAACCCTGTCTCTAGATAGGTTTGTAAAAGAATATTAAATACTGAAGACAACTAAAAATCATGCCACATAAGTTCGAGTGTGTGTCATGAACACAAATTACTTAATATTTATCAGAACCAATCCATTGATTATCTAGATCCGTCGTTTCAGTCACGACTGTCAGTAAATCAATGTAGAGGAAGTTCACTCATCACTCATTAGCCAAAGTTGCCATTTCATTCTTGAAACTTTCACCAAATAAATGTGCAAAAATTCAATCATTTATTCTTAAAATTGATTTGTCCTTTCTATTTTGGAATGCCTGTTTTTCTAATTTCCTTGAGATTCGCATCAACATAATTTGGTAAATACTTTCATTTTTGATTTTTATAGAATAGAATTATTTCGTTATTATCAAAACAGAGCAGACTATTTTTCAATAAAGTGAATATATAATTCATTTCCTTCGCAGAGAAGCTTTAGGATGGCTATTCTATAAGATCGTTCTATTCATCAACTTAACCAATATTTTAAACTTCATACAACGATGTCACCAGAAAATTGAAGATAGATGACGAAGAATTTTCAAAAATAAGCAAGTCTTGCTGATTGTTATGAAAGGTGATATAAGTAAATTAAAAGATAATCTAAGTTTAAAAATGTAAATATTTCTGAAATTCAACTATGAAGTATTCAGCATTAAATAGTTAAGCATTTCAGAAATATTGATACAAGATTTGCTTAAAATTACTCTTAATCAAGCAGGATGTTTTCATTATTAGGTTATTCTTGTAATAAAAATTTAACAAATTAATGAGCGTGTATTTCTTCTTCATTTGTGATAATAAAACGTGGAATTTAACTTTGTTCCTGAAGATTGTTGGTAAAAGCCGTATTCTGAAATAACAACTTTATACATATTATTTAATAACACCACCGATTACTAGATAGCAAGATTAGTTCATATTTTCTTTGTGGATGTAATGTATTTTTCATTCAAAAGTCCACTAAATAGTGATAGTTTTTAACTTAACATTTGAGTGTAAATAAGTAATAAAACACTTCGATAAATGCGTCCAGGTGGCTCAGTGATCCAGGGCGTAATTATTAGGTAGTTTAAGTAGTGTACAATTACCATTTCTGGCGCACCCATCTCTCGAAGGGGGTATACGGGGCATTACGCGAGATTTGGCAATTATACGTTTTATACTCCTGTTACTAGCCCTCCGCTAATGATAGAGGTCAATGGAGGGGGTTTGTGTTATTTGTGCGATCTAGTCAATTTTTCTTGATGTAAATGACAATTTTCCTTGATTATAAATGTTTATTCAAAAGTTAAAACCATTGACAAATTACGATATTACAAATATAGCAAATGAATTAAAAATTTTAGATAAGTATTCATGAGAGATACTCTTCTAAATAAAATCAATGATGTAGAATGTGCAGTTGTAAATTTAGATATAAGTAAAAATAGTGGCACTAATGGGGTCTGTTACTATAAGAATAATGAAAAGTGTTACTTCAGTATTCTTAGGGCGAGTGTCTTAACCCGCCGTCTAGTTTATTTTGTAGCTGTCGGTCTTTTGTTACGCTCGAATTTCGATTTGATCTTGTTCAAAATATTAAGTTAGTAACTAATTTTTACGCTTTTTTTGAAATTCTCTAAAACATTTGTGAAACTTTTGGAAGTTTACATACCTAGGATATATAAAGGGTGCTCAAATGTCTTTTAAATAATAATAACATTATGAGTAATGAAGCTTGATTTGGTTTAAAAAGGAATATTTCTCGAGGAGAACTCTGAGTACTTTTATTTCGTGAACTCTGTTTAAGTCACAAAATGATCGAAGTAGTAAGATATATACAGCACGATAGGTAAGGAGATGTTTTCTATTCCTATGATATAATATTGGGGTAATAAATTTAAGAATAGTATTTTTAAACTCAATGAAGTTTTTTATCCACAAATCCTCAAGATTCACTACATGATGTTTGAAAGAGCAGTTTTGTTGCTCTCTTGCTATAGTAGAAAAATATGAAAAAAATTGAGTCAAACCTTCTTCGTAATTTTTTCTTTAAAAATGTAAAAAAATATCTCAGAAAACGCAAAAATTTAGTTACAAACCTAATATCTACAACAATTTGCGCATAGTCGGTCTCATAATTCGAAGCCAATCGTCACTGCTTATTCTGCTTTTTTTTCATTGTCATTCAGTTGTTTTCCACAAGTTCGAACAATTGCTTCATACACCTCTGACGCAAAATAATGGCAATTACTTTGGGTGCCATGATAGGTGTTACTGAGCTCGTCGTTATTAATAATCCATTCAATAATATTATAAATTTTTTCTTTGTATTTTATATCATCATTAAAACGCCCTTCTGGGAAAACTGTTTTGCCTCGTTTCTTTTTCCCCATGTATTCCTTCACATCAGTTAGTTTTTTCGAACGTTGCACATAAATACTATCCATTTGCTTCTCGAAAGACCAGTACCAATTGGTGGATTCCACGACAGTGAATTCATGCCAAAGTCCAAAATAACCCAAGAAAGGAATAATATGGTACTTCCAAATTTTCACCTTCCGTATTTCTTCTTCATTGGTTTTCAGTTCCTTGAAATAATCCAACAATTCTTCCTTATTTAAGCTGGCTTCCCTAAAACTACCGTCATCAAGGTGATCTGTGAAGACCAAAGTATTGGTCCACTTTCCGCCTTTACTGCCACTGCTAAATAAAAATATTAATGATTACCATGACATCAGTGCCAGTGGCTATATATTAATATAAACTTACGAGCTCATCTTGAGAACAATGATGAGAGACAAAGAAGAGAACTAGAAATAATCAAAAGTCAATAATAAAAAAATGAGAGATAACGTTTTCTATGTTTTATATTCAAGGGCCGAGTTCATTACTTTTTTCTGAGGTGTGCCTTATTTTGTGCTTAATAATACCGTCATTGTCAAAGAACATTGTTCCATTAATATGATATAATTCCTTTTTGTCTTGTAAATTAGTAATGTCTTTGCTAAGGAATATAATTTTATTGAAATGAGAGGACAATCGTTGACAATCGCGACAACGTACCTCATATCTTTTACTTTAAAGGAAAATAATTATAAGAATTTTCTTAATTATAAATGACGATTTTCATTTTACACTTAACATCCAACGATTCAACTTTTGAGTATTCATTTCCACAAGAGTTTTTGCACAAGAAGTACAAAACAGGAGTTATAAAATTGGATCGTTATTTAGAAATTAAGAGTAAAATAAATATAAATCATTCAAATAAAAATGATGGAAATAATGAAAAGAACGAAGGTTATGTTATAGAACTTCATAGAGATAATTCAACTTCCTCGAACTTTTACTCAGGTAATACCAATAACATTGACAATATTTTTATAATATGTAATTTAATTGAAGATTGCTATCTTAATAAAAAAATGTTAAATTCAATTTATAGATTTAGACCTAATGATGAAATAAAAATAGAACCAAAAAATATTATTTGTCATGAAGTAACTAATAGACCAAATAAAATAAATTTTAAATTGGTAGACATCAATAATAATTTGATTGATTTTAAAACCATTAATATTTTTATTGAATTGGATTTGAAAGAAGTATCATAAATTTTTTTATTTTTCTGTATACGCAGGAATTGTCTTGAATCTAGAACCTATTACATTCTTTCCTACCAAAGAATCGACAAATTCTCTATTTTTCTTTGTTAATTTTTTTTTCTAGGTTTTTTTGATGCGACTTTACTTTTATCTTTATTCGACTTTACAATTATTTCATTATCATTATTAATTTCAAGCTGACTCACTTTACAGTCATCATTATTATTATTAATTGATGGCTTACTCTCCTCATGACTCTTATCATCATGAACTTTGATCAGCTCGATTTTATTAATACTATTTTCGTCTAATAGTTTATATTTATTATTTTTTTCAGTCATCGAAAATACTAACACCATTTATTATATTAATTTTCAATTCTAATTTAATGAAAGAGCAGATGGAAATTTAGTTAAACTTGGCTTTCTTTCAAATTTAAGAGGTTTCATTTCAATATTTCAGTTGGAGTTGATTCTTCGTTTCAATCGAAACTAATTTTCTTCTATTTTGTTTCCTTTTACTTAAAGAAAACTGTGGTGATACAATGTAAATCAAGATCTAGCAATAAATACATAAATTAGTGTCGAAGCAATTGTTACATAAATTCTCCAGTATTTCAACCAATACGATTCAAAGAGGTTATCCAAGTCATTTATTATTTCGTGAGGGATAGCTGAGTTTTGCTCATTTTCCTTCAATTCTACTTCAGCATTGGACAACCCCCTCATCTCATTTAGTAATTCTTCTTCGATATCAGTCTTCACATCATTGAAGAAGTGTTCTTTAAAAATTAATTTGCTTTTCAAAAATTGTAAATCATATTTATTTATTTCAATATTTTTTAAATTAGAGATATTCTCAGTGTGGAAGCTAATATCATTAGTAATGACACCATCTTTCATATACCAAATTTTATCATTATATTTCTTAATTTTAATAGGGATATATCCTTTAATGTCATTTAAGTCGGTAAATTCAATCATGTCATTATTAATTTCTTTACAGAATTAAACTTCAATAACAATACTTTGTGCTGGATTATCAATTACTTTAACATCAACTGCAGTGCAATTTAAGACTTTTCGAATAAATTTCTTTGGATTCTCCTTCAATAATGTTTCTAAAATTTCATTATGATCATTGAACATTTGACAAAAAGTTTCTGTTAAATGTCTTAATTAATTCTTGATATTATTTTCTAGATATTGTAGTTCTCCTGCTTCTTGAAAAGTTTTAACAGAATTCTGATCTGATCTTTTTTCTCTAACAGATTTTAACGCATAACCTTCTGAGGTTAATTGTAAATTATTTCCACAATCAGTCGTGAAGTTATCTATTAAATTTAAAGCTATTTGATAATCATTATTGATCCAAAAATTAGCATTAAAGTAGCCCTTAAGAACTCCAATAGAAACGAATTTACAGTTTTGTTTATCATTCACTTCCCAAACCATGAATTCATTTGGTTTAATTTGACATCTCCCCTTTAGATAATTACACTTATTCATATCAACTAGAACATTAGTATGATGTCTTTGGTTATAATGAGAAAAAACTTTAGTCTCAATTAAAACACAATTCTCTTTCAAATAATACTTAGCTTTGAATAAACTAGTAAATCTGTTTGGATATTCACTTGTGACCTTGTTGTTGGTGTGAAACGAGTGATCACTTTTTTTCAAGGCTCCAAATTTGCAAAATTTATTTTTTATCATTTCCTCACACTCTTTTATACTAATTTCTTTATTATTAACTTCTTTTTCAATTAGATGTTCATATCCAGATTAATCTGTATATAAAGAAACTTCAGTGATAACTTTTTTGCATAAATGAGCGTTTGAAATATATTCTATAGTATTCGGTTTAAAGATTTCAAATCTCTTTACTTTTATATTGTCTTTGTAGTTAAAGTTACATTTTGGTAATTGAGGAAATTTAAAATATTGTTTTGGAGAATTATTAGTACTGTAGGCATAAAGATCAACTTTAAACCACGGACGGCCTAGAGAGAAACGCCAAAGCTCCGCCCAGTCAGCCGACGCCTGGGAGGTGAGACTAAAGTGTTAGTCAGTCTTTGAGAAAATTCAACTTCAACCTGATCCGAGTTTGATTTCGGTCAAACGAGGACCCTTTCTCCTTTGTTCTATGCTTATGTTAAGATAAACAAGCTTAATTGCTAATAGTAGGAACCACCAATTTTCCGCCTGATCAAGGAGCTTCCAAGATGTCTCTCCATCGACATCCAACCAATAACAATCCCTATACTACTTAACCTTACTACATGCTTATCAAAAGCCTCAATTTTATATATAGTTGAAAAGATTGCTTGAAGTGATTTCCTTATTAGATCATATGTAGCACGTAATTATGTAATATATACTTTTTTAGAAAGTGACTATCTTTTGTAAGAAGAAAGTTAAAAGTAAACTCAATATAAGAGGGAAGATACCCGCCACGAATTGGCATCTGTTTTGCCGAAAAGGTGCAACTTTTCAGGAACGAAAGTGGATGTCCACTTGTTTTTCTGAAAAGTATTGCCATCTCGTAAATTCGGAATCAAGAATCAATATTCAAGATTTATATTCAAAATTTGGAAATTCAGGGGTTGCAGTTCGCACTTTCATCAAATAAAGACTGATTGGTTTTTCCTGATAGTTCTTTCCTTCAAAGTCTTCAGTTTCTGAGATCAGTACTCTAATTGTTCAGAGAGTACTTGTCGATAAAAAAGATCTAGAGTACAAAATTTTTTCTTCAGATGATTTGAAGTCTATTGTCAAGGATAAATTTAGTCAGGAAATACATATGTCATTGAAGAAATGAAGCAGATTTAACAAAATTTGGAGTGATGAAATTTCAAATTTTAAAATGTTTAAAGTATTAAATAAGAACTGTACATTCCTACTTTCGAAATTCAGAAAAATGAAGTTTCGATGTAATTGAAGAACTTCCACTAGAAGTAATTGATTCTGTGTTACTCTAATTCTTCTGAATTCAAGAATCAAAGAAATCTCTCTTTCGTGATCTCG
>SWDT01000576.1:0-12288 GCA_009193035.1 Halicephalobus mephisto
TTTCTTCTCCACATTGTGGGAGAATTTATTTCCAAACTATTTCCTAAAAATACTTTTAAGTATTATTGTTCAAAACAAGGGCTTAACACTCGTTGAATCCAGCTGATAAAAAAAAGGCTTATTTAAGTTTGTAAATTTTTCTGTTAAAATTGGGGACAAACAAACAAAGTTGAAACCGTTGTTTTCACCCACCACTTGGTTCTGGGTACCTTTTGTAAAAATATTTCCCGTTATAAAAAAGACGCTATTTTTCCCATAGAAAACAGTTTTTAATTTTCTAAAAGGCCAAAGCCCAAATTGCTTTCTTATTTTCCGAAAGAAATACGATGGGCCAAGGGGAATTTCCGCGGGAAGTTATTCTTTGATTTCTTCCTGAACAGGTTTTTTTGCAATCGCTTTATAGGCCATTCTTCATGTGGGGCCAACCGGTTTCGAAAGTGGGTAAAAGGCCAAAATGGGCTTGTCAAAACTAGATTGCATATTCGGCTCCGTAATTATAAAAGAGGAAAAATATTGATTGATTAGGGGGAAAATTGAGTTGCCGGAGTAAAACAAGGACAACTTGCATGAGACTTTGATACCATGGGAATTAATTAAAATATACTTTTAATACTATTGAAAAAACTTTTTAGGAAACACTAAAGTTGTGAGGAATATTCTCTAAATAGAGGTTTGAAAAGCAATTTATTGAAAAAACCATTCATTCCCATTTGGTATCCATAAATGTAGGGGATTTGAAAAAAAATGCATCCTTGGGGAAACCACTTTCGGTTGAATAGTCAAATGGAGAACAGCAATTCTCTGGCTGATGACTTATTTCATGGGATTCAGAAAGCTAAAAATCATCTTTTTAAAAGGAGTTCTTCTGTTTTACTTTTCCAAAAAAACCGGGGTGCATTTTGATATCTTTCAAATTTTGGAAAAGAAAATGTTTATAGGGAAAAAAATTTCGAAGATAGTTGAATCTATTTAAAAATTAATTCCTGTAAATGAATTACAATTCGGGAACAACGTGTTTTTCAAACCTTTTAAAACTCATAAGGATTTTCGTTTGATTTTCTTGATCTTTAGTGTTATTTCCTTAAAACTAAAACCAACTTGGGGGTCGCCAAAAGAAAACTGATTTCTTCACTAAAAAACCTATTCTTTCAGCTGAATTCAACCGGCCTGTTGTGTTTGGGCCCCCATGATAAATGCTATGGATGCACCAGGCTTGGGGAAAAATCTAAGTGCGACAATATCTTCTGTAAATGTGTGCAAAAGGCCGCTGAAGGAACAGCTAATGCCAAAGTAGATGCCGTGAGCTTTTTGCTAATCCGTCGAAAATCACGGAGGCAAGGCTTACAATGAATGCTGGCAAGTAAAAATAGCAATGCAAACAGTTTTTATTAATTACAAAACAATCCTTTAAACGGAACAAGATACACCTTAATTCACTCCACTCACTTCATTTCACTTACAGTAAAACCATAACATATCTCTTTCCTAAACAGCATACCAAATAATTAAATGCAGTATGCTTCTTGAAATGTTTTTTCCCGGATTATTTTATCGCTAACATTTGTTTTCTCTGGAATAAATTAATATTCCGTTCGTCTGTGTTTGTATTGTTTTATATGGAAAACTTTAGTAAACTTGTGGATTCATCGTAGAGCAGGCATTCAAAAAGTTTATTTCCCCAGTCCGAGAATAAAAATTCACTAAAAAGAAAACTATATGAATGAAATTTTGTTCAATAGCATTTGAAATCTCATAGAATTGACATTAGAGATTCATGCATCTGAATTTTTGAAAGTCAACTTGTAATTTCGGCATGCAGATGTCGGAATCTATTTGTAAGATTAATTTATTTATAAGATATCTTTTTGTTTTGAATCTGCCACTAGCCATAATTTTAGTTCCAGAAACTTGAAAGTTATGTAAAGTGATGTTAGTTGAAATTAAAATTAAAGGAATGAAGGATTTTATAAAGTTCCTTGGAAAAACTCTTCAAGTGTCATAAGCAAGATTTTATTACTACACATCAACTTTGTAAATTGAAGAATGATCTTTCGACAAACAACCTGCTGTAGGAGAATCTAAAATTATTTTTGACTTGTACTGCTATCTAACAAGAACTGAATTCAAAGTCTTGAGTTAAAGTTGTAACATAGCCATCGGAATTTCTTACAAGATAGTAATCTCAAAATGTGACTGTTGTGATCATTTTTCCACATAAACCTTACAAATTTGCAAAAAAGTGCTGAAAAAATTTGATAGAAAGCTTTTGCATGATTATGAAACAACTTTGTTGTATTTTTATGACCTGCCTGCATGATTTGATGATTACGTTCTTACTATAAACAGAACAATTACATACTGAAAACACGTATCAAATCAAGTACTCCTGAAAAAATGAAGAATATAGTATTAAATTCTCATCTCTTTGGTATTATTTCTTAATTTTTCCGAACACACAGAGCTTTCGAGTGGAGTCTTGAAAATTGACAAGGTATTAGCTAATAAAATAACGCAAGTTTTGGTTTTAGTAAAAAGTCAAAAAGCGTATGTTCTTTTTGTAGAATAAATACTGTTGACAGTACTTTGATTTTTAAAGAAAATTATTTCGATTCTTGTTGCATAAAATTCATGATTCTTGCTATGGACACTGTAAACCAAAAAACGATCGAATGTGATGCTCAATTCGATAAATTTTAAACAAGTTGCATGCAGCAGTCGGAAATGCAAAGCGGTTAGAAATTTTTATTTGTTTCTACAATAATTAAATTAGTTATAGATAGCTAAACATTTCGATTTGCCGTTCGAGCTTTGGTAAAGTGCACACTTTTTCGAAGTTGCCGAAAATGCACTAAAAAGAAAAGAAGGTTTAGTTACTTACACTAAATCAAAAAAGCTCATTATTTACTTTGATTCACGCTGAGATGCATTAATTATTTAATAAAATACTAATGAATTACCCTCTATGATTTTTAAAATAATCTTTTACAGAAGGGGGGCACTCAGCTTTGTAATCCTTCATATTTGAAATTTTAACTTCAATGAAAACCTTGTTATGGTATTGATCTTTGATTGAGAAAACAAATGCTAGCACGTTAAATTACATTTGTTGGTTCAAACATTGATGGATTTCTGTGAAGTCTATTTTTGGATCCAAAAACTAATTTTCATTCGAAGTTGACTTCTAAATTCAGGATTTGTATGAAATTAAAGATGATTGTTTAAATTATTCTTGTCCTATGTGAGAATCAAATGTAAGGACTTTTTCATCGCCTCAAAATTAACATTATATTGACGAAACTGACATAGCTTAGTGAATAAGATACATTTACCTGTGCTAAATTTTTAACTTTCTTTTTCAGGGTTGCAAAATATCTACTGCCAAATGAGAAAAACAAATTATTGTATACGGGAAAAACGGACAGATTTTAACAAAGTTCTAAAATTCAATCAGAAAATTAAATGATTTCAACTGTTTTGTTTGAAGGAATAATATGACATAGATTTAAGGGGTGTAATTTTGCTCTTTAATGGAATTAAGAAACTGGACAACTCGACATTGAATACACGATTTTTCAATGTTGAAAACGGATTGACAGATGAGAAACCTCTCCTCGCGACATTTTTACTGTCCCCACCATGTCTTCACCTGTTTAGAGAATTTTGAAGTTAAAAGAAAGAAGTAAATTACTAGCCAGCTTATTCGCGAGAAAATAAGAGTTGATGTATAACCTTTTTAAAACTCTCACAAAGATCTACGAAAAATGTCCTGCTGGAATTGTATTATTACAGTTTTATCTCAGTTGATCTTTTAGAAGGAGAATATGGAAAAAAGCACTTAGAGATTAAAAAGCCAATAAAATAGTTATTGATTGATTAATTTAAAAGTTGTCATTGCGGTTTGTCTGCTGAACATTCATCCATGCTTGCAGTGTTGGAGGATGGATCCAGTAAGGGTTGTTATTGCCGTGCAGCCATTTATTATCTCTTGATTCATGCCGATGTGTGCGACAATGAGCTTATTGTTGGAGATGAGTTAGCTGAGCGAGGCATTACTGGTGAGAAAGTTCCCCATTGGAAAGATACCTTGGTTTGTTGTTGTAAAGTTGTGAATGCTTCTGGTCTTCGACAATGACTTCACAAATGGGGGCATCATATAGAGGGTTTCGTGACACTTGCAGATTTCAGACTTACAGTTTATCCTCTGACCGGAGTTGATGTGGCCTTCATAGTCGATTATTATAGTTCATATTTAGTTTTCCGTAACGACGACGTTTATCACCACGAGTCACAATGAAGCTGTTTCACTCGCCTGTCTGAGGTTCCAACTTACTTTCAATTTGAAGTCGAATTTAGACAGTTGGGCATCCCAACATATTGTAGTTCACAATAGCGTTCACAACAGTAAGTGAAGATTTCATTTCATTGTTCATCAAAGGAAGAGCTGCAGCAGCACTTGGCAGGGGAGTATGAGGGTGTGAGGGAGCACAAGTACATTCTGAAAAAATTGGAACTTTTAGAGAATAAAATGAAATATTGAGATTAAGATTGTTAATTGTAGTAGGATATCCTGTAATGGATGGACCATGTTGCATAATAGTTTGATATGAAGATGCTGGAATTTAGTTTCACCACCAACTTGATCTTGGTTGTGTTGATTTCTTGAAGCAATCTCATGGATACGACCATATCTCCTCTCTTTATATATCTTTTTGATCTTCATTCTTTTCAAAGTAAATTTGAAGCAATGGTCTCAACATGAACGATGCCTTGAATCCATTTCCCGATTTACTGGTTTTCCAACATTCTTTAAATTGTTTTTTAATACAAATTTACCTATAAAAGTCTTAGTGACAACGAATCCGGCTCCGGTGATCGTTTTGTCTGTTGAAAGTCCAAAATTACATTTTTTTGGAGTTTCCAATAAGTGGTATTCTCATCCAGGCATAGAGTATAATTACTTCCAGTGCGGTCGAAGACTGCGATTCTGTCAGCAATGTACTCCAGAAACGGCTTATTGGACTGAAGGGCGATGACATATCCCGACTTGGGAGCAATCGGGAAGGTGTAACGCTAAAGTTATTATTGCTGATTTTTAAAGTCAGAATATTCCTACGTGATTGTTTTCATATCCAGTGTTTCCATCAAAAAAGGAAATAACAGAATGGTTATCGTCTAGTTCGATTTCTTTTCCTAAGACATCAGTAACTACTGGATTGGCTTGTTTGATGGCACTGACCAGAGCCAGGGCTCCTACACGTCCACTCACACCTGTTCCATCAGGCAAGTAAACGATTTTGAAGCTCTTTCCACTCATGTACTGTACTTCTTTTTCCCTCAGGTTGATGAAGTCTCCTCCATCAGGATAAACCCGTAGTTGATTTCCTTGCATGGCTGGAACAGTGATCTTTAGGTCGATGCCCTCAGGGACACTGATGGTCCAACTGCAGCTCTTAGAATTAGGTCCATCGAGAGACAGCAACGGCAGACTTCTTTGGTTATTCAAAAGAGTGATATTCATGTTGTCCATCCAGCAGTTTGAAGCTGGTTCGTCAACGGGAGGGGCGTAGATTAATCCCTGGAAAGCTGACCATTTGTCCACTCCGCTTCCGGCGTTGTAACTGTAAACGAAGGAATTTTTGTTCACAGCATCAAAGAAGGCAACATCTGTGGTCGAGTCGTAGGAGCTAAAACATTATTAATGAATTTTTAAGTGATTGATTATTAGTCCTTTATAATCCTGAAGGCACTTACAAACATTTATTCAATAGTAGTTACAGTAGTTTGTAACTCTTTTACCACACTCAGGTAACCTTACTGTTTTACTTATAATTAAATGTCTATAAAATCAAAGATTAATTTCCAGTATTTAAAAACCATGTTTTATTTCCCTCATAAACATGAGCTTTGGAAGAGAATATCGAAAATTTAATATTACGCTTCTTACAAGGGGGAAATCATTTAATTTCGTTATTTTTCACAAGAAATAAGGAACTTCTTTGAATCTAGTAAAAAGTATATGAAAATCCATGAAGTATCAGTCGAGTTACAGTGATTTTAACTTTGGATTTTTTTAATATTTGTGTAATTGGACAAGTTTTTGAGATGTTAATTTAAAAAAGATGAAAAGTTTAAATTCATTTAATATCAGATATCCAAAGTACTTATTTTCCGAAATCAAGTATTTTTGACTTACTCGAAGGGCAGATTGGCTATTCCATCACTTGTCGCAAATTTGAATTTGCTCGTGTATCCATTGGTGAAAATAAATCGTAATCCCTTTGCTTGTCGATCTTTTCTAATCACTGTCATGCTGCACTGGATGTCGTTTCCATGTTGATTGGTTATAGATTTCGGGAAATCCGGGGATTCTACGAAAAGCATATCCCCCGGATTCAGGTAATACAAAGTGGTGGTGGCATTGCACTCTCCTATCTCCTGAAGCAGAGTTGAGGATACTGTAACGAAGAAACAAGACAGAAAGATAAGCGGTTTCATCTGCTCTGAACAACAAGTTGGGAATGAATTTTATTGACGGCTTTTATATGGATGGTTGAAGGTGCGTTAATGAGCACAACGATTAAAATGCATAAAAACTGATAATGGGTGCAATAATGATAACTTTTTTAGGAACGGTTCTTGGAAATAAGTGAGTATTCTCAAAATGATGATTTAGATAATTTCACAAAGATGATGATCAAAAAGATTGGAATTTTTCGTATTGGAATAAAATTGGAGATGAGTTTTATCACTTATGGCATCTGGAGTACTTGGGTGATGCCTATGGATTTTCCTTAAAGTTAATCAGAATAACTATTAATTACAGTAATCATCTAATTCTTGTAAGATGTTGCTTCCAACTTAGTTATGTGGCATTTGTATCCTGAACATTTTCAAAACCAGACTTTTAAAAAAGTCTATGAAGCTTCAACCAGTAGGACTTTTTCCAAAAGGAAACGCTAATCTTTTAACAGCCTCTCGGAACGAAAACTTTTCTCAATAGACTTATTAATATTTTATTGTATTTTTAGAAAAATAATGTCGTCTTTTGGAACACTCGATTATTTTTCGTATTTATGAATTTATTAGACACAATATTATAATGTCATATGTATCATTATGATGTGAAAACCTTGCTCTATATATCTGTTTACTGGTTTTTAATTTCTTCAGATCTCGTCATTTTACAAGCTCCGGGAGTCAGGATGCAAAAATGCGACTTTCCTATGATTTCTCTTTTTCAGTTCAGATTAAAGTCTAATATAGAAACTAATATGAGAGAAATTAACCAGGCATTTCCTCGAGAGTCAGATAGCTAATATACTACTCCATTCTCAGTAAGAGTTTCGCAACAAGATAAAGTCCTTGAAGATCCGCTTCTGTTAACAAGGATCTGAAGATCATAGTGGAAACTAATTCCTACACAACTGTGAAGGTATTTGCAGAATAACTCATAGTAAGTTATGAAACTATTATCAAACTCTTGGATGCAAGGGAAGAAATTTGGATAAACGAATTCCCCAACTATAACTGACTCATAATATAAAGTGTTTGAGTTGTGTTACGACACTTTTCTTTATTCAGCATACTCATCTGATGCTTTGTTAATTATAGTTTTCTGACAAATTTCAACAAATTCCTGTATGGCAAAATCTCCCTTACACAAGAACTTACGAAAAATGTTCTAAAAAAGTTTATTTAATCCAGAACTCAGATTTTTGCCGTACTGGAATTGGCGAATTAGTTGTTTTGTTGATAAAAACAAAGTGATTGAAATGTATTTTACCTTGACTAAAGCTGTTTAAAGTTAGCGATCAAAATCTGGTATTCTGTAGACACAGATGATGAGATTGAACCGCAATAGCCTTGAATAAAATTCCAAAACTTCACCCAGTCAGCCGACATTTAAGAAGCACAACCAAGACACAGGAAAGTCATTCTTTGAGAACAGTCATTGCTGAATCGATCCGAGTCTGACCCACCCCGGATGAGGGCTATTCCTCCCCTTTGTCTTGCATCTAAATGCAAGGAATAAACCATAGAAGTAGTTATCACAGTAGTATTCTATAATCTCCACTTGATCACGGAGCTTCAAAACTGACTCACCATCACAGCCACTACCTCATCACCGTCTTATTACTACACTACTATTGTTCCTGATCTTCCCGTACAAATTAGAGTCCCAAGTTTCACTTGGTTACTGTTTCAATATAGATTCCAAGATCGAGAAGAATGTTGAGAAAGTCAAAGAGTTCTATAGACAGAAAACGAATCAAAGCTCTAATTTGCCAACTGCTAAACAGAGATTAAAGCTATGTAGTTGGAGAAAGACCACATTGCTTAATCATTCGACATCCTCAATTCGATAAGTTGTTCTTGTAACCTTTGAGATAAATATAGGGGATGTTAAAAGTTCAATTCAAAGATTTTCGGAAGCTTAACAGACAAATTCTAAATGTAATTTACTGGATAACAGAGTGAATTTCTTGTAATTTCCTTTAAACTCATTGAAAAATCTCTAGAATTAGCAAGAAACCAGTAGTATATACTTTGTGAAACATGCTGTTTGGAGAATCACGGTCAAGTTCAACTACGACAACTTGTACCGGTTTAACGTGGGCTTCTACATCGCACATGTCCTCTTCATTAGCAGATCCTGAAGACATTCCAAAGATAATCATTTGTCTTTCAGAAAATGAGATAGATGAGGATGAAGTCAATGTTGAAACTCCTCTCAACTCTCCATCTCCCAATAACTGCACCAAGCAGTCGTTCCAATTCGATCGTATTCTAGAAATTGATTACTTGGACCAGATTTGGAAGGAAGGAGATTTGCGAAGAACTCAGAGCGTTCCTGCGGTGAAACACCTTACGGATAAATAAATAGTCTTGTGATTACAGGTACTGTACTCATATAAAGCAACTGTATTGTACATTTCATTTTGTTTCTGTGTCACAGTTACATCCATTAAATGTTTCAATGGATCATTTGGCTATGCTGAGTTTCTGATAACGAGGTAACTGAAAAATAAATCGGTTCTAACATTTTAAGTGCTTTTATGAACGTCAATATTCCAAAGAATCAGTCACAATTGGGATGAAATAGACCATATTATTGTTTTAACGATAAAATGAGAATGGAGTCGGAATAAGATTTCAAAATTTTGACATAAGAGTGAACAGTGAATAAACAGTAGTTGATAATTTCCAGAAAATCTCGTATTTCCCAGACATATTTGTGCATTTCTAAACAAATTATTGGGAAAAGAGCAAGGTTCTTTGATCACCATTTGAATGTTTGGAATTGGAAAGTTAGTGAAAAAAAGAGAATGATGTCCAGAAAACTGAACTGCTTAGATTATTGAGACTAGTTCGAATCTAGATTACTGAAGTATATTTAAGATTTCTGAATAATGAAAGGGCAGATGATCAAAGTGGAATGATGTGTGGGGAAATTTAACTGTTTTTTCGATGTTATTTGAATTCTTTGAAATAAAATGGAAGGAAGAAAAGAGGATATCTAGAATATTAGGCTTTTTGGAGGTTATCCACGATCTTTGAACTTTAAAGTCAATAACAGAAAAAGCGGATAGTGTCTAGGAAAGTCTCATTATTGGATTTTGGAAACTACTATGATCATTCAAACTACAGAAGAAGGAACCGAGGAAAGTGCTCTGGAGGCTTAAATCTTTATTTTTTAATTGTTTTCCAGTTTCTCTCAACCATTAGACTAATGAAGAAAAGAGTTGTATACAAAAAATTCAACTTACTACGTATTTGGTGTTATCTGAGTTCCTTACCACATCCTTTCAAGATTGGCTACATAACTAAAATAACTACTGAAGAAGAAATTGGAAGTTGAGAAGAACAGACGGGACAATATTAATATTGGTGACATCTAATTTTGATATCTTTAGTTCTTAGCAGAGATTTTAAAATCAGTTCCACTTTTACCTTCAAGAGGTTTTAAATCAAATTTTAATTCTAAATTATTAACTCGTGTAATTTCAGTGCTCCAGGAGAACAAACTCCGTCGACGTAATTTCTGTCAACTGTGACTTTTTAGGAAACACAGTCTGTTAATATGAAATTTCAAATAATTTAATTTCTTTTAAATTTGTTCCTTTCTAATCGATAATATTTTGGAAATAAACATTTCCTTTTGTCATTTTTACTCTAGACAATAGTTTTGTTGTATTCTTTTGTGCATCACATAAACAAACCCGCATCCATCTACCTCTAACAAATAACAGTATCAAACTGAAAACATCTATAATTGATTATAGTTCAATTTCATGATCTATTTGCTTGGGGGTTACGGTCTCAATGAAGAGGATTTTCTGTTCTAGAAGTGTCTGTAGTCAGACCTAAGAGAATCTTTAACACATTCAGCAGCTATATTGTAGAATCTACCGACTACAAGTACTCGAAGGATATCGGTTGAATGGCTTTTTAGTAGATGGCAATTACCTTCAACCTGATCTTTCCAATTCTATTTTTAAAATGAATATAATCTTAGTAGAATGAACTATTATAACTTGAAATTTAATTGAAGATCAAAAATCTTAAATTGAAGACTAAAAATACAGTTAATGTTGGTTCTCTGATTGCTGATGATAGTCAATATGGAATAATCGAACATCTAAGAAAATTTATTTTGCCAGAACTGAAGCTTAGGATACAATTTTAGTCCTTGTTCCGGTTTTTATATATGATTAAATTGTCTGATTCTGCATTGATAAGGAGATGAGTGAAATCTTTATAAATCAATATTTCTACTGATCGACACAATATGCTCAACAATAGTAGATCAAGAGCAACAGCCATTTGGGTGTCTATGAGAACTCAGAATTATTCGAAGATGGATTCGAAATTGATTCCAAATATTTCAGAAGTGATTTTTGAATGCTTCTGTAGGAAGGATGAAGTTTAATCTGTCTGACGATCTACACAAAAATCAAGACAATATTTAGTAAGTTGACAAATGAAAAAGTCGATCAAAGGGGAAGAGCCAGCCCGAGTCCAGCTGTTAATCAGCCGGACGAGAGTTCCCTCACACGAAGTGGAAATCAAAAACAATTCAAGATTTTTTCGTGTTAGAAGCGAAATTCACCTTTTCTTGTTTATTAGAGGGAGGTGACTCTCAATTTTGATATTTCTTCTCCCATTTTACTGAGTTAATTACTTCTTATGTCATTTTCTGTATTCTTAATGTAAGTCCATTTAATTTTTTAAATTGAATTTCCTGTTATCTTCATCTCTTTAGAAACTGAAGTTGCTCCTTAGCACTATTATTGGTTATTGAAGTTGTACAAATTGTTGTTAGCTTTTATGAATATTTCACTAAGGTATGGGGAACCAACAGCTATTCTAGAAGAAAAGAGATTTTAACATTTTGATTGGGGATCGCTATGTTCTACTTATCGTAAACGTGTTTGGGAGAGTATTGTCATATATCTAATTTGTTCCTTTTTAGGGTTGAATTAATTGCAGATGGATTCAGAAGTTTGTCAGGAACCTCATAACTTAGATCTTTATTGAAACAAGAGAAGTGAACATGAGGAAAATGGGAGTTGAATGATTGAGTGAATGGATGATTTTCTTCACCTGAGTTTCTGGAATATTTGATAATTTACTAATGTGATACTTTTAGTTGGATATCGATGTTTATTTAGAAGAAGTTAAACTGGAGAGGAAAGAAGTTGCTATAAATGCCGTTTTTTCTTTTATATTGAAGTGACTGAGAAGTTTCGTGACGCGCTAGACACTAACATTATTTCCATCAATGTGATACAAAGTAGTATTTACAAGCATTGAGAATGAGAGGATTTGTTAGCATTTAACTGTAAGTTGGTTTTGTAATTCAAAAAGAGATAATGAAAAGTAGTTTTAGTCAGATTCATTATTCACTAGGGATATATTCGATTTCATTTGTGAGGTTCTAAATTTAGCAGTGGTTTTGTAAAGTTGAAGAAGCTTGTAAATGGCTTGAAAACAGATTTTATATAAGCATTGTTTCAGTAAATAACAGAGAGAATTAATTTGGGTTAGTTTCGTTTCGGTAAATGAATTTGAGATAGATCAAAACTTGGTAATTATGTGGATTTCAGTTTTTTGTAGTGCTGGAAGTTTCCCTGTGATAGCACAAATGTTCCGTTCAAGTGGAAGTGCTTCTTTGAAAAACATGGAGAATGAAGTCAACTCTTGTGTTCTCATAGAGTTTTATGAAGTTAGTGTTTCTGAATTTATTTGAAAAGTGATTGACCTTGAGGAAAACCAAGCTAATAAATG
>SWDT01000064.1:0-219717 GCA_009193035.1 Halicephalobus mephisto
GGATCTGAAACATCTAGTGTTTATGGCTTGTTTATTTTGAAGGAACCTCTGTCAACGTCACTCACTACCCCTTCAAAAGTCCTAGATCAAAGCCACCACAGTGAGACAGGAGAAGAATGTCACCATCGTTGATCTGGACGAGACGGATTCTGACGCCTTGATCATGAAGTGGACCGAGCAGGCCATATCCGGGGTCATGGCCGCCATAGCCAGCAAAAAGTGAGTTCATTTAAATAAGCGTAATATTCCAAAAATAAAAAATTAATATGTTACGAATCTTTCTCACCACAAACTCCCAGAGTTTAGGAGGTTCTAGAATCCTTTATAAGGTTCTCAAAAACTTCAAATATCCTTTACAATACTCCAACTCTATTAATAATTATTTAAGGTCGAAATACTTGACAGAAGGAGAGAAAAAACAACTGGAGAAATGCTCCAAAGACGCAGACTCCATCGAAAAACATGCTTCCTGTATTCTTCCGGCTCTTCATGCGTCTAAACACAGACCGGAACCTTCTTCAAAACACATGACGAAAGAAGAACACCAAAAACAAGTCAAAAATCTGATTCCGAAGAAATTTGACACGACGAATTCAGAAGAGAGGAAATCAGAAACAAAACCGAAAAAGTCATCAAGGTTCCAGTCCCTCAGATACAAGCCTAATCGAAGGAGATACGGCAAAGCCAAAGTTCTCAATTTTTCTTCCATGAAGTCGACAGAAAGATTCAGGAAACACGAATTCACAGTCAACGCTAAAGCCATTCTCAAGAGGAAACAGAACCCGATTAAGGTCAAAAAAGTAAAAACCAATCAAATTGGGTCTTTCGTCCTGGGACCACAGGACAGAAAAAAGAGATCTTCAAGAATGGTAACAAGGAGTCTGGATTCCTACCACCTGCATCCCAGTCAACGGAGACTAACTCCGATCGGATCTCTGGCGAAGTTTCTAATGGCTTCTGTCATGAAGGAGAAAAACAAAACGATGGAGGACAGAGTGCCGTGGCAACAGCTCATCGAGAAGGCCAGATACACCGGGGCTAGGAGGAAGGAGCTCAAAAAACGATACCGACTCAAAGACAACATGGACCCCTTGGAGGAGATGGCCTTCAAGGCTCTGGAAAACCGAAACATGCTTCCGAAGGACTTTGATACAATAATTGAGAAGTTACAGAAAAACCCTGAATTTCGTGCTTCCGAAATAAAAAAAGCCGAGAAAAACCCAGTTAAAAAAGTTATGGGTTAATGAGAGAAGGCCTGAAGTTACGGTACATGGCGGTCGGGAAAAACGTTTCTGGATTCGACGAAAAAACGATGAAAGTCATGTCCCCCAGGTTGTTTTCAGTCCTTCCGGAAGACAAAGGAGATAGTGGAGAAGACGACGATCCTCTAGATATTCTATCTCCCTCATTACTGTCATTGCATTCAGAGGGTGAAGGTCTGGAGAAGGAACTGAGCATCCCCAACTTGGTCAAAGCCTTCACTGCAGCGGATCAGCAAGCATGGCTGGATTTGATCTTCGAGGCTTCGGGAGTCCAGGATGCTCTAAAAGAAGCAGAAAAGGCGATTCTGGAGGAGGAATTCCAACTTAAAAGAAAAAGACGATATGCAGAGAAGATGCGGAACGAAAAAGGAGAGCCTTTGTACTTGACCAAAGAAACCTCTGTCCAGGCCTTAGGACCACTTCAGAAAAAATTAATTGATGTTTCGGACGAGATGACAAAAACTTATATGCCGGGACAGGTAAACGAAATGGAATTATCCGGATATACTGTGATGACCAAGGCCCAGATGAAGCTGATGTACGGACCCGGATCCCCCCATGCCAATCCCGAACTTCTAAAGCGATTCTTAGCTATGAACGACACCGAAATCCACCGACAGATAGAGAAGGATATAGTAGCTTTAGCTGAAAGAAGAAGCATCAGAAAAAAGAGAGCTATCGTTTTGTCTCCCTTGGCTGGGGCTGCTGTTATTTTCAATCCTGCACTCGTCTCTCAACCAATCGTAAGTTCTGTACTATTTCTGATCAATTCTAAGAAGTTCTAGTTTGATTTTGTGTAAATCTTTGAAGAAAGCCCTGAAAAGTATTAATGTATCCTAATATAGACCTCTTTAAAAAGTCCTAAATCATGCTGGAATAGATCCTTCTCAGAGGTTCTAAACTATTCTAATAAACGTCTTATTCGATCTTATTTGATAAGACCTGGACTGAAGACATGTTCATAAGCTAGAATTACAGAATACTTTGGAAATTATCAATTTTCAGATGTTAGGATCGTCTAGTAAACTTTGCTCGATAGAAATACAGTAATTAATTTCAGATTCTGTCGCCTATCATCTTTTCAGTCGGTGTCGGATCTCCTGCAGTATTAGGTCCAATCGTAAGTGTTTATTTTTCCAATTAATTTAAATTTAAAATTTCTAGATCCTGGGTCCCTGGATGTTCCTGCCTCTGATCCTTTCTCCCCGTGTCCTGTCCCCGGCCATTCTGAACCCATTTATGTTTGTCCCAGTCATCCTGACTCCACTTGCTCTCCATCCGGTCATCCTCTGTCCTGGACTCTTCAATCCATTCATTCTAACCCCTATGGCATTGACTCCTTTTATCCTTTCTCCTCAAGTCTTCACTCCTTTAATTCTCTCGCCTTTGGTTCTTTCTCCTTTCATATTGAGTCCTACAGTAGGAAGTCCTGTTATTTTGAGTCCTTTCGTACTCACACCCGTCATATACTCGCCTCTGGCCCTCTTCGCCCTGGTGCTCTCCCCCAACGCCCTCTCTCCCCTCATCGAAAGCAAGCTTTTGTCGGGAGAGGTCATTCTTTCCCCCAGTTGGCTCAGTTGATCATTTTCAGAGGTACAAAATTGTTAATAATTGATAAAATAAAAGTTGTTTTAATTACTGTATTTTAAATTAAGTATTCGAAATCGAAGAATTTTTTTGAACAATGTCGAAATCAAATTTGGAACTTGTTTTCAAGATTCCGACAGCTCAGTTGATATCTTCGCAATTACAAAAACTTCGAAATCAAAACCGAATTCACAGATTACGCGTAACTTTTAATCGATCTCCGATTATTTTGCAAAATTTAATTTTTTTTTTTGATACCCGACTGCTTTGTAAAATTTGAAACGGTACAAAATCGTTCCAAAAACACCTTATATGATCTGTTTATTTTTCGAAATCTTGTCACAGAAATTTGAATGTTTTTAAATTAGAGCAAAAGTATTTAAAATAGGGTAATTGAATTTGAAATAAAAACTGGAAATTGATCATTAAAGTTCTAGATTTCGGAGTTTAAAATTTTATAAATTAACTAAACAAAGTTAAAAAATTATGCTGATTTGATGATATTCATTTTCCGAAGTTTTCGACTTTTCTGAAATATTAACTATTTTTACAATTTTTTTATATTTAAAAATTTATTTTTTTTTATATTTAAAAATTTATTATTTTTTTATATTTAAAAATTTATTATTTTTTTATATTTAAAAATTTATTTTTTTTTATATTTAAAAATTTATTTTTTTTTATATTTAAAAATTTATTTTTTTTTATATTTAAAAATTTATTTTTTTTTATATTTAAAAATTTATTTTTTTTTATATTTAAAAATCTATTATTTTTTATATTTAAAAATTTATTTTTTTTTTATATTTAAAAATTTATTATTTTTTATATTTAAAAATTTATTTTTTTTTATATTTAAAAATTTATTATTTTTTTATTAGAATCGTTTTGAATGATTCCAAACTTCTGTGGACTTAGTGCAGATTTTGTTTTTTAAGTATCTCTAGAAAAAATTCCATTGAATTCGATTTTGATAAATCTATCAACCATTTTTCCGATGTTATTTTTCTTGAATTTCTTTTTCATCTTCTTCACACGATGTGCCGATGCAGAATTCTGCTGGAAAATTTAATTCCGGTCTGCGAATTATCGTTCAGCCCAAATTTTCACGACTTTTTCTAAAAAATGCTCTTTATGGTACGGTTGATCGACGCTGATCTTCTGATTCAGAAAAATAAGTGGAGTCTTCCTGTCTGCGATGATACCGACGGAGATCGTCTCAAATCGCGGATGCGCATTTGTTTCAGGGATTTCTTCCGTAAAATTGGCAGTGATAACATTGGAGGCCAATATTCTGTCGTTTTGCTCGTTGAAGACTTGTTCGATGATGAAATTTTTCTCATTAATTCAAAACACATCGAGGTGGTTGTCACTTGTGAGCCGAATCAACAGTGCTTTCGTCTTTTGGAATTTAGTGATTTGATTCTTCTTCGTCAGAATACGAGCTCAAGGTGGATTTTCTCCTTGATGATGGTTTGGAAGCTTTTGGGATCTGTTCCGAGTTCTCTATTTTTCCCATAGAACGATGAGGATTTCGACGGATTCGGTGCCAGATGAATGATTTTTACATTCTTTGGTGTATGTAGCTTCGGTAGTACAATGGTAGTATACGTGACAGTAAAGTTACGAAACTCGGATTCGATTCCCGACCGAAGACTGCAGATCCAGGCCTTGTCAGCCGCAATCTGACTACAAACGGCTAAGACGCACTCATCAAAGAAAGAAGCGAGGTCAGAAGGACCAAAAAGATGATCCTAGTAAGAGAAGAATTCCCTGAAGACGATCTTAGTAAGAGAAGAATTCCCTGAAGATGATTCTAGTAAGAGAAGAATTCTCTGAAGATGATCAGAAAAATTGAGATGCGCGAACGCAGGCGAACAATAGAGGAGTCCAAGCTTGAGTATATAATGTTGTAAATCCTATATTGTAATTCCTTTGAAAACGTTCGATAAAGTGCTAAAGTGGTGTATGTAGATTTTGGACGGCTAGTTTTAGGTCAGTCGGTAATTGCTCCAGTTTCTCAATACCCTTTTAGAACTTTTTGAACTGTTAGGAATGGGATTTTGAACGTTTGTGCAATGAAATTTGTTCCTTGTTCAGTCCGTGCAAAGCAACGACCGCAGGATATTTCTGTTTCGATGTCGTCATTTCTTCCGCAGTGAAAATGAAAAAATAATTTTGGAATCAATGTGGACCCCTTGGACGGCAGTTTTGAAATCATTACTCCAGAGTACCAAACTTTTTTTTAAACCAAAAATTCTATTTTTTTGCATTTTCGAACTTTTTTTTCACTTTTTATGAAAAATTTAAAGTGGAGATTTTTATGAAATAATCCTGATGTGGATTTTCGATGGTTCTGGAAGATTTTATAAACTTTTTAAAATTCGAAAATGTTCCAAAAACTTCAAGATTTTCAAAGATTTATGTAAGTCTGAAATCTCCCTATAAACTTTACTGAAATCTCAAGATTTCAGGATTTTAATGTTTTAAATATTAAAAACAAAAACGGTAATTTTCCGAAATTTCAATAATAAAAAACACCTAACTTAATTTAAACCATTAATCCTGATCTTGATCGTCATAATCTTCAAAAAATTCCATATTCCAGAAATTTAAAAAAAAACATTACTTACTTTGAAATCAGATTATTTTCACAAACCAATTTACAATTTTTATAATAATTAAATTTCGCTACAAAAAATAAATAAAAATTTTCAATGTGAATCGATCCAGTTGACAATAGGTTCCAGATTAAAATTGTCATTCGGTATAGCAGATGTAGGGACAAAAGTACAATCTTTCAATCTCAAATCACTCCAGGTAAATTCGTCTTTCGTATTCGTCAACAATCTGGCGGTATTTCCGCCATCTGTCGAACTCAAAGCGGCTCCTCTTGAGACATTTATCAGCCCAAATTCTCTTTCTAATGCCGTCGAGATTACTTTCTCCGTCTTCGCTAGGGAGTTATCTTGCTTGTTACAGACAACAAGGATCGGTACAGACAAACGATTATGGATTTTTAGTTGATATAAAACATCATAGAGCAGTTCAGCAACATCGCGAAGTTTCTTGTTAAAACTGCTGCTGTCAATGACGAACACTATTCCTCTGATAGTGTTCAGTTCCTGAAAGAATACAGAGGTATTATTACTAAATATATTACCATGCATAATTTTGATTATAAGTTGCAAAAAACCATTTGGCATTTGTTAAAATTTCGTCTACTAACTAGATTTGCCATTTCAGTTACAAAACTGCCGGTTCATAAGCGCATGAGAGAGTTCACTCGCAAGAAACAAAAACGCCAGGAATTAACTGATTTTAATTATCTATATACTGAAAATCCGATACTATTCTATTGTCTTCTTTAAAAAAACAAATTACATCAGGATATCGTCATATTTGGAGCTTTCCAAATCAATAAAAATCCAGAATTTTACTGAAATGAATTATTTGCAATCTGATGACTATGTCCGAAGGCAGTGTAAAGTTATTACGTAAAATAAAACCAACATTGGCTAGCCAGTTGTCGTAGAGGCCCCTGCGGAGTCGCTCGGCCCCGGGGTAGTCCACCAGCCGGTAATTCGCGCCGTTCGGATTCAAGAACTTGTCGTAGACGTTTTCCTTCATTGAAGTATAGGTCGGATATGCAGAATCTAAAGTAATTTTCGCACTTTTTCAAAGAAAAAATCAAACCTCTTTTGATTAATTTACTGTAAATTTGAGTTTTTCCTGAATCGCTCAAACCGACGAGCAAAAAAGTGTTTTTCGGCTTTCCTTTCAGGAATTTCACCACGATGATGAACAACGTCATCAGCACAACAACGACAAGGGCTGCGACAATGCTGCCGAGAGCGAATTCGCTCGTTGCCGGAGGCACAGGCTCCACGATCGGTTCTCCCATGGTCTAAATCACGTAAAAAATAACAAAAACAAACAAAAAAGATATCCACTGGTTTTCAACCATGGTTATTATTGATATTAAGTTAAAATCCAACTATTCCTATTTCTAAAACAAAACAAAAAAAATCACACAATTAATCAACAATATTGTATTTCTTTTTTACGTAATTTGACAAATTTGCTTTGCCCTTAACCCTCTGGGATTCTTCGAACAGACATTCACGACCAACTAAAAGCAGTTTTTATATGTGAAATCCTAAAAATTATCAAGCAACTTACTGGCTGGGTCAAACAGGATAGCTGCAGCTTTGTCCGCCATTCTGTCCCTCACCCAGACTTTGGTTGATCCGGAGATAACACTGGCAAGCCTGACAATGATATATCTAAAGGACAAGAATTAGGAAAATCAAAATCCATATATGGAAAAAACAAAAACTGCAAAAACGAACCTAGACTTGGCTCCCATCGTTTAAGACGAAATTTAGGGTTAACTGGCACTGGATATAGATGGATATCTTCGTCAGGAAGGTTTTGAGAATATAATTGAGAAGAAATGACAGAAATATAAAAGGAAAATCTGGAAAAAAGAAAACAAAAAAGTCCGAAGTCAGCTTCGTGGAACTCCCCGATTTTCGCGTCAGGATTTTCCCGGTCTTGTTCATATATGAAATTGTATGTATTTTCATTGCGGTGGTTTTATTTTTTTCATTTCTTAAATATCAGTCAAATAAATTTCATTACGAAGAGGTTGACCCCCGTTGAATCCCGAAATCGAAACCCCCTTGAATCTTCGTCGAAGATGTTGAAAAAAAATTTTTACTGTATTTTTAATTTTCTGAAATTAACAACCAAAATTTTGTTTCTGATATAAATTTTTTTGCTATAAACATCCCTCAGAAATAGCTCTATCTGTTGATTTGTCTGGCCGTGATTGTTGCAAGAAGCAAAGTCCACGAGGACGAGATAATGGAAACTGTTTGCTCTCGAATAAACACGTGCCTCATCGAGACGAAGTTAACCTGGCTAACGTCATTGACCATGAGATTGTTTGAACAAGAAGGCGCCGACGAATTTTACTCTTGACAATAGGATCAGTTCCGGTTGCTAATTCGTCTTCGTGAATTTTATTCAAAAACGTTGTAAACAAGTGTTAGACACAAAACATTCACGTTTCGGTCTCCATTTGCAGCAAAACGTGAAAAATAACGATAAAAAATGTTTTTCTCCAAGTCTGAATTAAGTGCTCCACTTTGCCACCGCTGATAACGTCCAGGGTTTGGTTTTTCGTGTCAAGACACGACTGATGGTTTTGTTTTCTTCGAAAACAACGTTGTTTTACCTAAATTATTAATTTAAACTTTAATTTTCGGCTTTAAAACATTAAATTTCTATATTTTTTTCAAGATATTATATTCTGGCTTGCATAAGTTAGTAATAATAACTTAGAGGTTTGGTTTTTCTTGTCAAGACTCGACTGATGGTTTTGTTTTCTTCGAAAACAACGTTGTTTTACCTAAATTATTAATTTAAACTTCAATTTTCGGCTTTAAAACATTACACTTCTATTTTTTTCTCTCAAAAATTTACACTCTAGTTTACCCAAACTGAACCTCTGAGTTTGGAACTTGAATTTTCGCGTCAAAACTCACTTTGTAAGATATTTTTCATAAAATTAACCTTTTAAGAATTCAATTTTTTCCAAAAATCAATTTATATCTATTCTGAAGACCTTCATCAAAATTTTATTAATTATAATAAATAATAAATAAAAAAATTAATGAATTTTTTAAATATAATTGAATTTTTAAAGAGAAAAAACTGCGAATTTTATTTTAGAACGAAAATTAAAAATTTTAACTTTAATAAAATTTATTTTAATATAATTTTTTGTGTCTAAAAGTTAAAAAAATGTTTTTTAAAATTTTTTTATATTTTTTTGAATTTCTTTTTTTATAATTTTTTTAAAATTTATTTTTTTATAATTTTTTAAAATTTATTTTTTCATAATTTTTTTGAATTTATTTTTTTTTAAATTTTTTTTGAATTTATTTTTTTATAATTTTTTTTTTGAATTTATTTTTTTAAAATAATTGTCTAATCCCTCAATGAGAATAACAAAGATCATTGCAACTTGTTTGTTCCGAGTCTGACTCTCCAGAGGAACCTGTTCGGGGTCTCGAAAACAAGAAAAAAAGACATAATCTGTTAACGATTGACTAGAACAAAGACTATCACGTTCATTTTTGTATTATCGATGATCAAATATGGTATCTGGAGTCTGTTAGATAAAAACAAAATTTAACTTTTATAGTAGCAAAACAACTCCTTTGGGCGATCATTCTGAAACTTAAAAATTTGTTTTTTCCAAAAAATGATCTCGTCACGAATTTCCAAAATTTCTTAGGAATGGTCCCAACACGAATTTTCAAAATTTTTTAAGAATGGTCCCAGCACGAATTTCCAAAATTTCTTAGGAATGGTCCCAGCACGAATTTCCGAAATTTTTTAGAAATGATTCCAGCACGAATTTCCAAAATTTCTTAGGAATGGTCCCAACACGAATTTCCGAAATTTCTTAGAAATGGTCCCGGCACGAATTTCGGGAACTTAATTTTTTAAATACTTTCAGAATTTACATGAAGTTTTGGAAGATTTCTGAACTTCTTATTGGAATATGGAATCTTCTGTAAGATTCTTGGAAATTTCAAAGCGTTTGCTTGATATCTAAGAGATTCTAGAAACCTTTAAAAATTGTCACTGGATTTTGAGAGATTTTCAAAAACCTTTTACGAAATTATGGAAGTTTATATGTCACCAGAAGGTTTCAAAGGTTTTCTATAAGATTCTGGAAGCTTCTAGAATGTTTCAGAAACTTTGGCTATATTCTAAAGAGTTTCAAAAATCTTCTACTAAATCTGGAAGACTTTGAAGATTTTTACTGGATTCCGAAAGACTTCTATGACGTTCTAGGTGACTTTAAAGATCTTCTATAAAATTCTGGAGGACTTCTTTGACATTCTAAAAAACTTGAAAGATCTTCTATAAAATTCTGGAGGACTTCTATGACATTCTAGAAAACTTCAAAGATCTTCTGTGACATTTTAAAAAACTTCTAAAATCTTTCATTATATTTTAGAATATTTCAAAAATCCCTCCAAGATTCTCAAATCCTTTAATTTTCCACAATATTTTTGAAATTTTTGGAATCTTCCACCAGACCCTCGATGATCCCAAAGAATTGCAAGAAATTATAATTTATTTTTTATTAAAAATTAATTTAACATGAATGTTCTGTAATTGTACGTCGGAAATTTTTGTTATTTACGTGTTTTTGCAAAAATTGATCCCGATACCTGCAAATTCAGAAAGTTGGTCACGCGGCTGTCTCGACCTCGAAAAACACGTTGTTTGACTGGCCAACGACTAACGTAGAGGAACAACTGACAAAAAATCCCATTTATCAATTTTATATATTAAAAATTATAAAAATTTAAATTATAAAATTTTTTTGAAAGTTTAAAAATATTTTTTTTTGGGTTTGTCTGTCAAGATTGTTTTTCTCATCGAAGCAAAATCAGAATCAGTGTCCTCTGAAACAAAATATATCATTTGTCAATTTCAATTATTTTAAATTTAGTTGAAAATTCAGAGAATTTGAAGGACGTAGACACTTCCGGAAGGTTTTAGGAATTTTTCAAAAGTCTTCAGAATCCCATTGAAGCTTCTGGAGGATTCTGGAATTTTTCAAAATATTTAAAACTTTTTAGAATTTATTGAAAAGTTCAGAAAATTCAAAAAATCTTTGAAGTTTTTAAATTTTTCAAGTCTTCAGAATCCCATTGAAGCTTCTGGAGGATTCTAGAATTTTTCAAAATCTTTAAAAATTTCTAGAATTTATTGAAAAGTTCGGAAAATTCAAAGTACTTTGTAGAAGCTTCTAGAAAACTTCAGAAGTTTCCAGAATCTAACATAAGATTCAGGAAATTTGTAGAAGCCTCTAAAAATTCTAAAGCCTTCTGAAGTCTTTTAGAATTTTCCAGAATCTTCCAGAATTTTTCTAGAATCCATTGGAAGATTCTGGAATTTTTTAAAATCTTTCGAAATTTATTAAAAGTCTCCAGAATCCTTGTAAAATAATCTACAAAAACTTCTGAAGCTTCTTAGAATCTTCCAGAATTTTTTAAAACTCCAACGGAAGATTCTAAAATCTAAAATTTTTCAAAGTCTCCAGAATCAAAATGGAAGATTCCAAAATTTCGTAAAATTTTCTTTCTTTTTAAATTTTTTCAGAATCCAGTCCGAACCTTCTGAATTGAAAAATTTTACTTTTTTAAGAATTTTAGAAATCTCATTTCGAGATTATTTTCTTGAAAAACATGTTTTTTAATTTTTAAAACATCATAGTTCTTTTCATGCTCGAAGGAAAATTATACTTAATGTTTTCTGAAATAAAATGTATCATTTTCCGTAAATAATAATGATTAATTTAATTTAACAATAATACCGGATGTTTTTGAAACTTTTATGTTTTTTTTCTTCAAAAACGATTTGACCGTTATCAGTCGAGACGACGTTCGTAGATCTAAAAACAGTCTTTTTTTTCTGCTTAGGTCTGTAGAATCGTCTGCGTCAAAATAAAAATAAAAATAAAACCTGCAAGTTGCTCGCAACATTCTGGCAACTCGGTCGGTAAGAAATAAAAATAAAGTTCGCAGTTTGCCCGCAACGTTCTGGCAGTTCAGTTGAAGTAAAAAGAAAATCCGCAGTTTGCCCGCAACGTTCGTGTGAGCTGGTCGGGATTTATATATTTATAATTTTGAAAATTCCTAAATAAAAAGAAAATCTGCAGTTTGCCCGTAACATTCTGGCAGTTCAGTCAAAATAAAAATAAAAAGAAAATCCGCAGTTCGCCCGCAACGTTTGTGCAAGCTGGTCGACATGTTGATTTCGAAATCTCCGGAAATCGAGAATTAAAATAAAATCTACACATTGCTCGCTATATCCTGGCAGATCGATCAGCATTTCTGTTTTTTTCATTTTTGAAAATTCCGGAGTTGAACTAAAATCCGCAGTTTGCCCGCAACATTCTGGCCTACCTAAACGTTCCCCAAAAATCCAACTTTATTTCGATCTCGGAACTTTTATTCATTTCAAAATTAATTCCATAATTTTTATTTTTTTATTTTTTAATTTCCCGTTTTTAAAGGATACAATTTTTTCGATCCAAAAGAAGCAATTATTAGTTATTCTAAAAAGTAAATTAATGCATGAGAAAACGTCACGAGCCCTCTTAGAGTGAAATCCATCCATTCTAATCCTCTAATTATTTAAGACCAAAAAACAAAAAATGTTTTTAGTTTATTTCTTAAAATTTTAATTTTTTCTTTTTTTAGAATTTTATTAATTTTATATGGAATAAAAAATAAAATTGACTCCCACCACAAAGGTCCCTGATGACCGTAATTTTAGGCCAAAAAATAAAAACAAATGTTAATTTTCATCACGAAAGTCCTTGATGACTATAAAAAATTATTTATTTACTAGTTCAAATTTAATTTTATGCAAAAATATAATCAAAAACAAATGGGAAATTATTTCCCACCACGAAAGTCCCCGATGACCGTAATGCATCTATTATTTTTTGAATAATTATTAATTTTTACTAAAAAAATGAAAAGTGGAAGTTAATTCTCAGCACGAAAGTCCCTGATGACCGTAATATACATTTATTAATTTTTACCAAAAAATAAAAAATATAAAATTAACTCCCAGCACGAAAATCCCTGGTGACCGTAATATATATTTATTAATTCTTTAGTGTTAATTAAGTTTTATTAAAAAATAGAAAATATAAAGTTAACTCCCACCACGAAAATCCCTGATGACCGTAATGCATCTATTATTTTTTGAATAATTATTAACTTTTACCAAAAAATAAAAAATATAAAATTAACTCCCAGCACGAAAGTCCCTGATGACCGTAATATATATTTATTATTTTTTTAGTGTTAATTAAATTTTATTAAAAAACGAAAAGTATGAAATCATTCTGACCACGAAAATCCCTGATGAATTCTAAAAAAATTACTCATTTACCAATGCAAGTGGAAAATTGTAACAGCATTTAAAGTGAGCGAATTGAATTCCCGTCGCGAAAGTCCCCGATGACCATGACGAAGTTCTTCTTTCCCTAAGTGTGAAGTTCTACTTGCACTAAAACGGTCTAAAAGTAAAGTCAATCTTACGTAAAAATTCGTAATTAAATTTTTTATTTTTTTTTCTTTGAGGATTTATTGAGTAAATCCGTTTTAAAGTAGTTTTTTTACACAATAATGGAATTGACTAGATATATTTCAAAATTGGAACTTGTTTAAATTCAAAAAATTCAAAAAAAACCTGTGTCGAGATCGAAATAAAGTTGGATTTTTGGGGAACGTTTAGGTAGGCCAGAATGTTGCGGGCAAACTGCGGATTTTAGTTCAACTCCGGAATTTTCAAAAATGAAAAAAACAGAAATGCTGATCAATCTGCCAGGATGTAGCGAGCAATGTGCAGATTTTATTTTAATTCTCGATTTCCGGAGATTTCGAAATCAACATGTCGACCAGCTTGCACAAACGTTGCGCGCAAACTGCAGATTTTCTTTTTATTTTTATTTTGACTGAACTGCTAGAACGTTGCGGGCAAACTGCGGATTTTCTTTTTATTTAGGAATTTTCAAAATTATAAATATATAAATCCCGACCAGCTTACATGAACGTTGCGGGCGAACTGCGGATTTTCTTTTTCTTTTGACTGAACTGCTAGAACGTTGCGGGCAAACTGCGAACTTTATTTTTATTTATTACCGACCGAGTTGCCAGAACGTTGTGGGCAATTTGCGAACTTTATCTTTAGTTTGAAATGTTCAAAACTATAAATATATAAATCCCGGGCGATCCAGCAACATGTTGTGAGCAAATTGCGGATTTCACTTTTATTTTGATGTTGACCTTTTTATAGATCTCAGTGCAGGACTAATTGCCATGGCCGGGGGGCAAAACGAGCTTTGTATCTCCGTAAAGCCGGTAATTTCGTGTTTCATTTGATCCTCGTTGAAGCCATAATTGTTGAATCTCACGGGATACTGTAATTTGACCTTTTTAAAATCGCGATAATTTTTACTTTTTATATTGTCCATTACTGTAAAATTAAAAAACCACAAATCTGATGAGTAATTTCACAAGTTGCAAATTAATTCGACCATGTTCTAAGAAATCTAAAAGTGTAAATAATTCAAAAATCCGCAATTAAGAGATTTTAGAAAAACTAAATTTAAGAAATTATTTTTTAAAAAATTATTTTAAATAAAATAACTTTTAAAAATTTATTTTTAAAAAAGAATTATTTTAGAGAAATTTATTTAAAAAAATAAATTATTTTTAAAATTTATTTGAAAAAAAGAATTATTTTAGAGAAATTTATTCAAAAAAATAAATTATTTTTAAAATTTATTTTAAAAAAAGAATTATTTTAGAAAAATTTATTTTAAAAAAAGAATTATTTTAGAAAAATTTATTTTTAAGAAATAATTGTTTAAAAATTTATTTTTAAAAAAGAAATTTATCTAAAAAAATTACTTTTAAAATTTATTAAAAAAAAATTATTTTAGAAAAGTTTATTTTTAAGAAATAATTGTTTAAAAATTTATTTTTAAAAAAGAAATTTATCTAAAAAAATTACTTTTAAAATTTATTAAAAAAAAATTATTTTAGAAAAGTTTATTTTTAAGAAATAATTGTTTAAAAAATTTATTTTTAAAAAAGAAATTTATCTAAAAAAATTACTTTTAAAATTTATTTGAAAAAAATTATTTTAGAAATTTATTTTTAAGAAATAATTGTTTAAAAATTTATTTTTAAAAAAGAATTGTTTTTACTTTTCCCTTGTTTGAAAATTCCCACTTCCGGCCTCCTTGCCTCAGGCACTTGGCAACATCCAAGAAAATAACAAATGGAAAAACTGGTCACGCGTTTTGTCTGCATTTTGACCTCCGTCTGTTCCCGCCACGAATGGCACTGCTGCAAACCTCGTTATCTAGATATCCAGGCCCGACGGGGATTTCAAAAGACGTAAACACGTTTTTGAACAAATGCACATCAATATTTAACTCTCATGGCTGTAGTTTGAGGTCTGAACTTTCCATGTCAAGACATCATTTGCACGTATTGTTCAAACAGAATCATACTTAATCAAGTCTACCTAAATATATTTTAAAAAATGAAAATTCACGTTTTTCTGTTAAAGTAGAATTTTTACTTATCTTTAAAAAATTACACTTATTTTTAATTAAATATATAAAAAAAGAAAATTCACGTTTTTCTGTTAAAGTAGAATTTTTACTTATCTTTAAAAAATTACACTTATTTTTAATTAAATATATTTTAAAAAATGAAAATTCACGTTTTTCTGTTAAAGTAGAATTTTTACTTATCTTTAAAAAATTATATTTATTTTTAATTAAATATATTTTAAAAAATGAAAATTCACGTTTTTCTGTTAAAATATAATTTTTACTTATCTTTAAAAAATTATATTTTTAATTAAACATAAAAAATAAAAATTCATTTTTTCGTGTTAAGACACAATTTTTACGTGAATGGAAAACATATAAAAGAAATATAACGTATGAAATAAATCACTAATTATGTGTGGAAATCGGCTTTTCAGATTCAGCTTAGTCATCTAGGTCATGGTGAGAACAACACTATGCAAGGTTTTAGGATACCATAATTGGTTTAATATTTTTTTTTCTCTTATATTTTTTCGTCTTATATTTTCGTAAACGGAAAAAATATAAGATATGAAATAAATCACTAATTATGTGTGGAAATCAGCTTTTGAGATTGAGCTTAGTCATCTAGGTCATGGTGATAACAACACTATGCAAGATTTTCGGATACCATAATTGGTTTAATATTTTTTCCATTTTATATTTCTTCCTTTTATTTTTTTCTTACTGTCCAATTTTTATTTATTTTTAAAAAATATATCTAATTTTAATTAAATTTACAATTAAAATATATATATTCAAATTTTTCGCGCTAGGACGCAACTTGTGAAATTTTATTTTAAAAATTAATTTTAAAAATTTAAAAGTGGAATTTTGGAATGAAAATTTGAAATTTAAATTTTAGTAAAATAAAATACAGCTGTTTAAAAAATCATCTGTCATTTCTTAGAAGGAAAATTTAAATAATAAATTCCGATTATTAATTTAGGTAAATTAAAATATAATTTTAAAAATTTATTTAAAAAATTAATTAAAATATTTTTTAAAAATCTGAAAATTTATTTAAAAAAAGTAAATTAAAATAATTTTTTTTTATTTTAAAATTTATTTAAAAAAAATTAAATTAAAATAATTTTTTTAAATTTAAAAATTTATTTAAAAAAAGCAAATTAAAATAATTTTTTTATTTAAAAATTTATTTAAAAAAGTAAATTAAAATAATTTTTTTAAATTTAAAAATTTATTTAAAAAAGTAAATTAAAGTATTTTTTAATTTAAAAATTTATTTAAAAAAAGTAAATTAAAATAATTTTTTTAAATTTAAAAATTTATTTTAAAAAAGTAAATTAAAATAATTTTTTTAAATTTAAAAATTTATTTAAAAAATTAAATTAAAGTATTTTTTAAAAATCTGAAAATTTATGTTTTTGGACGAAAAATTAACCTTAGAATTTAGATTATCAATTTTTGATAAAGAAAAACGCAAAAAACTTTTTTGGCAAATTTCCCATTTAGTCTTTGGCCAAAAGACAAAGCACAAGAAAGTCCTGTATTATTCTAAATTCAAAAAAATATAATTCAATTAAATTAAAAAATATTTTGTAAAAAAAAATTTTCGAAGAATTGGCTAGTCCCCAAACTGGCTCCTTGCCCAGCTGGACAGAATTTTTTTTTTTTTTAGTAAGTCTGGTAGACCGATTTTCCCATTCTAATGGTCTATGATCAGTTATCCCACTTTAGAGCAGACCGATTGCACCGCGCAAATAACGATTGTCTGTCGCGCAAAAACCGAAAACAGACGAGCAAAGGAGACAGACAGGCAATCCCCTCTGGCGTCCGTCTTCTGTTATTCACTCTAGCGACATTCAGTTTCGTTCAAAGTATCTTTTTGGCTCCAATTTTTGTTTTTCTTAAAAAAGTTGTTGATAATCAATTTTTTTTAATTTAAAAAATCTGAATTTTAGGATTTTCTAAGAATTTTTAAGGAATTTCGCGTCAGGACCAATTTTTAAGGAATTTCGTGTCGGGACCAATTTTTTAAAAAACATTTATTTTTATAATAATTTTTGAACTATAAAACCGGAATTCTAAAATCCTTGAAAATTCGTGCTAGGACCATTTTTGAAAATTTCAAAGTTTCGTGTCAGGACCAATTTTTAAAAAACATTTATTTTTATAGTAATTTTTAAATTATAAAACTGGAATTCTAAAATTCGTGCTAGGACCATTTCTGAAAATTTTGGAATTTCGTGTCAGGACCGATTTTTAAGAATTTCGCGTCGGGACCGATTTTTTAAAAAACGCTTATTTTTACAATGTTATTCTAAAAATAACATTTAAAATCAAAAATTCTAAACTCTCTGAAAATTCCGAAAGTCCGTGTCAGGGCCATTTTTAGAAAAAATTAATTTTTAAAATACTTCGTAAAATTCTGGAATCTTAAAAATTTCGAAAATTCGGTTTTTAACAATTTAATAAAAAACAATTTTTCACAATATTTTTCCGAATTAAATAAGAGCTATTTTTTAATTCAATCACTGCCTGACAATCCTATTTTTCTTTTTTAAATATCTATAACCATTTGTTTAAAATTCCGACTTTTGGAGCGAAAACCTGATTTCCTTGAAAAAAATGGAAAACATGTCCCAAATACTTTGTAGCAATCATTTTTAAACAATAGCAGTCCATGTTTCATTCTATCAAAGTTAACAGTCAAATTTCAATGTCGAAGTTCGAAGTCAAAGTTTAACTTCCAAATTTTGATGTCGAAGTTCGAAGTCAAAATTCAAAATTAAAATTCGAAGTTCAAAGTCAAAATTCGAATTTCAAAGTCAAATTTTGATGTCAAAGTTCGAAATCAAAATTCGAAGTTCAACTTTCAAATTTTAATGTCGAAGTCCGAAGTCAGAAATTAATGTCGAATTTCAAAATCAAAATTCGAAGTTCAAAGTCAAATTTTAATGTCGAATTTCAAAATCAAAATTCGAAGTTCAACTTTCAAATTTTAATTTCGAATTTCAAAATTCGAATTTCAACTTTCAAATTTAGAAGTAAAAATTTAAAGTTTGATGTCGAAATTTGACCATCAACTTTGAGTTTGAATTTTGACTTCTAAGTTCGATGTTGACATTTGGACTTTTTGTACTAAAACGATTTGATGGTCATTTTGATTCAAAATTTTTTGATTTAAATAACTTTTCGAAATGAAAATTTGCGAATTTTGTTTTAACACGAAAAAAATAGATTTTTGATCGTCAACTTTGGGAATACAGAAGAGCACTGTTTTCTGAAAATCTGCAAAGTTGTTTTTCTGTCCTCTACGTGCTGTTTCCACATCCAGCATTTTGATAAAAAACAGGTCCGTCGTAGGAAGGGACTGCTGTTCTTCGATGTCCTTGTTGCCTGACTAGACGGGCCATGTGCGGCTCAAACACGTCAGGAACGCCCCACGAAACGTCGTAAACAAGTGACGAGGGACTTTCGAACGTGTAATGGTGAAAGCGAGAGAGAAAAAAGAAAAAATTTTACGGAGATGGAATGTTTGTCTTTCCGTATGTACACTCTTGGTTCTTTTTGATCTTTTTTCCGCGACAACGACAACTCTGGCGTCGCTGTCTAGCCAGCTCTATTCGAGAGGAAAGTCTGTCTGCTATTTTGCTGAGTTTGCTCTTCTGTCGGACAGACCGCGAAGGGCAGTCTCCTTTGAAACCAGCCCGCGAACATTTCGCGACTGCAATATTCCGTCTTGATGGCAACAATCGGGTTCCTTCTGGCATTTTGCAACAATTTTCGTAACTTTACCACCCATATAAAGTCCCGATCACTCTAAAACGTCCTCCTATTCATATATAAACAAATTTTTAAAAACAATTTTATTATTCCCAAAAAAGTAAAAATCCTATTTTTTCAGGTTCATATATGAAATTTCTTTACTTTTTTAATTACCGTATTCAAAATTATAGATTTGGTATTTCAAAACACTCTTCAATTCCCTGGGGACTGAATGTAAGAATTTTAATTTTTTTATTTTTTTAAATAATTTTAATTTTTTCGGATTCATATATAAAAAGTAATTTTTTTCGCTTTGTAGCTATTGTTTAAACAGTTGAATGGGATATTTTAAGATGTCTTTTGAACTTTCGTGTTCGTGTGTGGAATTTTTTAATTTTTATACTTTTATTAAAAAAACAGAAAGCTTACTTTAGGATATCCGCTAAGTCCCCGTGACGATATGTGAAAATTAATTTTTTTACTTTTTAATCTCTTTGAAAAAATGCCTTTAAATTTTCCATTTCCGCGTTCATATATGAAATTTAATTTTTTAAAATTGTATTTCGAATTTCCCGCGTCTTGTCTGAGAAATCTTATTTTTTACAACGTTAATTTGCAGAAAGTAAAATCCAGAATTCTCAGAATCCTTCATTGTCCCTCAAATCTTGGACTTTCGCCAGCTGTTTTCATGTTGGCCTGACGAAAACTCACAGACCGTGAGAATCGAGAATACATTTTTCGCCTCGAATGGCAACTTGCGTGATTGGTGGGTTTCTTTGCATATATATTTATTTATTTATGGGATGTTAATTGACTTGTCTCGAAGGGGAATACCACACTGAGGACAGATTTGTTTCGATTTGGCGGGAAACCGACGTTCGCAAGACGCCAGGTGACAACTCCTTCCGTTTTTCCACTTTTATCGTTAAATTCCAAAACAAAAAAATTGAAAAAAGTTCCTTTTTGGCCGGAATTTGTGAAAGATTCCAAAATGTCGTGTAAATTTTTAAACATTTGAGAATTAAGCGGAAATTTGGAATTATAAAAAATCCCGTGACGTTCTAAGAAGTCATCTCGGGGAAATTTTGTAGTACTTAATTTGTAATTTTTATAGTGGATAAAATTTCACAGAAATTCTCAGAATTTGGATGGTTTTTGGAATTTTTATGCAAATTTTAGAGGTTTTTGGAACTTTACGCCAGTTTGTGGACTTTTCGGCACATTTTTAATATTTTAGGGATCCTGTAGAACCTTTAAAAGTCCTCTAAGACCTCAAAAGTCCCTTAAAATCCCTGAATTTCCGGGATTCATTAAATCTAAGAGATCAAAAATTAATTTTTCTGAAAATTCGCGTTGGGAGAAGGCCACAACAGGTTTCGTTTCGGTTTTCGGTGTCGTTTGTTAAACAGTTTTACCTTACGTCCTGAGTAAAATGAAGATTGCTTTTTTCTCGCAATCGATTTTTGTGAAAATTGTTAATTTTCTTGAACTTAAATAGCTTATAAATGGTGGCAGTCTCTAGTTAATTAGGGCTTTGTAGGTAAGCAATTGCAGCACTTGGAAACCTTTGGTCGGTATTTTCATTTCCCTAGATGCTTAAATGTCGTTTGTTTGAATGTAATGTTTTCAGAACAGTCTTCAACACTTGAACATTATAATTCGTCATCGAAAAAGGAAAATCGCGATTCCTCGTCGACGACTTCTGGATCTGAATCTTCTCCCCTGAACTTGTGGACGTCGTTGCAGCAAATTGCGGCGAATCGGTCGGTCGGGATATCGTTCCCTCCGGCTCCATCTACCTCATTGTCAACCCTGATGGAAGATTCGAGAAATGGAAGAGGACAGAAACGACGAGCATCGTTGAATTGGACGGATGAGGATTTAGCTGCGGCTGAAACTCTTTCTAGTATGGTTAACAAGACTTCCGTCAGTGCTCCTGCGTCTTTAATCAAGCCTAAGAATGATCCAGCGGATATACTACTTCATCAATTGTCGACTCTTTGTCGTAATGCTCAGAAAAATGTTGCTGAAGCAAATAATTCTGCTCCATATGTTTTTGAAACAGACAAAAGTTCTTCTACTTTGAAGTCGACTCATCTTGCAAGTCATCTGATTTCTTGCTTCGTCGTTGGAGGGGAAATCAGACTTTGTGCCCCTCAGGTCTACAGTGTTATCATGAAAGACGTTCCAGAAGAAGACTTGACTAAATGGATCAGATTGCTTTCGATTAATGAACATCCGGCGACAGAAGAACAATATACGTCGTTGAAAGCGAATCAAGCGATTCCAGGTAGTTCTAATGGATGTGGATTGATGACTAAAACATCGGCAGAAAGACTTGTTGGAGTACTTGTTGATCCGGTTAACTATCGTAGACTTCCAGAAGAAAAAAGAATGAAATTGGAACCTATCCTTGTAAGTTTTGACTGATAAGGATTGAGCAAGCTATAAGTCACGTTTTTGGTCTTTTTTAATCGATATTGAATTTAAATTAAATAGCTGTTGATTTTATTTAGTTTTGATATATGAAGGATTGTTTTTGAAAACGGGGCGCCGAAATTATCGAAAATTTAAAGTTCCTAGTTTTGTTTGTTTGTACTTTTAAGGAACTTTTGAATGAACTCCCTTGACACTTGTTCAGGACTGGTTCGAGACGACGATAATATAGTGTTTTTGTTCGTTTTGAAAAAAGGGGCGTCGCTGTATTTGGGGGAAAGCCTAAGGCGTCCGTCAAAACGTGTAGCGCGCGTGCAAGAATCACCACTGCAACATTTGGAAGGACGGACGAACGCACGAGTCCTGTTTTCAGTTCAGAGTAATGGCGCGTGTCCATCAGTATTTGAGTTCCTGTGGATTTTTTACGTTTTTATTTTTTTAATTTTTAAATTTATATATGATAGTTTTTTGAAATTATTTAAATTTATTTTTGGATTGCTTTTGATTGCGCACTTAACTCGCCGTCAAGTAGCCGAGTTCACGTTGTCCTAAGCTTCCCGATTCAGTCGTCAAGTGGAATACGTAGGATTTTTACGGTTTTCCTTCACGAAGTAACATTGAATTTCCTCCGCTATCGTGTTGGAGTGGAAGATATGGACATTGTTTTATTCGGTTTTTAAAATTGATATATCGATTAAATTGGGCTAATCCTGACTGTTGCGTACTTAATTTGGAACTATAAGAAAGAATTAGCGTTGATACTTAGATGTCCCCTCGGCAACAGCTTTAGTTCCCTGCTAATTAACACATTGACATTTTTTCCTGTTGACGTATTAAGGGTTTAAAAATGGAATTTTACACAAAAAGTAAAATGGAAAAGAAATACAACTTTTGAATTCCCGCGCAAGAGCGAGCAAATTTTGTTTAGTCCAAAACGATAAACCTGGCAATTTCCTGACTGAATTGACTGACATTTTCCTTTTGACAATCCTATATTTGAAGAAAAGGTAAATCTGGCACAGTGCTATTAAATGTGACTCGCTCTGACCTCACGCGCACTTTTCTCTTTTTTACCTAAATTGTTCAACTTTTGTTCCTAATTTCGCAGTTGTTTTGTGTCGACTAATTTTTTCTTCTTCAGATTCAACACGATTGCTTCGGTGGATGTGAAGCTAGATTGTTCACGACGTTGTATCCTGGACCATGTGTCGAATGTACAACTTGTAGTTGTTTGATGACCCCGGAGATTTTCTGTCGGCATTCACACGCTGTTCGAGAACACGATCAAGTTTGTCATTGGGGTTTTGACGCTGTTAATTGGAAAAATTACATTCGGGCGCACGATTTGGTTGAAAACGATATTGAAGTGCAGCATCGCTTGAGAAAATTCATTCAAGTTGATTCAAAACTTCTTATCGATCAAACTACATTGGAAGACGATATCGAGGCTGCTACGAAGAAAGGAGGAATGTTTAATCCGCTGACGGCCATGGCTGCTGCTTCTTTGCTTGCTCAGCAACAAGCTCCTACGTCTGCTGGTCCTAGTACTTCTGGAGTTCCCCCAATTGTATCGTGTGTCAACAATATATCACAAGCTCAAGGACAACAAGCAGGATTATTGGCTATGATTCATTTACAAGCTCTTCAAGCTCAGGCTAATAATTCTAATCCTGGTCCTGCTAGTATTGCACAGAATCCACCTTCTCAGATTCTGGCTGCTGCTGCTGTTCCATCTACGGCTCCTTCGGGGACTGGGGTTCAGATCCCGCAATCACGGGTTTTCAGTGATTTTTTGGCAGCTTTCCAGCAACAACAGCAATTGCAAGCTCTTAGGAATGTTGCAGCTGCTTTGACGACACTTCCAAGTGGAGACGACTCTGACATTCCAAGAAAACGAGCTCATACTGTTTCTGATCCTTCTAGTTGTCGGGCGGCTGCTGTGGCTGCTGCGAACAAGGAGGAAAATTCTCTCAATAATTTCAGATTCGGAAGTCTTCCAGCAGGTAAGGTTTTAACCTTTGATTGGAATGATTGATTGACGTATTTTAGATCAACAACTGGTTACTATGTTGTCTCGATTGACGACACAAGATAATGTTGTGAAGATTTCTGAAATGATCAATAACTGCATTTCTCAGAGAATTCAACCAATTGTGGATGACAACAATCGTCTGAGAAGAGAAATGGCAGAACTTCGGTCTGAACTTGAGGTGAAGGAAGAAGTTTTATCTAGATTTGCTCTCGGACAACAACTGCAAGTAGCTAACAATCAGCCACATCAACCTATGGACACTGAGGAAGATCACATAGAAATCGATTCTTAATCTCTTAGAAACCAGAGTTGTATATACTTGTAGCGGTAATTTTATGGCACATACGAATCCTTCAGTATATTGTAGAAAATTCATTATCCTCAGTGTATTTATGATCAAAATTAACGGTTCTACTTTCTGGATGACTCGAGGGTAGTGGATTTCTGTCTGAACCTCCTTGTCTTCCCTATGTACGTTAAAGTACAATGATTTTTGTTACCAGAAAATTTTCCCGGTGAATCTTCTCGGTCAAGAAATTTTTAAATTATTAAATTTGATAATTGTTGATTTTTAAAAGTACCAAAAGACTGGAATTCACTGGTTGTCGTTCTTTTATCTGATACTGTTGCATGTACAAGATTATAAAAGATATCCAGTTTTTGAAAGATCGGATTTGGTATTGAAGTTGACTGGCACAGTGTAGGACTAAATTCAAAACTAGGAAATTATACGGTAGTTGATTTTGGAGGTTTGAGTATTCCAGGAAAAAAGTAAAAATCTTTTCGAAGACGACTATGACATTCAGGAATTTGTTTGTGTTTTCCGGAAGTTGATTCGTACACTTCTGATACTCGTTTATGGACCTGTAATTGGAATTATTTAGAATTTAAAGAAAATAAAAAATTACTCTTGTTAGAAGCTTCATGATGTCCAGATTTCCGGCGTGTTTACTGAATACTTCGCAAATGGATTGGATGAACCATGATCCATTAGTACTGTTTCTCCAGGATACGTACTTGGGGGTTGTGGCGTAAGCGATGAGGATGTCTGCTTCTGTGGGGATCCGGGGGCCTTTGAGTCTGGGGGTCCTTGGGAGGTACATGCTCTGGAGGGCCTCTTGGATCCTCGCTGTGGACGACATGGCTATAGGAAAGGGGTTCAAGTCCTTGGTGGGGGATTTTTGGAGTCGGATTTGGACCGGATTAGGGGGTGTTGGTTTTTCCGAAGGTGGTTCCATGGGCTTCAAACAGGAAAACGCAGAAGACAGGAATCCGATGTCCGTTCCGTCTGCTCCGGGCTTGTGACAGACTCCGAAGTCCTTGAAATCCCCTCTGCATGCTTGGAGGATGAAGATTTTCGGTTTTCCTCGCAGCAGAGGGGCATTCTGGGCATTGAAAGTCGAAATTAACTTGTGGACAGAAAAATGGACACTATCCGAACCGACGAGTTCCTCGTAACGTCCGTGAGTGAAAACGGCAACAATACAACTGTCCATGTTTTTTTGATCTGGACGATTCGCGAAATCCTTTGCTAACTCCAACATCCTGTTCGAAGCCACATTTCTGCAGGATTCCACTCGATAGCCTAGTTTTTTCAGAAGTTCTGTCAGGTTTTTCTCGTCCACATCTGTGCCGTGTCTTTCTGGAAACTGCGAAGGGTCAGAAAACAGCTTATTATTGATGATCAGAGCCAGTCCTTTGGGAGATGAAAAATTCGGGTAGTACTGAAAAATAAAAATCAAAAATGAGCTTTTTACGAAACCACCTCGAGGTGAATTTTTAGGAACCAAACTGGCCTAAAATTTTAGTTTCGAGGATAATTATTTCGTAATTCCACAGAATTGCGAATTTAATCCTATATTGCAAAAATCACATATGGAATTTTCGACATAACTATCTCGACGGGAATTCTTTAAGTTTTTGAAACCTAAGTGGCCTAAAATTAGTTCCGAGGATGGTTATGCCGTAAGCTTGCATGATTTCTCAATCAGTCATGTATCAAAAATAAAAAATTAGCACTTTTATGGAATTATCTCGAAGCGAATTTGCAGAAGCTAAACTGGCTTACGTGACAAGTTCGATTTTGCGTGGGAGTTATTCCGTCGTCGATTTTTAGAAAAATATCCTACTTAAATAAATCCGAAAACTTCTAAATTAGAACCACATAAGGTTAAAAATCATCTATCATCTTTTAGGATTAATATTCATATATGGAAATTTTAATGTGTTCGAAAAATTAACCTAAAATTTTCCGTAGGAAATTCGATTTTTATTTATTTAAAAACCCACATTGTCCTCCGCAAGAATGTCATCTAGGGCCTGATTGTCCGTCAAATCGACTTCAATGTTGAGAATCCCACCGGCTTCTGGGATTTGTGACTCTTCTTCGTCGCTGTCACTCGAACCTCCGAAATTAATACTCAACTCATCGTCGTCTCTGGGAAAGGAAATCTCTGGGATTTTAGAAGACACAGACGGAAGTAAGTAATTTTCCCGATTCTCGTTGTTGAAGATAAATTCAAAGTGAATTTGAGCCATTTCTTCCATTCTGAAAAGTTACAATTAAATAAAAGTAGTAGTTTTTGTAAATGTTTGAATTCGCGCGGAAGAGCGAGTGGAAGTGAGAAAGTGATAAGTCCGGCAATTTGCTGTGAAATCAAACCTTTCTCATTCGCCCCTTTTTTACTTTTACCAGGTTTTTGAAAAATAAAAAATGGCAAATCTGGCAACTATCGACTTGTTTTAATTTAAATTTTAGGATTTTCTAGAAATTCGCGTTGAGAGTTTCGTAATGAAACTGATTTTTATCTTCAGGATTGTGATTTCTAATATAAAAACCTACAATTGCAGATCTAGAATACTGTAGCCGTAGATGATCAGGAACAACGTCCACTGCTGCGAGAGCACCAGCGCGTGGCAGAAGCTCTCCAGCGCAGAATCCTGGCATTCCGTGAGATGCCTGAGGAAAAGAGAACATTGTTCAGTTCTTACTTCTCCTTTGATGGCGTTGATTGCCTCAGGACTTAGGATTTCATAAATCTGGAAGTAGGCCAGAATAGGATCCAATTTAAGCTCGAATTTTAGGAGTTGTTCGCATTCGTTTAGCTTTTTCCTTCGTTCTTGACTCATGCCGGAGTTGCCGTTTTTAAGGAGTCTTCCCCGACAGAGCTTCTTGGTTACTGTAGGGGACGGAACGACGGCACCCAGCCGGACGGGGTCGAGGAAGCCGGCAACGTGCTCGATGAAAACAGACCTAACTACGGGACTGCCGACGATTATGTCGAAAATTTTCGAGAAAGCTTCGAAATTCCCCGAAAGCACCAGAACCAAACAAAAAACTTCAACAGGAGGATATCCAGAAGATGAGGTAGATGAAATTTCGTCGATGAGGGACTCGAAGGACGGGGAACTGACGTCGATGAGGTTACATGACAGCAGCAGACCCTGGACGAGCTCCGGCGACCGGACTAGCTTAGCGACTTCGTGTTTTCGGCAGCGGAGAAGGGCATGCCGTTGCCTTTCTCGCATCTCAATCCTGAAAACATGGAAAATCGGATATAAAAAACCATAAATATATCAAGGTTCATAACCTGGTAATCAAAAACAAAAAAGTAATGATTTAACTTCCATAACATTCAAAAACTATATTTATCCTAAAATCAGCATATTCACAAAAATATAAAATATAAAATTTTACAATTCCAAAAAATTAAATAAAAGTCGAATTTTAGGATTTTTTTCAAAATATTTTCCTGGAAATCCTTCTTTCGAAATGATTCATATATCAAATTCAGAATTTTCCAAGAGTAAATTCAGAATCTGGAATCTAATTTTGACGAAGGATTTTCTGAAACGAAATAATCCAAAAAATCCACAAAATCCGTAAATCTGGGTTCTCGATTTTTTCGTTTCTGATCACTTTTCAGAAAATAATTAAATATCTGTAATCATTGGAAAAAATATAATTACGAGAAATAATTTTTAAAATTAATCAAAAGCAAAAAACGAAGAATCCTAAAAATTGAAACTTCGACAACCGGACGAGCAAACTTGCTTAAATTTTTTCATTTCTTATTACTTTCTCGAAAATTATCTAAAAATTATAATCGACAAACAAAATAACCTAATTATGAAAAATATTAAAATTAATTAAATTTGAAAAAATCAAAAAAATCAAATCCAAATCTTAATGCGCGATATATGAAATCTTCCGTTTTTATCTAATTCTCTTTCTCCAGAAGAGTATTTGACAAAAATTGAACACAAATTACGAATATTTAAAAAATAAAACAAAAACTAAAAAATTCAAGTAATGTACTTTGCCAAACAAGTCAAAAAAGAACAAAGTCTGACCAGCACATTGACCAGTGCGATTCAAAATTTGGTTCCCGCGCGTTTCCGAAATTGGAATCAAGTCTATGCTTCCCGACGCGAAAACCCCTGTTAGACATTCGCCCGCACCTTCGTTTTCATTTCTTCAGCTGATCGTCACTTTTTTCTTTCGCCCTGCGCTCTGATGTTTTCATCGGTTTTTCTTATCTGTATTTTTTCAGAAATCTTCGAGTGAACCACGTTCAAGATCTAACCATGAGTGGAAGAGGATGCTACCGATGCGGTGGAGATGGCCACTTTTCGCGTGAATGCCCAAATGGAGGCGGGTCTGGCGATCGTAGTTGTAAGTTGGATTTTGGCCTAATCCTCCTGTGATGAAGAAATCTTATAGGCTTCAACTGTGGTGGTGGCCATTTAGCCCGTGACTGTGACCAACCTCGTAACAACCAGAGCGGAGGAGGTGGATTCAGAAGTCGCTCCCGTGCTTGTTACAACTGCGGTAAAGAAGACCACATCAGTCGTGAATGCACTGAGCCCCGTAATATGCAGAACATCCGTTGTTGTAAGTCCCTACTCTCTTATTTCCGACACTAACTTACTTGATTACAGATAACTGTCAACTGATGGGCCACTTCTCGTAAGTTGAAAACAAATATGGTTGGCAACTCATTTTCTAAATGAGTTCTCACCCATATCGTTTCCTCGACCAACTAATCAGTCCTTGTTTCAGCCGTGATTGCCCCCAAACCGCTTAATCGACGACATGTTCACAATGAGGTGTTGACTGTTTTTGCTAGTGAGCAGGTACGTCCTTGTTTCAGTTTCATGGTGTTCACTCTGAAGATTCTCAGCACTTTGTTGATTGTTTTGTTTTTCGTGATGTTTTGAATCTAAATGTTGGATTATAAAATCCGGTTATAATAATCTTACCTCGAAATCAAGCAGTTTTCGAACATGGAGTTGGTTGCGAAAGAAAAATGATCTGCTCCATTGGCTGTTTTGCGGGAAGGTCGTTTGCTCAAGCTGGAACTGACCGTGGTCGAGGAAGAACAAAGGATGACCATTTATGACACCCGTGTCCTCTCAATTTTCTTTAGACTCATGCCCAATACGGTTGCCGTTCGTTGTTCTCTGAATGACTGTTCATTTGTTTGTAAAAAGGAGTCTGCCGCGGCGATTTGGAAGCAAATCGAAGAAATGAAAAAGATGTGACAGTTACGGGATAATGTTTATTGCGAAATAAGGCAAAAGAAATGATCGCTCTGACGGGGCTTCAGAAAGAATTTTGAAATTTTCTAAACGAATTTTTATGCTTTGTAAAAAACCTTTTCTGAAATTTTCGAATAAAAATCAGAATTACCTGACATTTCAGCTGGTTCAACAATGGTGAATAGAATTTCGAATTACATTATTTTCAGCATTTCAGTGGAAATTTTAGGCTCAAATGTTCAGAAACTATTTTAAAAAATAAAAAATTAGAAATAATTTGAATCAATTTTTGCAGAATTAGTTTTTTAGAAAAAATGCTTTTTGCATGAAATTTTAAAAGTTTAAAGAAATGAAAATTAAATTTATTTTTAAAATTTCATACAAAAATTATTTTAAAAGAATAAAAATTCATTTTTACATAGAATTTTGAAAAATAAAAATTAATTTTTATATGAAATTTTGAAAATAAATTTATTTTGGAAAATAAAACTTAATTTTTATATGGAATTTAAAAAATTTGAAAAATGAAAATTAATTTTTATATGAAATTTTGAAAATAAAATTTAATTTTTATATAAAATTTTGAAAAATAAAACTTAATTTTTATATAGAATAAAAAAATTGTTCTGGTTAATGGACGATTGGGATTTCTTCGATGTTGGGATGTACTTATTGGGGATCAAGGAATTTTGTGGATAACTACGTATTTGAGTACTTGATAGGTTTTTTAAGGAATTTTTTACTTTTTATACATAATAATGAATTCGATATTTTTAATCTTCTAAAATCAACAAAAAATCAAAATTTTCGTGGTGAAACAAATTTTTTTTATTTCTTTTAACAAAAATAATTTTTTTTAATTTTTTCGTTTTTTTAAACAAAAATAATTTATTTAATTTTTTTAACAAAAATAATTTTTTAGTATTTTTTAAACAAAAATAATTTATTTAATTTTTAAGTTTTTTCGTTTTTTTAAACAAAAATAATTTTTTTTAATTTTTAATTTTCTTAACAAAAATAATTTAATTTTTTTTAATGAAAATAATTTATTTAATTTTTTTAATAAAAATAATTTATTTAATTTTTTTTAATGAAAATAATTTAATTTTTTTTAATGAAAATAATTTATTTAATTTTGTAAATTTTTTATCATTTTCTGACTCTTCAGTTTCCTTTCCAAAGCTGTTTAAACATTTTTGACATTTGCAAATTCAATAATTTCAAATTGGAAAATGTGGTTTAGAACAACGGCAACTGATTATTTACATTTTTTATAAAAAAAATTTATAAAACATGTTATAAAACATTGTTTGAGGATTCGGAAAGCTCAGTTTCGGATTAGAGTGGATCAGGATGTGGATAAATTCCCTGATCTTTGTGCTGTTTGCCCTCGAAGTAGGATCGGTGAGTTACGGTAGAATTACTTCAAGAACTGATGACTAAGAAGGTAGTTGAAAGGTTATTAAAATTATTCGCGTCGGGACCATTACTCGAAATCTATCTTCACAGAATGAAAGAACTTTGGTCCTGACACGAAAGATTTCTTCTTCAACTATAAATTTAGTGATTTTTTAGACAATTACAGAATGAATTAAAAGTCATTCGTGTCGGGACCATTATTCGAAATCTATCTTCACAAAATGAAAGAACTTTGGTCCTGACACGAAAGATTTCTTCTTCAACTATAAATTTAGTGATTTTTTAAACAATTACAGAATTAATTAAAAATTATTCGTGTCGGGACCATTACTCGGAATCTATCTTCACAGAATAAAAAAACTTTGGTCCTGACACGAATGATCCTTTCTTATGTATAATCTTAATTGTTGTTTCATCTAATTGGTCAGGTTGAAGCAATCCTCGTCGACAACGATTGAGCCGATTTTTACTTCTGTAGTGCCGACTATGACATCTGAAGCTACTGTAACTGAGACTACTGTACCTGAGACTACTGTACCTGGGACTACTGTAGTAGAGACTACTGTACCTGGGACTACCGTAGTTGAGACTACTGTACCTGAAACTACTGTAGTTGAGACTACTGTACCTGGGACTACTGTAGTTGAGACTACTGTACCTGAGACTACTGTAACTGAGGTTCCTGATACTACTTCGATTCCAATGGTTGTATCAACAGATTCCACAATGGCCAACACTGAGAATACAGCGGCAGTCACTGGTTCAACTACAGAAGGATCTGTAACATCTACAATGGAATCTCCTGAATCAACGTCGGGCGGACCTTTGCTGTCGTCATCATTGCCTCTACCGTCTTCAACAGCGTCTCCAGGTCTGCCGCCTTCAACGACACTTCCGCCTTTACCTCCTTCGTCTTCGACAATGGATCTACTGTCTCCGCCGCCTTCAACAACACCTCCGCCTTTACCTCCATTATCTTCGACAATGGATCTACCGTCGTCTCCATTGCCTTCGACAACAATTCCACCTTTACCGTCTTCGAGAACACCTCCACTTCCACCTTCTTCAACAATTGCTCCATCTATGCCGCCTTCAACAACACCTCCGCCTTTACCTCCATCATCTTCGACAATGGATCTACCGTCTCCGCCACCTTCAACGACACCTCCGCCTTTACCTCCATTATCTTCGACAATGGATCTACCGTCGTCTCCATTGCCTTCAACACCACCTCCACCTTTACCGTCTTCGAGAACACCTCCACTTCCACCTTCTTCAACAGTTGCTCCATCTATGCCGCCTTCAACGACACCTCCACCTCCGTTTTTACCGTCTTCAACAGCACCTTCGCCTCCTGGATCGTGCTGTAATGAATGGTCTTCTTGGACTGCAGTAACTCCGTGTGGAGACCATTGTGGAGCGTGTGCAACGACGACTTACTCGAGGACTTGTTTGACTGCACCTACGTGTCCTTGTCCTGGGAAATCCACGAAGATGGAGCCTTGTAACCTTGAACCTTGTGCTTTTCCTCGGAGATCCTGCTGTAATTCTCTGAGACCTCGACCTGTTGAGGGCAAAATCGTCTGCATGCCTCTTAATCAGACTGTGGTCCCTCCACCTCAAACTTGCAACTGCTGTCCTCCTGAAGGCATCTGGAGCTCTTGGACAGATGGCAGCTGCAATGACACTTGTGGGGGCTTCGGTACCGGCACCAGGAAGAGGACTTGTCTCTCTGAACCTATCGGATGTCCCTGTACCGGGGAAGCCACGATGTCAGGTCCTTGCAAATTCTCCCCTTGTCCGTATCCTCGACAAGCCTGTGTCCCTGGAAGCATCGTCAGAAGCACCGGAACAGCAATCCTCTGCATGACTTCCTCTGAAGCTTCTACTACCGTAACCCAGACGACTTGTTGCCCTTCAGAAGGACTCTGGGAACCTTGGAGTTCCTGGAGCACTTGTTCGAGTTCTTGCGGAGGCTGCTCCAACGCCACCAGAAGAAGAATCTGCGGCAGCGCCAAATACGGCTGTCCATGTACTGTAGGAGAATCCATCGAATCCATTCCTTGCAACCGTCAAGCTTGTGCCACTTCCCCAGTCTGCTGTACCGGTTCTTCTCAAACAGTAGAAACCAATCAGATCTGTCTCCAAAGTGCCCCAGCTCCAGGACCCACTCCAGCCCCGGCCGTCTGGAGCGAGTGGGCTGATTCCGGATGTTCGGACACTTGCGGTCTTTGTGGAAAAATCACCCAAACTAGAACCTGTCTCTCTGGCACTTGCACGTAAGTCAATTTTTTATAAAATTCATATATAATTAAATTTCAGTGGACCAAGCACTCAGAACTCCACCACCCCCTGCGGCGATGCCCCTTGTCCAGTGGGAGAAGGAAGATCAGCTTGTTGTTCTCCCGCCACAATAACTATTTCCGGAAGCAAGGTAATTTGTCAATAAGAACTTCGATGAATTTATTCAAATTTCGAAAGTTGGAAAATAAATTTCTCTGAAAACAATTTCCAAAAATCACAATCTCGAGACGAATGTTTGAACGTCAACGTGCTCGGCTGTACGACTTTTACTTCCCTCTATTTCTCAAGGCTTATCTACTTTATTTCGTTTTTATATTACCTTTTTTATATTCAAATCAACTTAACATCTAGTTAAGTAAGAAAGAATTTATTTAAAAAGAAAGAATTTCGAAAAGGAGAAAAACGGGGAATAAACGTCGCTGGGGAGCTGCACGGCTTTTACTTCCCTATATTTCGCAATGCTTATCTAGTTTATTTTCTTTTTATATTAATTTTTTTATGTTCAAATCAACTTAACATCTTAGTTAAGTAAGAAAGAATTAATTTAAAAAGAAGGAATTTCGAAAAAGAAAAATGGGGAATAAACGTCGCTGGGGAACTGCACAACTTTTACTTCCCTATATTTCGCAATAGTTATCTCGTTTTTATATTACCTTTTTTATATTCAAATTAACTTAACATCTTAGTTAAGTAAGTAAAAATTAATTTAAAAAGAAAGAACTTCGAAAAAGAGAAAAACAGGAAGTGAACGTCGCTGGGGAGCAACTGTCGCACAACTGGACTTTTATCCTTTTTTCGGTTCAAAATAACCTTAATTTTTTATATCACTGAAATCCTTCAAAACTTTCTAAAATCGAATAGGAACTTATAATTTCTAAAAGTAAGAAATCCTAAAAATTCGTGTCGAGATTATTTCGTCATAATTTCTAATTTCGACGAGCATGTTTGATTTTTTAAATGTTTCCAGTCATGCGCAATTATCCCCGTCCACCTCCTGAGGTTTCCAAGGACGGAACAGAGTTGTACGAAGTCGAGAAAATCGTGGACCAATGTTATCGTCGAGGCGTGTTGAAGTACAAAATCCGCTGGAAGGGATATCCTTCGTCCGAAGACATCTGGAAAGATGCTGGTGAAATGGAGGTATGTTTTTATTGATTTTAATTTTTAGGATTTGATTTTTAGGAAACTTGTCCTGATGTCGTCGAAGCGTGGAACGCGTCTATATCTGATTCTAGAAAAAAACGTTTGAGAAAACTGAGAGATTCCTCGTCTTCGTCATCCAGTGAACACAACGATTCTCAAGACGCTGAAGTTTCAAATGAGAATCCTATTGGAACTAAGTTTGGTTTTTATTATTGGTTTTTTTCATATATGAATTTCCAGTGCTATGGGTCAAATTGAAACGCAAGATCGTAATATCACGAGAGACATGGAGAACAATAATCAAGATCCCGTTGATATAGAGATGTCTTTAACCTCCGAAGACCCCATGGACGATTGCCCAGATTTTGATGTTAGTCCAATGTCCTCTGATGACGAAGACATCACGGATAATCACTCTGTTCCTGTATTCCCACATTCTGAAGCAACTCGGTCGGTTAATCAGAAAACAATCATAAATCCGGATGAAAAAAACGAAACATTGTTGAATTTTGCGTCTGAAAGTGCCAAAAGTCTCAGAGAAATGATTGAAAACAAAGAAGTGGAAGTTCTGTTTCGTAATTTTAGAACATATTATGAATTTGATTTACCTCACAACTTTGGTGACATCACAGTGCATCCTGGAGTGGAGTTTCCTTTAAGTCATCTTGTGGTTGGTTTCTCGATTACATTAGACACGGCTTAATGGGATTTTAGGAAGAAACCATCGAGTTCCTCTATGCTGGGGTCAGGAGGTTAGATACCGAAGAACGACATATACTCGTCGGTTTGAAAAATACAAACAAACATTTCATTGTTGATTATCCTTTGAAAGAATTTTGTGCGAAATTTAAAAATGTAAGTTAAACCTATGCTGATTGGAATCAACAGTGTACTTTTTAGGTTTGTTTGAAGTTTTTGGATGTCGTCAATGATTACCGCAGAATTCAAACCGAGATATCCAACAGAATCGATTATTACCAACGACTGGTTACGGTCAATAGAGATGTTTGGAAAAATTACGCCTATAATGAGACTGGCGAACTTCTTTCTGATGAGCAAGTTGTTCCTTATTTGCCAGAACTCTATAAAACTCCGGACAAGCCACCTGAAATGATCGTTTTGGATTTCCTTAATGAATTAATGGACAACACTGAAAAATTGTACTTTTTCAAATTAGCCAAGGAATACGGTAAGGCTGTGGTGACGTCTTGTGGAGTGCCTACTACTGTAGAGCGAATTGAAGAGGTTTTTAATTCTCAAGAAGACTGGTTTCAAGAACTCGATAAAAAAGTCGTTTTTGAATGGCGTCGTTTGTGGAATGACATATTCAAAATCCCCAGTTGATGTTTATAAAAAGTGATTTCATGTCTCCGGAAATTTCGTCATGATTGTAAATAAATTATTCAAGAGTAAATTACGGTATCGACCCCAACTTTCATGACTTTACAGATGAATAAAAATTTTAATTTTCAACCTAGAGTAATTTATTTAAAAAAAAAATAATTAAAATTTACAATTTTTTTCTAAAATGAAATTTCGAAGTTTTTCTTTAAATTGAATTTTTTAAATAAAAAAATTTACAAATATTTTTACAAAAATTCAAAAAAATTGTTATAAAAAAATGGATTTTGAAAAAAAAATTAAATCATTTGTTTTAACACGGAATTTGGAACATTAGGTTCAAATATATTTTAGAAAATATAAATTAAATTTTTAATTATTTTTTGTACATTTTTATGAACATAAATAAATTTCGACCTGATTGCCAGAATGTTGCGGGCAACATGCAGGTTCGATTCTGACTAGCTTGCGAGTATGTTGCAAAAAATTACAGATTTTACTTCAATTCGACCTAATTGCCAGAGTGTTGCGGGCAACATGCAGGTTCGATTCTGATTTTGATGTTGACTAGTCTGCCGGAATGTTGCAAGCAATATGCAAACTTGACTTTGATGACAAAGTTTTTATAAACATGAATACAGAAATTCTACTTGTCTGCCAGAACGTTGCAAGCAATATGCAGATTTTAATTCTTATTTCAATGTTGACTGATCTGCCAGAATGTTGCAAGCAATATGCAGATTTGGTTTCGATGTTGAAATCTCCATAAATACAAATGCAGAAATTCAACTTGTCTGCCAGAAAGTTGCGCGCAACCTGCAGATTTGATTTTGACTTTAATGTCTGTTCCAATGTCGCGCGTAACCTGCAGATTTGATTTCGAAATCTTTATAGATTCCAGTACCGAAAAAATGAATAGTATTTTCATAGATCTCAGTACCTTCTTTTTTCGGAGTTTTCGTGCTAGGATTCTGTTAAAGTAGAAATAAAAAGAATATCACTAATCTCTACTCTAATAAGGCACAAAGAGTAATCATATATCTCACACAAAAGACAACCTAGGATTTCACTCATGGCTTACAGTATTCTATAGTCCCTGATTTTCAAGCTATCTCTTCAGGTGCTCATTTTGTAGTATAGTTTCTGTTCGAACATTTACATAACAAGATTCAACACAATATAATCAAAAATTTCACTCATGGCTTACTGTATTCTATACTTCCTGATTTTCAGGCTATATCTTCAAATTTTCTTTTTCTACTCTAATATTCCGTCCTAATATCTACATAACAAGATTCAACACAATATAATCAAAAATTTCACTCATGGCTTACAGTATTCTGTACTTCCTGATTTTCAGGCTATATCTTCTTTTTCTAGTCTAATATTCCGTCTTAATGTCTACATAACAAGTTTCAACACAAGACAACTTAGGATTTCACTCATATCCTACAGTATTCTACAATCCCTGATTCTCAGGCATATCCTCAAATCTTCTTTTTCTAGTTTAATATTCCGTCTTAATGTCTATATAACAAGATTCAACACAATATAATCAAAAATTTCATTCATGTCCTACAGTATTCTACAATCCCTGATTTTCAAGCTATATCTTCAAGTCCTTTTTTAAATACAATTTTCGTCCCAGCAGATTCCAAATTTCGGTTTTCTTCGTCCTTTTAAAAAATACAATTACAGTAACCCTAATTTGAAAGCATCAAGTACTCCTCGAATCCCGGTTTTACACCACTTCTGTTTACTGCCCTGTTTTCCAAGATTTGTGTTTACTACCAGTTTTTCCTTTTTCGAATTTCTCGGCGGCAATCCTGGTCTTGATCCGTTTTTATAATGCGCGAAATCATCGGAAAATTATGGTCGAATTTACGATCCCGAATGCCGCTGAAACACGTGTCCATTATACTTGACCAATTTATGACTTTGAAAAAATTATTTTTTTAGGCCATGAGTCCTGAGGCAAATGGTAATCCTGGAGGGTTTTTCGATCTGTCAAGCGGCTTTTTCTTTTTTGTTAATTCCTCGCGCTTCGACGCTCATCCCGAAATTTTTGTAAAATCTGGCACAGGATTAAAATTGACAAATTTCAGGGTTTCCACTTCAGATAATCCAAGATTTTGTAATTTCAACAAAAAATATATGGCATTATTGCACAAATTCAAAGTAATTTTTTTATTAAATTCTTCTAAAATAAATGTCGAAAAATTAAACTTTTTTAAAATTTAAATATTAAAAATTCAAAATTATAATTATAAAAATTTAAATAATTTTTTATTAAATTGTTCTAAAATAAATTTTGAAAAATTAAACTTTTTTAAAATTTAAAAAATAAAAAAATCCAAAATTATAATCATAAAAATTTAAATAATTTTTTTACGAAATTGTTCTAAAATAAATGTCGAAAAATTAAACTTTTTTAAAATTTAAAAATTAAAATATAAAAAAAAGCCAAAATTATAATCATAAAAATTTAAATTATTTTAAAATAAATTTCGAAAAATTACACATTTTCAAAATTTTAAAATTAAAATTATATAATTTAAAAAATTGATTTTTTTAATAAAATTATTTCAAAATAAATTTCCAAAATTTTTAAATTTAAAAATTCTTTAATTTTGAAATTTTCTAACTTTTTAGAAATTTTTATTTTTAATCAAAAATAAAATTATCGAAAATTACTGTAGTATTTTTATCTTCAGGAAAGAGTGAAAATTGATTTTGGAAAAATCAACCCCACACAAAATTTTATTTCAAATTGTCTTTGGCGGTAAATGGGTCTTTTACGAGACGAGAAATAAAGGCTCCAACGATCATGAAAGGAATACGGTGGATCGCCAGTCGTCAAAACGACAAATTGGATGATCACAGTCAGCCGTCTCAACAAGCATCAAAACCAATATTTTTTCATTTATTTTAATTTTTTTTAAATTTATATTTATTTTAATTTTTTTTAAATTTATATTTATTTTAATTTTTTTAAATTTACATTTTTTAAAATTTTTTTAAAATTTATATTTTTAAAATTTTTTTTAAATTTATATTTATTTTTTAAAAAATTTATTTTAGATTTTCTTTTAAATTTACTTTTTACTTTTTTTATTTATTTTAATTTTTTTTTTAAATTTACTTTTTATTTTTATTTTTGTAAAAATTTAAAAATAAAAATTTTTTAAAATTATCTCGAAACGAATTTTTTGAATATTTTTATTTTTAATGTAGTTTTTAAAATTTATATTCAATTCTGAAATTATTATTTAAAAAGTAAAAGTTTTTTATAAAAATCTTAAAGAATAGTCTCAACACGAATTTTTGAACTTTTCCATTCAAGACCGAAAAGTGTGAATATTTATATTTATATGGTTTAAGAAACTTAAAAATTACTTTTAAATAGAATTTAAGAAAGATTTCTAAAAATAGTCTCGATGAGAATTTTTGGAATTTTCCAACCAGGACCGAAAAATACAAAAATATATATAATTTAAGAAATTTTTAAATAAAATTTAAGAAAGATTTCTAAAAATAGTCTCAACACGGATTTTTGGAATTTTCCAACCAGGTTCGAAAAATGCAAAAATTTATGATTTAAAAAATTTTTAAATAAAATTTAAGAAATAATTTTAAAAATAGTCTCAACACAAATTTTTGGAATTTTCTATTCAAGACCGAAAAATGCAAAATTATCTCAGACGTGGTTTTTAGAGTATTCCAAAAAAATCCAATTCTGAAAAATTCTGGAATTCATAATGTTCAATAACCTCGTCCAAATACCGTAATTAATGAAACTCGTTCAATAAATAACCAATTTGGATAAATGTGTCGATGCCATATCTACCGTAATTCCTTTTCAATTTCAGTAATTCGAATTATTTTTTTCCGTAACAATAAAATTAATTTTTTTAAAACCGTAACTAATTCGATCAAAAATTTCAAATTAAAAATTTTTCAGAATTTTAAAAAATTCAAATTTTTAGAAATTTAAAAATTAAAGAAATTAAAAATTTGGAAATTTTTAAAATTTTCAGATTACTGTAATTTTTTATTTTCTACAATGTTTATAAAAAAATTTTTGGAATTCGGAATTTTAGAAAATTTCAAAATTAAAGAAATTTTAAATTTTAAAAAATCCGAAATTTTCAAATTTTAAAAATTTCCAAATTACTGTAATTTTTTACTTTTTACAATGTTTATTATGAAAGTGTAAAATTTGGAATTTGACAGTTTTTGGAATTTAAATTTTAAAAAATTAAAGAAATTCGAAATTTTAAAAAATTCAAAAAATCCAGAATTTTCAGATTACTGTAATTTTTTACTTTTTAGAATGTTTATTATGGAAGTGTAAAATTTGGAATTTGACAGTTTTTGAAATTTAATTTGAAGCCATTTGGTAGATTGTTGCCATTTCGCAAATTGGAAAGACTGGCAATGAACGAAAAAGAAAAAAGGAGTTTATGAGTCTCTTCTGAGGCGTCAAAATTGTTAAAATTTTACTCGATTTGCTTTTTGGACAATTTAGAAGATTAAAATAAGATTCAACAAGCACCGTTATCTGTTTCGAAATCGTCCGGGAGGCGGGACTGGATCCAATTTGAGGGAGGAGGAGAGAGCGGCGATTGGCTCGCTCCGGAAAGCCCTTCCGTTTTGTTTCATCTTCTGATTCTTCATTTTCTAATCTCTACCGCTATCTTCGAAGTTCCGGTGGTCTTCTGAATCCTTCTTTACCAATATTTTTAAAAATTAATTCAAAAAACTCTCAACACGAAAATTATTTTAAAATTTCTCTCGACTCGAAAATATTTTAAAATTTCTCTCGACACGAAAATTATTATCTTTTTTAAATAGATGAATTTTTATGAAATTTACAAACGAGAATACTGTAATCTAAGAAGTATTCAGAAATTTTTTCAAAAAACTCCCACAGCGAAAATATTTTTGAAGTTTTTTTGATACAAAGATTTTTATCTTTTTCGAATAGGTTACTTTTTATGGAATCTGCCAATGAGAAAACGGTAATTGAGAAGAGATTTGAAAATTTTAAAAAAACTCCTACAGCGAAAATATTTTTGAAATTTTTTTTAAAACGAAATTAAAAAATTTTTCTATATAAATTTTTATCTTTTTTGAATAGGTTACTTTTTATGGAATCTGCCAATAAGAAAACGGTAATTGAGAAGAGATTCGAGGAGAGGTGATGGCCCGTTTATCGCTCTACTGATTGCCCCTTTTTCCTCGAAACAGAACGAAACTTTTCAGAAAATGATCCAAAACCGCAGGTGGGATCCAATTTGAAGGTTCTTCTGCAATCTTACTGTAGAAGCGTGAAATTTATTTCGATCTAAGTTTTTTTAAATTTTAAATAGAATCGTTAAAAATTTGGAAATTCCGAAACGAATATTTCAAATTTTTTCGAAATAATAAAATTTCTGAAATTTTTTGAAAGATTTCCAAATTTTCCAGAATCTTTCAAAATATTCTAAAAGACCTTCTGAAATATTTTTAAAAATTCGGAGACTTTTTAGAATTTTGTAAAATTTTCTAAAAGATCTTCTGAAATATTTTAAAAAATTCTGAGTTTATTTAGAATTTTGTGAAGTTTTCTAGAATCTTCTAAAAGGCTTCTGGAATATTTTAGAAAATTCTGAGACTTTTTAGAATCTTTCAAAATATTCTAAAAGGCTTCTGGAATATTTCAGAAAATTCTGAAGCTTCGAGATTCAAAAGTTTCTGGAATTTTTTAGAATCTCATAAAATTTTCTAGAGTCTTCTAAAGAGTTTCTGAAATTTTCTAGAGGATTCTGAATTTTCTGAAATATAACAGAAATTTCCGAAGTTTTCCGCAATCATGAACAAAATTCCTGAAAATTCGCGGCGGGACCATTTAATAAAAAATTTTGATTTTTAATTTTTGCAATGTTGTTATGGTTTTTAGATTTCTCAGAAATGCTGAAACACTCGATGAAAGAAATTCAGGATGAATCTAGTCCGGCGAAAAAATCCAGATTCTCGATTGACGGAATTCTGGGTTCTTCTAAGAATTCAACAATGGAACCTTCACCGAGTTCTCTGGAACTACAAGAAGCAGAAAGTGATCCAGAAGAATCAGCCCCGGCTTCAGCCCCTAAGGGCAACTGGATCCCCCCAGGCACCAGTCCGAAGCTCTCCGTCGTCGTCTGCAAACTCGAAGGAAAGGAGCTCTGGAGCAAGTTCTACGATCTCAGCACCGAAATGATCATCACAAAATCCGGAAGGTTCGTCAATTTTAATTATTCAATTAATTTTAAAATGCAATTTAAATTTTAAAAAAATTAAATTTTTAATTTCTAGAATCTTCAAAAATCGAGTAAAATAATCGAAAACTAAGATTTTTAAAAATTCGTGTCAGGACCAATTCGTAGAAAAACTCTTTAAATTTTCGTTACTTATGAAATTAGGATTCTGTAAAAATTTCCAGAATCTTTCAGAATCCAATAAGAATTTTTAAATCTTTTTGAAATCAAGTTCTAGAAAGTTCTAGGAGCTTCTAAAAATTCGCGTCGGGACCATATCGTGGAAAAAACTCATTTTAAATTTTCTTTACTTATAAAATTAGAATTCTGTAAGAATTTCCAGAATCCTTCAGAATCCAATAAGAATTTTTAAATTTTCTGAAACCAAGTTCTAGAGGATTCTAAGAGCTTCTAGAAATTCGTGCCGGGACCATTTCGTGGGAAAAACCATTTTAAATTTTCTTTACTTATGAAATTAGGATTCTGTAAGAATTTCTAGAATCTTTCAGAATCGAATAAGAATTTTTAAATTTTCTGAAACCAAGTTCTAGAAAGTTCTAGGAGCTTCTAGAAATTCGCGTCGGGACCATTTCGTAGAAAATTTTGTTTCAAAATCCCAATTTTTTTTGGCTTTTTTTTACAGTAATCCATTAATCAGTGTTTGTTGACTCTGAATCCTTTTGGTTCAATGCAAATCGGATGCTAATTTTTCACATTTCAACTGTCGTTTGGCTTTTTTGGAGTCAGATGCCTGTCAAGGCAGAGGAATCCATGGATTTACAAAGGATTACTTACGGACTGCCTTGAGGCAACTAAGATGTCACCAGAAGATAAAACAGTTGACAACAATTGCAGTTTTGTTCCGAATGGTCGCTCGTCGACGCGACAAATTCCCCCCGGCCTCATGCCAGTTTTGTCCTTTTTACCAATTTTGCGCATAAATCTCGACCGGCAAGGGACCACAGCTGGGCGAAGATTGACTCAACAATCAAGATCCAAGGGAAACACAAGTGCCGACTTGTCAAAATCAACAGGCAAATAATATTTAAAATTTTTTAAAATTAAAAAAAAAGTGATTTTTTAAAATTAAAAAAAAGTGATTTTTTAAAATTAAAAAAAAAGTGATTTTTTGAAATTAAAAAAAAAGTGATTTTTTAAAATTAAAAAAAAAATGATTTTTTAAAATTAAAAAAAAGTGATTTTTTAAAATTAAAAAAAAGTGATTTTTTAAAATTAAAAAAAGAAGTGATTTTTTAAAAATTAAAAAAAAAAGTGATTTTTTAAAATTAAAAAAAAAGTGATTTTTTAAAATTAAAAAAAAAGTGATTTTTTAAAATTAAAAAAAAAGTGATTTTTTAAAATTAAAAAAAAGTGATTTTTTAAAATTAAAAAAAAAAGTGATTTTTTAAAATTCAAAAAAAGTGATTTTTTTACGAAATAGTCTGAACATGGATTTTCAAAAAACTCCGAAATTTCGTATTTTAAATAAAATTAAACATTAAAAAGTCGAAAGTAATTTTTTTACGAAATCGTCTGAACATGGATTTTCAAAAGATGCTTAAAATATTTCTTCGGAAATTAAACTACTGTAAAGTTACTAAAATCAACTTTGTTACGAAATAGTCTGAACATGGATTTTTGAAATTCCTAGAATTCCTGGTTTCAGAATCAGCTTCCAAACGTTTCCAGGGCATTCTGGACTTTTAAGAATTCTCGGAATTTCTGAAATTTCTCAAAATTCTAAAACTTCTGAAAATTCTAAAGATTCTAAAACTTCTGAAATTTCTGAAACTTCTAAAGATTCTGAAATGTCCAGAATTTTTGGTAAATTCAAAAAATCCAAAATCTTCTCTAAGAATCTAGAAAACTTCAGAATCTTCTAAATTCTAGAAGACTCCAGAAGCATTCGTGAGATTTTTGAAGATTCTAAAACTTTTCCACAGAATTCTGAAATATTCTAAAAATTCTAGAAAACTGGAAAAATCCAAAATTTTACAAAAATTCAGACTTTTTTGAAAATTTCCCAATTTTCCAATTTTCTTGAAACTAACTACAGTATGATTCTGAATTTTCGAAAAACATATTTTTTAATTTTTGGAAGTTTTTCGGTTCATTTTCGGTCTTTTCCTAAATTAGCAACTTGCGAAAATGGCCTCATTTACTGTAATTTTTAGGCTTTTTTATCTTCTTCAGATCCGTTTTGAAGGATAAAGTCGGGCTTAAAAGACGAAAGTTATGAGTTCTTTTCGGCACATTGACGCTTCAGGACAAACGAGCCTTGGGCAATTTGACAATGGGGGCGCCGAAAGGGGGTCCCGGGGGGCTTCTGAATCCGGCGATAAAAGACAAAACTTTGGTGACATTTGTCTATGACGAATAATAAAATCGTTTTTAGAAGGATGTTTCCGACAGTAAAAATAAAATTAGAAAATTGTGCTCCAGAATCCCTGTATTACGTTTTCTTAGATGTGATTCCTGTTGACGACAGAAGATACAGATATGTCTACAATAAGTCCTCTTGGTTAACGGCAGGGAAAGCAGAACCGGCTCCGGAATCCAGGATCTACATGCATCCGGACTCCCCCTTCCCCGGGAGACAACTAGGGGCCCAGGTGATCTCCTTCGAAAAAGCAAAGTTGACAAACAGCGACGTCGACAGAACAGGCCATGTGAGTACAAATTCGAAAAAAGTCGAAATTATTAATTAAAAAATTCGAAATTGTTAATTAAAAAATTCGAAATTATTAATTAAAAAATTCTAAAAAATTCGAAATTGTTAATTAAAAAATTCGAAAAAAGTCGAAATTATTAATTAAAAAATTCGAAATTGTTAATTAAAAAATTCGAAAAAATTCGGAAAATTTCGAAATTGTTAATTAAAAATTCGAAAAAATTCGAGAAATTTCGAAATTGTTAATTAAAAAATTCTAAAAATTTCGGAGTTTTTTGAAAATCCATGTTCAGATTATTTCGTAAAAAATCATTTTCGATTTTTTGTAAAACTATTTTTAGCTGGTGCTGAATTCAATGCACAAATACCAGCCGAGAGTCCACGTGGTTCGTCGAGAAAGGACAAATCCGATCCAGAACAACAAAGTGGACCTCAGGAAGGAAGATTACAAAACTTTTGTCTTCACAGAAACCCAATTCATGGCCGTCACTGCTTACCAAAATCAGCTTATTACGAAATTAAAAATCGAGAAAAATCCATTCGCAAAAGGCTTCAGAGATCCCAGTGGAAGAAGTTCAGAGATGGATCTGTAAGTCCGTTACTTGGTTAGGTGCTGGTTTGTCCTTTAGGAAATTTGGCTCCTGTTTTCGTAAAATTAAGGTTATTTTTTGTTTCAAAACCACTGTATTTGAATAGCTGGATTAACCTAACAACAATCAAATAACAAACAAAACAAGCATAACGAACAAAAACTAAACTGTAGGATAGTTGTTCCCCTGCGGCATTTGGTTCCTGATTTCGTAATAACTTTACTTTTTTCGTTCTAAGATCAATCTATTTTGTAGTTAGATTAGTCTAAAATGACAATTCAGAATAAACAAAACAAGCCTAACGAACAAAAACTAGACTGTAGGATAGTTGTTCCCTACGGCATTTGGTTCCTGATTTCGTAATAACTTTACTTTTTTCGTTCTAAGATCAGTTTATTTGGAGATTAGATTAGTCTAAAATGACAATTCAGAATAAACAAAACTGATCTAAAAGTGGAAAATGGACTAAGAAGTTTATCTTTGATGATATTTAGTCCCTGATTTCGCAATAGTTTCATTTTTCTACTTGTACGACGTTTGCTCCCCTCCATTTCGCAAGATTTATCTCGTTTATTTCGTTTTTATATTAATTTTTAATACTCAAATTAACTTAATACCTTAGTTAAGTAAAAAATCAATTTAAAAAGAATTTCGATATCAATAAGAATTTAAAAAAATGAGGAACAACTATCATAGTTATTTTTCGTTTTAAGACCAATTTTCTTAGTTACGAAATATCCTAAGATATTAACGAGTAACAAACAAAATTGATCTAAAAGGATAAAAGCTGACTATAAAATAGTTGATTTCTTACTATATTCGGTTCTTGATTCTGTAATAATTTTTTTTCACTTTAAGACCAATTTTCTTAGTTATGAAATATCCTAAGATATTAACGAGTAACAAACAAAACTGATCTAAAAGGATAAAAGCTGACTATAAAATAGTTTATTTTTTACTATATTCGGTTCTTGACTCTGTAATAATTTTTTTTCACTTTAAGACCAATTTTCTTAGTTATGAAATATCCTAAAATACCAACCAGTGACAAACAAAACTGATCTAAAAACGAACTATGACAGTTTATTTTTTACTATATTCAGTCCCTCATTTTGTAACAATTTTATTTTTTCGTTTTAAGACAAATATTTTCGAATAGATGGATTAGCCTAAAATGCCAACGAGTAACAAACAAAGTGATCGAAAAACAAAAAAATTTCCGCAATCAACACGAATCAAAAAAGGGCAACAGTTACACAGCTGATTTTTTTAATTTTATTTATTTGTTTTAAAATTTCAGAGAAAGACACCTCGAGAGATTGCCACGTTTTCCGTTCAATGCGATGCCGAATCCGGCGGCGGCAGCAGCGTTCATGTTGGGACAGTTCCCGGGGTTCCCATTCGCTCCAGGACCCCCGAACCAACCCCCAACTGACTGGTTTTTCGCCAATTTGGCCGCTGTGTTTAACAACCCGATGAATCCAGGCCCTGTTTTCCCGAAATTCCCATTTCTTCCGAATCTCCCTCATCCGATACCGAAATCCCCGACTTCGCCTTCAAGCACCCAAAACGACGAAGCCACAGAAGTCGACATCGTCAACGAAGAAGACCCATCAACCGACTGATTTCATTTCAAAATTGTATCTAACTCCCGAGCTGCAAAATAAAACTAGTCTTAACAGACAAATCACTCAAAAATTTCTGCAATCTGATTCAGTAAAAAGTGAAACCACCCTTGCGACAGAATGGCCACTGTGAGCCTAACTCATCTAGAGATCATAGCCCAATTTCATCATTTACTGATTGCAGATCAGTGTTATCCGCTACAGCAACGACTGAAGGAACAAATTCGTCCTTTGTGTGAAGTGGCTGAACGTTTCGAAATAAGAGAGAAGAACACGCGCCAGACGGACAGAGAACGCACGCATTTCTTTATTTTTCCAAACAGCGCGCTGGCGAGTTGACTGGTCGATTTCGAGACAATTTTTCCTTTTTAACAAATTTATTAGATTTGAAATTTTCAAAATATTAAAAACGGCGGTATCGGGGTTGTTAGTTGATTGTACAGGTGAAGGTTGAACCGATAACGGCTCTGACGGCGGGGGAGCAGCAGCTGGGTTTCCCTGAGCTGTAGGGGCAGAGGCCGTCGCCGCAGGGGGTGGTGGTGTTCTGGGTGCTGGGTCCGGTGCAGGAGTCCGAAAGACAGGTTCTGGATTGTTGGAATGTTCCACAGAGACCACAGGAGAAGGAACATCCAATGTTGCTCCAGGCACTCCAGGTCCCTGAGGCAGAAGCGACGGGTCCGCAGATGGAGTCCCCGTTCGAGAGCACGGTGGGGGACCCGGAGCAGCAAGGGGAGCCGGTGGGACAGGCTTTCCGGTTGCATAGAAGGGTCTGAACGGTCTCGCCGTCGTCACAAGGACAACCGTACTTGGCACTGACGCAGATTCTTCTTCTAGTCGAGTTGGAGCAGGCCCCGCAGGCGGTCGCACACGCACTCCAAGCACCCCAGGACTCCCACAGCCCCCCCGAAGGGCAGCAAGTTGTCGGTGTCAAGGGCTCTAAAGTGCCAGAGAGACATTGGACACTCGAGTCCATGACCTTGATCGTCAAGGCAGGATCACAGGATCTTCTGGGATAAGTGCAAGGCTGCAGTTTGCATCTGTCGGTCTTCGTAGATTCCCCAGTACAGGGGCATCCGACGGCTTCAGAGAGACAAGTCCTCTTCCTAGTGCCAGTACCGTATCCCCCACAAGTGTCACTACAACTGCCATCTGTCCAAACCCCCCAGATGCCTTGCGGAGGACAGCACCCACAAGTTTGAGGAGGTAAAGCAATTGTGCTCTCGTTGGGGGACATACAGAGAATCTGGCCATTTACAGCCTTTGCTTTGAGGTCTCCACAGCAGGATTTCCTTGGATAACCACAAGGCTCACGATTACAAGGTTCCATCTTCGTAGATACACCTGGACAAGGACACGTGGAAGCAGTCAAACAAGTCCTCGTGTAGGTCAATGTATCACAGCCTCCGCAATAATCATAGCAGGTTCTTTCAGAAGTCCAAGAAGACCATTCATGACAACAAGTCCCAGAAGTCGTCGTTGAAGTTGTTGTTGAAGTCGATGTTGAAGTCGATGTTGAAGTCGATGTTGAAGTTGTCGTTGAAGTTGTTGTTGTTGAAGTCGTTGTCGTCATCATACAAGTAGGAACGGCTACTGTTGCTGTTTGTTCGACTAAAATCGACTTTAAAGATACATTTGATGACAGTGATCTCACCTCCACAGTAGAGAGTGACTTCTCCTCCTGTAGACAACCAGGATCCGCTGTCGGTGCATGTTAGAGTGTCTCCATTCATGAATAAATAACCCTGAAAGTGATTCTAGGATTCTGAAGCCTTCAGTTAACGTACATTTCCGAGGTCTTCCATCATGCTGAAAGCTCCGGAATTCGCGTCATCGGTGCAGGTCAAAGTTACGGTTTTGCATCCAGATTCATCGGTTTGAATTCTCTGAGAAAATATCCCGTTGGTGAGTCCCAATTCCGCGAGGTTGTCGTCGCAGATAAGCGTTACCGGATTACACGAAGTACAATCCGCTTTTATCAATCCCGGAACCAGGGCCAAAATCCCGAATATTTGGAAAAGTAAATGGAAAACCATCCTCGAAAAATAGATACCCCGAGTGAGCCATTGTTCTTTTTTATATGGAGAGCAAATGAGAGGGATTGTTAAACAAAGATAACCAAGGTTATTGGATTTCGATAAAAAACTGCAATTTTGTTTCTTCAGCTTTATTTTTGCAATATCCGGGTCCAAGTGAAAAAAATTACTGATGTCAAAAACACGAATCCAAATCCCAGAGCTGATGTCTGGCGTGTTGTTTTGCATGATCAAAGCAAACAAGAAAAAACACTGGGAAGCAAAATTTGTTTAAAAATACGAACTCTAAATCCTCGATTCCACCCGAACTACCACCTATCCACGTAACCAACTGGAAACATGGATCAAAGAAGACAATCACAATTAATAATAATTGTTAAAAAAAGATAATCACAATTAACAATTTTTTTTGAACAGAGAAGATTACAATTAACAATTTTTTTATTTGAAAAAAAAAACAATTACAATTAATAATTTTTTTTGAAAGGAGAAGATTACAATTAACAATTTTTTTCTTGAAAAAAGATAATCACAATTAACAATTTTTTTATTTGAAAAAAAACAATTACAATTAATAATTTTTTTTTGAACAGAGAAGATTACAATTCATAAATTTTTTTTGAAAGGAGATAATCACAATTAATAATAATTTTTTTGTTTGAAAAAAAAACAATTACAATTAATAATTTTTTTTTGAAAAAAAAATCACAATTAACAATTTTTTTTATATTGTTGTAACTTCTGATTTCGAGCAAAATAAAATGCAAAAATTAACTCCATTAATTATGACAAAAATTAAAAAGCAGATCATCAAAATTTCGTCTTAAATAAAATCGAAAAACTTTAATGACAAATCCAAATTTATGTTATTTTATATTTTTTATAGAAGTTTTATGAAAAAAATTCTGAATGATGGTCCTGAGACAAATGATCGATTTTTATTTCGAAGTTTTTGTAATTGCGAAGATATCAACTGAGCTGTCGGAATCTTGAAAACAAGTTCCAAATTTGATTTCGACATTGTTCAAAAAATTCTTCGATTTTGAATACTTAATTTAGAGTACAGTAATTAAAACAACTTTTATTTTATCAATTATTAACAATTTTGTACCTTTGAAACAGGAAAATAAATATTTCTTAATTTTGAAAGAAAAAATTCAAATTACTGTAGTTAAAAATAATTATGAATTATTAATGATTTTGTACCTTTGAAAATGATCAACTGAGCCAACTGGGAGAAAGAATGACTTCTGCCAAGAAAAGTTTGCTTTCGATGAGGGGAGAGAGGGCGTTGGGGGAGAGCACCAGGGCGAAGAGGGCCAGAGGCGAGTATATGACGGGCGTGAGTACGAAAGGACTCAAAATAACAGGACTTCCTACTGTAGGACTCAATATGAAAGGAGAAAGAACCAAAGGCGAGAGGATTACAGGAGTGAAGACTTGAGGAGAAAGGATGAAAGGCGACAACGCCAGAGGAGTCAGAATGATCGTGTTGAAGAGTCCAGGACAGAGGATGATTGGGTGGAGGGCGACCGGAGAGAGAACGATCGGAACGAACATGAATGGATTCAGAATGGCCGGGGACAGGACACGGGGAGAAAGGATCAGGGGCAGGAACATCCAGGGACCCAGGATCTAGAAATTTTAAATTTAAATTAATTGGAAAAATAAACACTTACGATAGGGCCTAATGCCGCAGGAGATCCGACGCCGACTGAAAAGATGATAGGCGACAGAATCTGAAATTAATTACTGTATTTCTACCGAACAAAGTTTACTAGACGATCCTAACATCTAAAAATTGATAATTTCCAAAGTATTCTGTAATTCTAGCTTATGAACATGTCTTCAGTCCAGGTCTTATCAAATAAGATCGAATAAGACGTTTATTAGAATAGGTTAGAACCTCTGAGAAGGATCTATTTCAGCATGATTTAGGACTTTTTAAAGAGGTCTATATTAGGATACATTAATACTTTTCAGGGCTTTCTTCAAAGATTCACACAAAATCAAACTAAAACTTTTTAGAATTGGTCAGAAATAGTACAGAACTTACGATTGGTTGAGAGACGAGTGCAGGATTGAAAATGACAGCAGCCCCAGCCAAGGGAGACAAAACGATAGCTCTCTTTTTTCTGATGCTTCTTCTTTCAGCTAAAGCTACTATATCCTTCTCTATCTGTCGGTGGATTTCGGTGTCGTTCATAGCTAAGAATCGCTTTAGAAGTTCAGGATTGGCGTGGGGGGATCCTGGTCCGTACATCAGCTTCATCTGGGCCTTGGTCATCACAGCGTATCCGGATAATTCCATTTCATGTACCTGTTCCGGAGTGTAGGACTTTGTCACCTCATTTGACACATTGATTAATTTTTTCTGAAGTGGTCCCAAGGCCTGGACAGAAGTTTCTTCAGTTAGGTACAAAGGTTCTCCTTTTTCGTTCCGCATCTTCTCTGCATATCGTCTTTTTCTTTTAAGTTGGAATTCCTCCTCCAGAATCGCCTTTTCTGCTTCTTTTAGAGCATCCTGGACTCCCGAAGCCTCGAAGATCAAATCCAGCCATGCTTGCTGGTCCGCTGCAGTGAAGGCTTTGACCAAGTTGGGGATGCTCAGTTCCTTCTCCAGACCTTCACCTCTGAATGCAATGACAGTAATGAGGAGATAGAATATTTAGAGGATCGTCGTCTTCTCCACTGTCTCCTTTGTCTTCCGGAAGCACTGAAAACAACCTGGGGGACATGACTTTCATCGTTTTTTCGTCGAATCCAGAAACGTTTTTCCCGACTGCCATGTACCCTAACTTCAGGCCTTCTCTCATTAACCCCATAACTTTTTTAACTGGGTTTTCTCGGCTTTTTTTATTTCGGAAGCACGGAATTCAGGGTTTTTCTGCAACTTCTCAATTATATTATCAAAGTCCTTCGGAAGCATGTTTCGGTTTTCCAGAGCCTTGAAGCCATCTCCTCCAAGGGGTCCATGTTGTCTTTGAGTCGGTATCGTTTTTTGAGCTCCTTCCTCCTAGCCCCGGTGTATCTGGCCTTCTCGATGAGCTGCTGCCACGGCACTCTGTCCTCCATCGTTTTGTTTTTCTCCTTCATGACAGAAGCCATTAGAAACTTCGCCAGAGATCCGATCGGAGTTAGTCTCCGTTGACGGGATGGAGGTGGTAGAATCCAGACTCCTTGTTACCATTCTTGAAGATCTCTTTTTTCTGTCCTGTGGTCCCAGGACGAAAGACCCAATCTGATTGGTTTTTACTTTTTTGACCTTAATCGGGTTCTGTTTCCTCTTGAGAATGGCTTTAGCGTTGACTGTGAATTCGTGTTTCCTGAATCTTTCTGTCGACTTCATGGAAGAAAAATTGAGAACTTTGGCTTTGCCGTATCTCCTTCGATTAGGCTTGTATCTGAGGGACTGGAACCTTGATGACTTTTTGGGCTTTGTTTCTGATTTCCTCTCTTCTGAATTCGTCGTGTCAAATTTCTTCGGAATCAGATTTTTGACTTGTTTTTGGTGTTCTTCTTTCGTCATGTGTTTTGAAGAAGGTTCCGGTCTGTGTTTAGACGCATGAAGAACCGGAAGAACACAGGAAGCATGTTTTTCGATGGAGTCTGCGTCTTTGGAGCATTTCTCCAATTGTTTTTTCTCTCCTTCTGTCAAGTACTTCAACCTTGAATAATTATTAATAGAATTTGATTATTGTAAAGGATATTTGAAATTTTTGAGAACCTTATAGGAACTTCTGAAGCTCTCTAGAATATTATGAAAGTTTCTAGAATCTTCTAAACTCTGATAGTTCTAAGATTCTGGGAGTTTGTGGTGAGAAAGATTAGTAATATATTAATTTTTTATTTTTGGAATATTACGCTTATTTAAATGAACTCACTTTTTGCTGGCTATGGCGGCCATGACCCCGGATATGGCCTGCTCCGTCCACTTCATGATCAAGGCGTCAGAATCCGTCTCGTCCAGATCAACGATGGTGACATTCTTCTCCTGTCTCACTTTAGTAGTGGCTGATCCTAGGACTTGTTGAGGGGGTATGGTAGAGTTACGTTGACCAGAGGTTTCTTCAAAAATAAACAAAACCAGAAACACTAGATGTTTCAGATCCATGTTTGAAGACAATTGTCTTTTAAAATGAGCGAAAAGACGGTATTTAAATTTCGGAGATTCTTCACATCGAACTTCTGGGGCGTTTCCAACTACATTCAGAAGAACATAAGGATTTGTTAAAAGATTTACGATCTTTTATTTGAAACTTTTTTCTGTCATATTTCTTCAGTTCGTGATTACATTAATTTACATTTTTGATTGCCCGCAGGAAAAATTGAGACACACAACGCTACATACATGACGGCGTTCATCGAGAAAAGGATTAACCTTGTTTACGACAAAACAGCGATTCTACCAACTTAGTGGAACATTCCTGATCAATGATTTAAGACCTAGAAGATACTGTATGTAGTCTACCAAAACAATTAATTTCCGAAAATTGACTACTTCTGGACGAATAACCATCCACAATTTTTTTTTTTAATTTTTCAAAAAAAAAATCTCACAGAAGTTCAATAATTAAAAAACTATAATTTTTATAAAAATAAATTTCCCAAAAAATTCGGAATAAAAACGAAAATTATTTTAAAAATTAAAATTTCCGATTTTTTAAAGATGATTTTTAATTTTTTTTAAATATATATTTTTTAAAATAATTAATAATTAAATTTGGAATTAAATATAAAAAAACCGATAAAATTAAATACGAAAATTTAATTTTAAAAATAATAAAAATTAATAATTTTACGAAAAAAAAATTTTCGATTACGAAGTCGATTGTTTTTTTAAAAACAGTCCTAATCAAAATTGTTCATTTTTTAAAACCTTCGATTTCGAATTTTTCAATTTTTTTAAAAGGACATTTTTGTCCCAGACGTTTCTGTCCGAAATTTTTATGTTCCAATTTTTACAATTTTAATTCAAAAATTAAAAACGGAAAATTATTTTAAATAACTTTAAATTTGTTAAATAGTGTTTTAAAAGTCATTTTAGATAAGTTTTTATTTTTTAATAGTTTTTATATAAAATTTGAAATATCCTTAAAATTCAGAGTTAGTCTTCAGTACCTTGGATTCTGAAGGTTAATTTTTTATTGATTTTAGATTCAGAATCTATGGATTTTATTACAGTATTATAAATGTTTTTGTAGAGTTTTGACTCTAAAAATGGAATATAAGTGCTTCAGATACAAGAATTGTTTAACTCAGAATCTGAAATTTTGAAAGTTATCTTTGATTCTGATTCTAGATTCAGAATTTATGAGTTTTATTACAGTATTACAAGTACTTTTTTGTAGAGTTTTGAACTTTATTAAAATTGGAATACAAGTCCTTGGGACAGAGATATCACATAACTTCAATTTTCTAATCAGACGATTTCGAACTAGTTAAAAACTTATTAAATTTCGAACTCAAACTAGCTCAACTTAGAAGTTCAAAATTGACAATTCTAACAACAAAAATTCGGCATTATTTTTTTTCATAGGAATTTTCTCACAATTTTTTGTACGATTTTTTTCATGAGATATTACATGAAATTTCAATACTCGTTTTATAAAATCAAATTGAACTAATCCGAAAGCCGGGATTCGACAGCTTTGTGGCTCATATTATCAAAATTGAAACCCAAAATTCGAGATCGAAATTCAAATTTTTCATGTTAAGATACATCTATGAATTTCCCTTATTGTAAAATATTCTTTCATTTAAGTTGATAAAATTGGATATCTGGATCTCTCGAATCACAATGTGACTTATGGATCGTATCTTAACACGAAAAATTTGAATTTCGATTTCAAACTTTGACAGTCAATTTTGATAAAATAAAGTACCGTATTGTCAAAGTTCGAAATTGAAATTTAAATTTTTGTGTTAAAACAACTATTATAGATTTATTCTGTTTCGAAACTTTGTTTTTTATCTTACGTAAGTTGATAGTGTTTGAGATTTGAATTTCGTAAATCCGAACATGATCCGTGAGTTGTGTTTCAACACCAAGAGTTCAAATTTCGACCTCAAACTCGGCCAACTTTGATAACACAGAATTTTAGTCATTATTGAAATTCATCAAAAAAATAAACCAAAATCGTTAATTCAAATTTTTTAAAGTAACATTCACAAAAAATTAAAAAATCAACAATTTCAAAGAATAATTTTAATTATTTCGAAACTGCCAATACTCAAATTTAAAAATGCAAAAAATCAATTATCTTTCAAATCAAGATGTCCATTCCGAATTTTCCCCGAGGAAAAAAGAATTAAAAAATTACATTAAAAATCAATGATTTTTTTATTTATTTTTAAATTACGAATCCAAAAAATGAGTTTTCGAAAATAAATAATTTTTAAATAAAAAAATAAAAATTTTTTAAATTTTCTATTTTTTTAGAAATTAAATAATTTTCTAAATTTTTAAAATTATGTAATTTTTTAATTTTTCAATAAAATTATTTTTTATTTAGAAAATATTTCTAAAATTTTTCATTTAAAAATGATGTAATTTTTTTATTTAAAAATAAAGAATAATTTTGTTTTTTACAAACTTTATTAATTTCACTGTGTAATTTTATTTTTTTCTTTTTCTAAACATATTTTTCTTTTTCTATGTATATTTTTCCAATTAGAGTCAGGATTGGGTCTCTGTTTGATTTGGCTGTCGTCCTATCCTGGTTCTGAATCCCAGTGGACCGCTACTGTAGGCATTCTATGAGAATGCGGCTCGTAGTTGGGGGAGGTCGTGGTTCGTTACGTCACTACCCTGAATTCCTCAACCCCCCGGGTCCGGGTAGATCTGCTGGCACCGGGAGTCGAACTTGGGACCCTTTGTGTTTCCTGGGCCACAATCACCACCTTACAGTGCTTTTAAAATCGAAATATTAATAATTTAAAAAAAAACCTGGATATCCCGAGATCTTCCCATTCGTGAAAAGGACAAAGTTCTGAATTGTTGAAGGCTCTGACCGCGAATTGCCTGATGGCCTCCCGGGAGTCGAACTTGGGACCCTTTGGGTTTCCTGGGACCACGATGTCGCTTTTTCCACTGTCTAACCTTATTTTCGTCTTTTTCTGTTTATTTAACCTACGGATGCGGAATTTAGGGTAATCCTCTGAAATTAAAGAAGTAGAAGAAATCTATTTTTCTCGATTTTTGACAAATCAATTACATAACGGAGATGTTTATTTTTATTAATTAAAATTAGTTTTGAATTTTATTAATTAAAGCTCAAATTGTGATAAATTCAAAATTCCTAAAAAATCGAAAATTTTAATAAATTTGGTTTTAGATGTGTAATTCTCAAAATCGGGGATATTCAAAAAATTCAAAAATGATCAGTTTTGTCTTCATTTCAACGAGCAGCTGTCAAAGCGAAATACAGTAGAACTTGGATATAAGATACTCTCTTATAATATATCTCTTGTTATAGCATACGGTGTGAGTGAATTTGGTTAGTCTGGCTTCAAATTTACCCCCGTTATAATATAGTAGAAATTGGATATAAGATACCCTCGTTATAACATATCTCTTGTTATAGTATACAGTCTGAGTAAGTTTGGTTAGTCTACCTTCAAATTTACCCCTGTTATAATATATCGTTTCTTATAACATACGCTTTACCCAGTCCCAAGGGGGTATCTTGTATCCAAGTTCGACTATAACAATATATGACTAAATTTGTCGCAGAAAGCGAATCTGGTCCCGCCGCGCATCGATTGCTTCTTGTTCGCTTTCATTCTGATCATTCTGATCATTTCGAAATTCTTACTTCATGTAGTCTTTTTCACGTGTCTACAAATCCTACTCCTGATGGAATGCAGGAATTGAGGAAGTATTTCCTTAATTGCTTTCAATGTGGAAGTACTGGCTCATCCGGAGATGCATATATGATACAATTCCGTATTGAACTACTGATGATACATACTTTTAGTTATTCTAAAGCGCAAAGACCCGTTTAAACAGATGAACTGGGACTCTGGAATCAAGAAGAGAAGAACAGATTCGTGAAGCAGTTTCCAGAAGCGGTGGATTTTTTAAACAATTGCTTGTTCGCAGTCGTTAACTCTTGGGATTACGAGGATCCGGCCATTTAGGAGATTTTCTTGTCTGGCATCACGTTTATCCGTGGAGATTTGTTCGAAATCTACAAGAAGTTTGAGTCTTCAAAAGAGACAATCAAGAAAATCACAGATAACGTGGAATCCTTGGAATCTGATCTGGAAGAACTCCGTGTTCCTCGGAACTTGTACTATGAGCTACCCGATCTAGCTGGTGTTCCTGAGTCTCATTGGTGGTGGAAAGAGTGAATTATTTTTTATATTATGTTCATCAATAACGATATTCGACAAGGCTACTCCCTCGTCCAGGTTTTGACATACAAGCATCTGGAGACTAGTGTCTAATCCTAAAGATAGGATTTTCAAACGAACTAATTGTTGAATTCAAAGTCCAGGAATACTTATCAGAAGAAAACTACAGAGAAGGTCTTCGTTTAAGACGCCAATGAAGCTGTTCCACGACGATTCGATATATCAACCCTCGTCTTCGAACACGTTCTCCTGATCCTGATCAGGCCCATCTCGATCTCCAGTTAATCCTCCAACTGCTTATTGAAAACCAGGGTCTAGTACAAGACTACTCCATACCTTATCCTTGATCCCGGAGAAATCCACAAATTCAAAATTAATTTTAAAAATTTCGATATTTTAAAATTTTTTAAGAACGAAATACAGTAATAAAAATAATAAAAAAATATTTTTTAAAAATGTGTTTTTACGCTGTATATTTTTTATTTTTTTAAAGTTTTTATTAAATTTAATTTTTGCAAGATGTCAAAAAAATTTCAGATTTCTTGTCGTGCAATTTTCCGTGGATTTACCGAGGACGAAGCTGTCGATTTTATGCAAGTAAGTTTTCAAAAATCATTTTAAAAGTTTTTAAAATCTTCCAAAATGGAAAATTCTAAAATTTTGTAAAAATTAAATTTTTTAAAAACTTCAAAATCGAAATTTTGGAATTTGATATATATCGAAATAAAAATTGAAAATTTTTAAGAAATGACTTCGATGTGAAATTTTACAAATTATTTTTAAACTTTAAAAAATTCAAAAATTTTCAAAACATTTTTTTCGGTTTTTATAATAATAGATATAGTTGGAGTCGTATAGAAGCGACGGGCGTTGATGTGTCGCAGGTTCGGATCCCGGTCCGAACTCAGGTCGTAAAGCTACCCCTATCCTCAGGAGGTTCTGGAGCGAAATGAGATACATTAATGTGGGAGATTAAAGCGAATCTAAGTGTTGCTGGCCCCAGCGGACCCGTAGGCCAAAGTCAACCCCTGTGGTTAGTGAACCCTAATAGTTACTAGACCCTTGTGGTTAGTAGACCCTAATAGTTACTAGACTCCCGTGGTTAGTGGGAGGCCCACCTACACCACACCCAGCAGTTTGCAAGAACTCTCGAAAGCCTGCGATTTTGGGAAGTTCTTTCAGGCTCGAATACTGGGGCATCTTTTATTTTTTATAATAATGGATATTTCAGAAATGTCGTTCAAAGGACCCAAGGGTGTTTTTCAAAAGGGTCCTCCAAGTGACTTCGGACAAATGGGACGAGAGACAGGAGTCAATTTTCACGATGAATTTTCCGAGTTTTTCCAAATCTGAAAAATACAAAATTATTACGGAAGTTTTGATGGAAATTCAGAAACTTTTCGAAGATGTTAGAAATTCGATTTTTCATCAATATGGCCTGGAAGGACCGGTTTTGTCGTTTCAACTGAAAACGAAAGGAATATATCCGATCAAATTCAGTTTAGTTCATTTTTTCGAAGTTAAAAAAGTAATTTTTGGATCAACAAACAAAAGAATTTTTAATTCGACTTTTATACAAATGCCACCGGCAACAGGATATGATTTTTTTGGAGATTTTTTGGAAGAATATCATGATGGAAGAGAATCAGAAGCCACGATGACGGCCTCGGCTCAGCACGATCGTCGATATATCGTCGTAAATTTTCCAAATAGATTTATAAAAACTAATCCAATAACTACGGTAGAAAAAAGAATTGTAGAATTATATATTAATTATTCAAACATCAGAAAATTGGCCGTTACTCTGGAAGGCTTCAACGACGACGGAAGTCTGGATGTCATCTTCATTTTCGAACTTGAATATCCTGTGACTTTGAAAATCCGAAAAATGATTAAAAAAGAAATTTCTGAAGGAAAACAAACAGAATTTTTTTCGAAACCATTTAGGTACTTGACGTGGAATCCTAAATTGGATGTTGAGAACTCCATCGCCAAAGGGCATTCGCTTCAACTTGAACTCGTTGTTGATTCGGTTTGTTTATTCTTAAATTATTATAATTTTCTAGAATTTCTGAAGGTTTCTGAAATCTTGAAAATTTTCACAATTTTAAAAAATGTTTTAAATTTTTAGAATTTTAAAAAAAGTTTTGAAATTTTTAGAATTTTTAAAAAGAATTTTAAATTTTTAGAATTTTTAAAAATGTTTTAAAATTTTTGAAAGTTTTAAAAAAGAGTTTTAAATTTTTAGAATTTTTAAAAATGTTTTAAATTTTTAGAATTTTTAAAAATGTTTTAAATTTTTGGGATTTTAAAAAGTGTTTTGAAATTTTTTAGAATTTGATAGAACCTTGAGAATCCCATGGAAATTTTTGGAATCTTCTAGAATTCTATAAAAACTTCTTTAACTGTGTAGAAGTTCATGGAGGTCTCGAGAATTTTCTAGGATTTCCGAGGATCTTTTAAAGCTCTGGAAGTTTTCGAAACCTCTTTGAAACGATTTTTCTGGTTCTAATAGAAGATTTCTGTTACGTTTTTGTTAGGTCTCTGGGTGGGGAGTACGTTGAATGAGAGAATAGTGTTTTATAGACAGCACTTGGAGTAAAGCTATAAGAATACAAATAGTTAAAAGTAGGAAAGCGTCTCAAATGTATCCAGGGGGTTTTTGGGTCCCCTTTTAGATCCTATACAAGCTGTTAGGTCTTGTGGCACTTTTTCCGGGAGTGTGTTGGTCTTCATGTTCTTGGGTTTTTCGGTTCTAATGGTCTTTGTCCAGAGGGATAGACACAATAGAATAAGAACAGTAATATTAACGATGCAGACGGAAAATTCAAGGAACACTGCATGACGTGATGTGTTCTGTTTTAAAGTCCTCAGTGGAGAGCTGCGAACCGGAAAGAGAGACATTAAGCATCGATCACTACCGTACATTTGATCTAGTCATATACTGTTATCTCGCTTTGACGGTTGCTATATGAAGGAAAAACAGAACTGATTACTCTTGGATTTTCTGAATATCTCTGGTTCTGAGCACTACAGATCCACAATTTCAGCATTTCCAAAAATCCAGTGAAAATGAAATTTCGTAAGAGTTTTTAGAGCTTTTTGGAATCTAGGTAATCTTTCTAAAATCGTCTAAAATTGAGAATTCTGAAATTTACAAAATCTGTAAAAAGAGATTTACAGAGTCTATACTTCTACTGGACGGGACCAGATATAGATAGCAGCAAGTCGCAGCCAAAATATATAAAAACGCCAAGCTTTATCTCCTACAAAATTGATAATAATAATTACGTTTTCCTACTCGCGTCTTCTTCCTTTCGTTGCGGGACCCCTTTCTCCGTTTTTCCTCTTTTATGTGGGCGGGGAACAGGTATTTTTTGGTCTTCTCTTTATTTCCTATTCCTCTTTTTCCCTTCTTTCTCCGTTTTTCCTCTTTTACATGGGCACGGAACACGTATTTTTTGGCTTTCTCTTTATTTCCTATTCCTCTTTTTTCCTTCTCTCTCCTTTTTTCCTCTTTTATGTGGGCGGGGAACAGGTATTTTTTGGTCTTCTCTTTGTTTTTTATTCCTCTTTTTTCCTTCTCTCTCCGTTTTTCCTCTTTTACATGGGCACGGAACGTATTTGTTTGGCTTTTTTTCCTATTTCTCTTTTTTACCTTCGATTCCGTCGACAAAATCCAAGAAATTCTCGTCGAAACAATTTTGTAAAGTTTAAAAGTTTTAAAACATGGAATTAGTTTTTTCAGCCTCGAGATTTTCTGGATTGCATCGACAGGATTCAGAGCCACCTCGGAGCGCCTATAGAATACCGTATCTACACCAGAAGTCCCGACTGCATTAATGTTAAATTTTACGAAGATCCACGGAGAGGTTTCGGAAGTATCAGCAAATTCGATCCGGAAAAAAAAGAAAACGAATTAGATTACTTCCCATTACGGTATGCTGTCGAAGCTCTGCTCAGTCTTGGAGGTCCTTTTTACGATTACTTTTTCCGAAAAAAAGAAAATTTGGTTTTTAAAAAGTTCTTAGAAAAAGTTATTCATCAATTTGAAAGTGACGTCACCAGCGACACTTGGAATTACAAACCACATGAAGACAATTTAAACAGTAAGTTTGTAAAAAAATTAATTTTTTAATTTTAATCTTGAAGCGAAAATAGTATTTTTTTACTTTTTTAAAGTTGTTTTTAAATATTTAAAAAATTTTTTAAAATATTTTTAAAATTTATTTTTTTTAAATTATTTTAAAAATTTTCTAAAATCATTTTTTAAATTTATTTTTTTTAATTATTTTAAAAATTTTCTAAAATCATTTTTAAATATTTTAGAAATTTTTAAAAGTATTTTTAAAATTTATTTTTTTAATTATTTTAAAATTTTCTAAAATCATTTTTTAAATTATTTTTTAAATCATTTTTAAAATTTATTTTTTTTTAAATTTTTTAAAATTACTTTTATAATTATTTTTAATCTTTTTAAAAATATTTTTGAACATTAAGAAATATTTAAAAAATTTAAAATAATTTAGAAAAAGTTTCGTGTTGGGACCAGAATTGAATAAATTTACTTTTTAGTTTATTGAGTACGGTAATTGACGGATTTTAGGACCGACAAAAACAGTTTTGGTTTTGGAAGAAATGCTGTTGGAACTGAAGAGGTTGATAGATATCCCTGATCCGTTTGATTTATTTAATCATATTTATAATGAACAAAATAATCGAATTTATGAATTATTAGAAGCAGAATCCAAAGAAGGATATGTCAGAATCAGAAGAATCATAAAAACTCCGACGAGGATCATCTACACGACTCCTGAGCTGATCATGGGGAACAAGGCCGTCAGAAGCCGCCGAAGCGGAGACGAAATGCTCAGAATCGTGTTCAGAGATGACGACAACAGAAAATTGATGAATATTGGACAATATTTAATCCAAAAAACAGTGGGAGATTTTCTAGAAGCCGGGATTTGGGATGACGAAAAACGAAAAATTGCAAAAAATAAAATTTATCCCTTGGAAATCGGAGGAAGAAGATTTTCGTTTTTGGGATATTCTAATTCACAATTGAGAGATCATGGATGTTATTTCCTCAGGGGAACTGAATTGGATGTTCAAAATTTCAGAAAAAATTCCGGAAAATTCAAAATCGAACAAATTTCGAAAATGATGTCCAGATTCGCTCAGGTTTTTACGCAATCGAGGAAATCCAGGGTTACGGTAGACTACGGGTCCTATGACGAAACCTACGACATCTTAGGCGGATCAGACAGTAATCAAAAACCGTATATTTTTACAGATGGCGTCGGAGATATCTCTGTGTCCTTCGCGAGGGAAATTATGGAAGACATGGGATACGGTAATTGTCTGCCAAGTTGCTACCAATTCAGATTCCGGGGCTACAAGGGAATTCTGACGTTGAATCGGGAACTAGACGAAGTTTCGAAATGGGCAAAAGAAAACAATTTTGAAACAAAAATGAACGAAAAAAAAAATCCATGGTATCAATGTTCGATGAGATTTCGGAAATCTCAAAAAAAATTCAAAGGTCCTAGAGAAAAAAACATTCAAATTGTAAAAGTATCTTCTCCGGCAGAAACCACCCTGAACAAACCCTTGATTAATATTCTAGATCAAAATTCAGAAAAACAAAAATGTTCGAAAAAAATTAAAAATACCGTATTTGAGGCTTTGGAAAATCACATCCAGGACCTAATCTTGCCTTTGGTGGATGAACTAAGGGCTTTTGGAACAGTTTGTTTTTTTCCTCGATGGATTCACTACGAAAAAATGATTCAAGTTTTCAATTTCACAGAAGAACCGTTTTTGAGAAGTCTTCTGGTTACTGTAGCTAGAGCGGATTTTCAGAATTCTTTGAAAAAAATGAAAATAAAAATCCCAGGTTCCAAAGGAAGATTAATGTTCGGAATTTGCGACAAATCCAATCTTCTTCAATCAGGCCAAGTTTTCGTTCAGTATACTGTAGACGTCCGATCGAAGTATCCTTCTGAAAATTCCGAAACGAAAATTCATAAAGGAAAAATTTTAATTACGAAAAATCCATCAATTGTTCCTGGTGATGTGAGGATTTTCGAAGCCGTGGACATCCCGGCTTTGGATGAATTCAAAGATTGTGTTGTTTTTCCTTGTCATTGCCCCAGGCCACATCCGGACGAAATGGCCGGGTCGGATCTGGACGGGGACGAATATTCAGTTTACTTCGATCCGGGACTTTTTCCAGAAAAAAACGAAAAAGCTTCTGATTTTACTCCTGAAAATCGAAAAATAAATTTTCAAAATTCAGAAATTGAAATAATGAAAAATTTAACTTTAAAAGCGACAGAATTTTTTACAAATTATATTAAACAAGATTCCATAGGAAACATAGCCAATGCTCATCTGGCAAACAGCGATCTCTACGGATTAGAAGCTCCGCATTGTCGTGAAATCGCAAAAAAACAAAACATGGCCGTCGATTTTCCAAAGTCTGGAATTCCTCCGGAAAAATTAACCAAAAATTGGACTGATGGAATTCCTCCAGAAGTTCCGGAGAGATTCCCCAGCTTCATGAGGAAAGAACAAAGACCCGGATACAGAAGCAAACGACTTCTGGGAGATCTTCATCTGTAAGTTTCTAAAATCACACTTTTATAAAAATTAAGAATTTTTAAAATTATTTTTTAAATAAAAATAGGATTTTTAAAGTTAATTTTTTTTATAAAAATAGGATTTTTAAAATTAATTTTTTTTATAAAAATTAGAGTTTTTCGAAATTTTTTTTTATAAAAATTAGAGTTTTTAAAATTATTTTTTTTATAAAAGTTAAGAATTTTTAAAATTATTTTTTTAGTGAAAATTAGAAATTTTTTAAAATTAGTTTTTTTTATAAAAATTAGAATTTTTTTGAAATTATTTTTGAAAATAAAAATTAGAATTTTTTTAAATCATTTTTTTTATAAAAGTTAAGAATTTTTAAAATTATCTTTTTAAATAAAAATAGGATTTTTAAAATTAATTTTTTTTATAAAAATTAGAATTTTTTTAAAATTATTTTTGAAAATAAAAATTAGAATTTTTTAAATTATAATAATTGAATTTTAGGGACGTAATGACTTGGTCAGAGTTGGCGGAATACGAAGCAAAAATTTCGAATGAAACTCTTCCAGAAATCGACCCGGATTTGGTGGTTGAAGGATCCGAGAAGTACATCCGGACGGCCACCGAAGATTTCAAAATTTATTCGACTTTTGTAAACAGCATTTTGGAAAAATACGGTTTAACTTCAGAATCAGAATTGTTTTCTGGAAGTTACATATCCATGAAAAAACGGACAAACGAGGATTCAGATGACATGTCATTTTTTACAGTAAAAAATTCGATCGAAACTGAATTTTTAGAAAATTTCGAAATTAGTAGAAAAAAATTTTTCGAAGAATTTGGAGGAATTAAAAATTTGACAAATTTTGAAAAAGAAAAATTAAACGAATCGAGGGAAATTTGTCAAAGATTTTCGAAAAATCCCCCGAGGGAACTCCAGCAGAAGGCCAGTGCTTACTACAGGGTGGCCTACAGTACCCAAAAACGCCTCAGTTTCGCCTGGATCGTCAGCGATATTTTAATTTTTTTAAAAAAGAAAAAAATTATGGAATTTCGAAAAAATTTTTCATTAAATTCTCTAGAAAAAAAATTGACGAATTTTATTTTGGATTTTTTTAATTTAGAAAAAAATCAAATTGAATTTTATAAATTCAAAGAAAAATTAAAAAATCAAAAAACTTTTTTGAGTGTTTCGAAATACTGTAGAATCTACCAAGGATTGGAGGAAATTATTTTTTTCTTCAGATGTTGGGCCGAAAAACAAAAAATTAAAGACGTAAAAATGGAAGAATTGGATTTATTTATTATTTTATTCGGATTGGGAAAACTGGATTCCAAACGAGGTGGATGGCTAGAGGTCAGTTACTTTATTTTATTAAAATTAAAATTTCTACTTTTTATTTTTTATTTTTTATTTAAAAAAAATTATTTTAATAAAATTCAATTTTTTTATTTAAAAAAATTATTTTATTAAAATTAAAATTTCTACTTTTTATTTTTTATTTTTTATTTAAAAAAAATTATTTTATTAAAATTAAAATTTTTATTTTTTATTTAAAAAAAATTATTTTATTAAAGTTTCTACTTTTTATTTAAAAAAAATTACTTTATTAAAATTCATAAAATTTTTATTTTTTATTTTAAAAAAATTATTTTAATAAAATTCAATTTTTTTATTTAAAAAAATTATTTTATTAAAATTTAAATTTCTACTTTTTATTTTTTATTTTTTATTTAAGAAAAATTATTTTAATAAAATTCAATTTTTTTATGTTAAAAAAATTACTTTATTAAAATTTATAAAATTTTTATTTTTTATTTTAAAAAAATTATTTTATTAAAATTCAATTTTTTTATTTAAAAAAATTACTTTATTAAAATTCATAAAATTTTAATTTTTTTTATTTTTATTTTTAAAAAAATTATTTTATTGAAGTTTATAAAATCTAAATTTCAATTTTTTCGTTTTAAGGCAAAATTTAAAATTTTATTCTTAATTTAGATAAAAAATAGAAAATTTAGAAAAAAATAAAAAAATTTTTAATTTTATTTAATTTTGACCTTAATGCGAAAATTCGAATTTTAAATTCAACATTGACGAATTTAAGGAAAATAAAAAATTAATAAAAATATGATTTTTTAGGATTCAGAAACTACTGTAGAAAAAACCGACCTTCATTTCAGAATCGGAGGAATCGGAAAAATTTTCTTCGAAATTATCGAATTTATGACGACTCGGAAATTCGGATATCCTGAATTTTTCACTTTTACAGTATCCGGAGATTCACTGAACTGGTCCCGAAGCCAATGTTTGAATCTCCATCTGACTTCGATGAACACTTTTTTTCCGATGGCCTTCAGCAGGCGCTTTTCTGTTCTTCCTGGATTTCTGAACGAACAACTTCCAAAAAATTCCATCGAAGGATCCATTTTCGTTCTTGAAGTTCCTAATTATGATTACTGTATCGACATGTTGAAAATCATCGCTTCTAAATCCGGATTAGACAGAATTTCAACGAAAAAAAATCAAGAAGGAAAATTTGGAAAAAATAAAATTTCGATTTTGCCCGTGGGGACCTTCGCTTCAATCCAGAAGTTTAAACGACTTCTGACAGTGGAGCCGGATTTAGAAGAACCTAATTTCGAAAAAAGATCAAGGGATTTATCTGATCAACTTTTCAAAAAAATCAAATTCTACAGTAGAGACGATACCAGCATCGACCAACCCTTCGACCCTCATCTAGAAGATCTCTGAAGTCTTTTACCATCATCTAGAAGATTTCAGAAATCTTTATCCTCTTTTAAAAGATCCCTGAAATCTTCTATCATCATCTAGAAGATTTCAAAAATCTTTATCTTCTTTTAAAAGATCTCTGAAATCTTCTATCATCATTTAGAAAATCTTTGAAATCTTCTATCATCATCTAGAAGATTTCAGAAATCCTCAATCATCCTCTAGAAAACTTCTGAAATCTCTCTGTATAACTATTGTCCCGTTTATTAGAATTTGCAGTAATTAAAAATTTACGTCCAAAACTGCCAACTATATAACCATGAAAAACCAATAGTTCTCAAATGAGTGAGAAAAACAGAGGAAGAGGAATCTTCGTCGGAGGCTGAGCAGCGATCAACTCCTTCAAATCCAACTTCTTTTCTTCACACCAGTCGATGAACTTGTCCATCAACATCAGCATACAATACGCGTCCAGAGCAGCATACTGGGTCTAAAATTATATAAAATTAAAAATTAAATTTTTCTATAAAATTAAAAATTAAAGTTTTTTATAAAATTAAAAATTAAATTTTTTTATAAAATTAAAAATTAAAGTTTTTTATAAAATTAAAATAAAGAATTGAGATTTTTATAAAAAAAATTTAAAATCTTTATAAAATTATTTCGATATCAAGTTTTTCAATTTTTTTTAAATCCATAATTTTAAATTTCAAATTTCAAAAATTTAAATTATTCCGGTAAATTTCAAAAATAAAATTTTTTAAAGATTATTTTTAATTTTAAAATTCTCACCTGACTTTCCCGTAATGGCCTTCTGTTCCAGACGGAGCACTGCTCACCTTTGTCTAGAGTTTTGCCCAAAACACGTCCACAAACTGCCGAAAGTCCCATAAATTTTATTTCACTTTGCAAAATTCCATCATCTATTTCGTTTTTTTTAAGATTATCCCGTTCTATAAGTTCTTGCAACAAGCCAGTTTTCATCTCTGGCGTTCTAAAAGGATGTTCTTCCACAAAATCAGGATCATCCAATTCTGCTTGTAGTTTGGCAATTTCTGGATTTGGTTCAAATGCAGTAATTGAAGATTTAACAAGACCACTGAGAGATCCAATTTCTTGTTTTCCACGTTTCACCAACTAAAAATTAAAAGTTATTAAAAATAAAAAAAACACAAAAATTTAGAAAATCAAAATTATTTAAAAATAAACATTACTTAAAAAGTTTTAAATTATTTTTTAAAATTCAAATTATTTAAAAATTTAAAATATTCTAAAAATCAAAATTTTAGAAAATCAAAATTATTTAAAAATAAACATTACTTAAAAAGTTGTAAATTATTTTTAAAAATTCAAATTATTTTAGAAATTTAAAATATTCTAAAAATCAAAATTATTTAAAAATAAGCATTACTTAAAAAGTTGTAAATTATTTTTAAAAATTCAAATTATTTAAAAATTTAAAATAGCCTAAAAAGCGAAATTATTTAAAAATAAACATTACTTAAAAAGTTGTAAATTATTTTTAAAAATTCAAATTATTTTTAAAATTTAAAATATTCTAAAAATCAAAATTACTAAAAAATCTAAATTCTTTTAAAAATAAAAAACTTAAATTATTAGAAATTTAAAATATAAAACTTACTTCATTAAATAAAGATTGAATACAAATTAACTTATTCGGCTCATACAAAGCTTTACATCTAGGTGAGCAACCACGTAATTGATGAAGATCTTCTGTAAATTTAAATCCAATTTTCACCAATTTCTTATTACTAAAAAGTGTATTTAAAAACGATTCCAATTCTTTTGATCCCGAACAAACATCCATGTCAATAATATACACGATATCCCTCAGGGCAAGTTGCAGAATTGACGCTCTAGATCTCACCAAATAAGGACTCCATTCCGCATCCAATCCGACATAGGGATAACTTGTATCTTCCCATTTACTAAGATCAAAACTGAGAATTTTCAATTGATTCGGTTTGTCTACAAATTTAACTTTGATATCTTTCGGTAATTCCAAAAATTTCGAATTCGAAGATTCATGTAAATTTCCGTCCTTAAAAGGAAGGGACAAAGAAGGTTCTTTTTTAGGATCGAATTTCCTGACGAGATTAGCAATTGGCATCTGATTGTGATTTTTCTCTAGTAGCTTCACTACCGTATTCTTGATCGAAGGTCTAGCTCGAATAACATGATATATCAAATCCAAAAGTTGCTCATCATTAACTTCGTTTTTTTTAAATCTTTTGAACAAAGTTGCTTTAATAATTCCAATAGCCATTCCAGCATCAATAAACTTGCCTTGTCGATTTTCTGAAAATACAGTACTATTATAAAAAGTAAATTCTTATAAAATTTCTCCGATATAAATTTCTGGAAATTTTAAAAACAAAAATAAACTAAAATTTAGATTTCCTATAATCATTTCGTAATCTTATACTATTTCGAAATCAATTTTCTGGAACTATATTTCTTCTAGATAGATTTAAAACTTTACGAATTAGAATATATAAGGTATAAAACTTTCTGAATCAGAGTATATAAGGGATAGAGCCTTCTGAATCAGATTACACAAAATATAGAACCTTCTGAATTAGAATATATAAAGTATAGGAACTTCTGAATCAGAATATATAAAGTACAGGAACTTCTGAATATCCTCAGGGATTAAGGATCATATATGAAAATATTGACAAATATTCATAAAATAACACCCAAATAGCCCATCACAGATGGGTTACTTTGTTTAAACACAAATTATAAAAAATTCAAAACTTACGGTGTCTCAAGTCAGACATCAATTCCAGCAAGTTATTCCTAAAAACGTCAAATGGCGGATCTGGTTTTCCTTCTCGATGGGTGTACTTGTGGTACATCTCAGTATACTCATGATTAGATCGTTGCCAAGTCACTTCAGCATTTATTAAAATTTCTCTTATCTTATCTCTTTGTTCTTCAGGAAATGGAGCAGCATAAGATTCAATTTCACTTGCACTAACTTTGCCTAATAATATACATTGTGGAAGGAGATCGTCCCAAAGTGGCAGTGTGTTGAAAACAGTTTGACTCATAACAGACAAAAGAGAGGAAAAACTGGCTCGTCCTCCATCCGCGAGTTCCTTGATAACAGCGACAACCCTCGTCGGCGGCAAATCCAGAGCTTTCATCGCAAGATTTAACATTTTCAAACTCGGCGGAAATTCCATAGATCCAATAGTTTTGATAATTTCGGTTTTTTCTTCTTCAGAAAAGTCAAACGGACACTAAAAAACATAATTAACAGAGCAAAACAGATTCAAAACTTACGAATACTCCGTTCGAAGAAATTTTTGCATTTCCCGCAGAATCGGTACCGTTTTGATCAAGTTCTCCGGTTTCAGACGCCGTTTGAGGTTGGTTTTTCTTGGCGTTCTTTGTACTGTACATCATCCCCAGAATCCAAGAAAAAAAAGACTAAAAAATTAAAATTGTTTAATAAAGTTAAAATTTCCGAAAAAATTTACATATAAAAAAGATGAAATTTTAGAATAAAAGTGATATATCGAAAAATAGAAATTTTCAAAAAAATCATATATAAAAAAGATGAAATTTTAGAATGAAATTGATATATCGAAAAATTACAGAGAAATTTAAATTTTCGAAAACATTCATATATGAAAAAATAAAAATTCTAAAGTTGATATATTGAAAAAATTTGAATTTTCGAATAAAAGTCAAAAAATCGGAAATTCATATGTGAAAAATAAAAATTTTAAAAATTAAAATTACCAAAAACTAACCTGAGTGACGACATGCGAGAGTTTTACCTCGTTTTTGACCATATAGACGTTGAATTTCTGAGTTTTCTGTGTGTGTTCTAATAAAGAAATAAAGTATTTTACTAATTTTTCCTGAGGCACTTTGGAGAAAATATTTTCACCGAGTTCTCGTCGTTTACTTTTTTGCTGTTGCTGAATCGAGTTGATCAGAAGGCTGGTAGCACGTTCGAAATCGTCGTCGATCACAAAGTCGCCATTCAAGGCGAACTCTGAACCCGTAGGCATTTCGAGTTCTTCAACCCTGAAAAATCCATATATCTTCAAAATTATAGAACATTATAAAAAGTTGGAAATCCATATATCTTCAAAATTTAGGATATTATAAAAAGTTAAAAATCTATATCGTCAAAGTTTAGGATATTATAGAAAATAAAAAATCCATATATCTTCAAAATTTAGGATATTATAAAAAGTTAAAAATCCATATATCTTAGAAGTTTAGGATATTATAAAAAATAAAAAATTCATATATCTTCGGAATTTAGGATATTATAAAAAGTTAAAAATTCATATATCTTAGAAGTTTAGGATATTATAAAAAGTTAAAAATTCATATATCTTAGAAGTTTAGGATATTACAAATGTCGAAAATTCCAAGATGAATCGATAAAAATCAAAAAAAAACCATCATCGGAAAAGGAGTGAGAACAATATTTCATTTTTTATCTTGAGACTCATTCCAATGGGCCATATAAGCGGTAAATCGATAACGCGGTGAATCACGAAAGATCACGAGTTGCGAAGAAAAATAAAAAATCGTAAACTTTACATTTACTAATCATTGAAAAACGTACTTTTATAGATATACGACGGGTATTTTTTATAATTTATACGTTTCGATATATGAACATGCTAATTTAGTCGAGGAAAAAATGTTCGAAGGTAAGCCGCGCGCGTTCGTTCTAAGACGGTTTCGTCATCTTGTCCAACGCTGAAGTAAACAAAACTGGCAAGTTACGAAATAACTAAAAAGTAAAAATTCGAAGATAATTGTAAATTTGATATAAAATTTCCATTTTAATTTCACCTACAACCCTAACCCCTACTCCTACCCTTGACCCCAACCCTGGTCGAACTTTCCCGGCTTTTTAAATTTTATAAATTACAAACATTAAAAAATAACAAAAATAACAAAAATTACACAATTTACAAAGTAAATTTTAAAAAATTAACTTTTTACTTGTTCTCGATAGCCGATTGCTTGTCGCTGGGCTTGAACCCGATGGGGATCTGGCGTTTCTGCTGATCCTCGATAGCCAGCTTGGTTCCGTGGATTCTGAGATAACCTTTGTCATCGATGTCGCATTTGATGGTTTCCTTGCGGACATCCTTCGGAACAGTGAGTTTTCTGACGAATGAACGATGAACAGATTCGTCCTTGGTGCTTTCGCGATGATCGGCGGTGATAACGAGCGAATCTTCGTCGAGATCCACTTTGAGTTCTTCTGGCTTGAATCCGGCCACGTTCACGGAGTAAGTGAAGTCGTCCTTCCCGATTCTGAAGTCACCAAGAGCCTCCTGGGGCACCATAAAGTGGCTGTCGTCGAGGAGCTCGTTGATCAAGTGGTCCATTTCGCGGAAAGGGTTCCAGCGACGGGAGACGCGGAACGGGTCGTAGAACATAAGAGACATCTCTATCCAAAGCAGAGCACAAACCAATATCCGAAGTAATCCAAAGTTGGAAACTGCCGCGTCGGTTCTGCTTTTATATTAGTGCGAAAAAAACTCTCGAAAATTCCACAAAGTTCTCGCAGGAAGGTGGTTCGCAGGGAGTTGCGAAAGACGGCTCTGGAAATTTCCCCGGAGTTCTCGCACAGAGGCGACTCGCAGCGAGCCACAGAAAGCGATTACGAAATTTCCGAAAAAAAAACACAAAGAAGTGGTTCGCGAGGAGCTGCGAAAGCGGTCCTGGGAATTCCTCGGAAACTTTCGCGGAAAGACAATTCAAAGTGAATTGCGAAAGATTATTCCGAAACTTCTTAAAAAATTTAGAATGAAGCATTTCGTAGAAAATTCCAAAGCAAAGTTCTGGAGAATCTTAAAAAGTATTTTGCATATTGGAACCTTGTAAAAAATGCAAAGAATAATTCTCGAAGATCTGTAAATCAACAATTAGTGAAAAATTGCAAAAAGTAATTTCGGAATTTGTTTAAAAACTTCGCAGATCATTGCGAAAGGTGATTTTTGAATTTTCCGCAAACAATCACGAACGTCGATTTTTGAATTTTCCTGAAATTTCTCTACAGTTCGCAGATCATCGCGAAAAGTGATTTCGGAATTTGCTTAAAAACTTCGCAGATCATCGCGAAAGGTGATTTTTGAATTTTCCTGAAATTTCTCTACAGTTCGCAGATCATCGCGAAAGGTAATTTCGGAATTTGTTTAAAAACTTCGCAGATCATCGCGAAAGGTGATTTCGGAATTTGTTTAAAAATATCCACAATATCACGCAGATAATCGTGAAAGACATTTCTGTATATTTCGCCCATGTTTGCGAAGAAAAACAACTTTTTGAATTTTACGTTTCGTCTTTTCCTCTGGCAACGGAATGGAAATAAATGCTTTTTTGGTACAGACGCGATCAAAAAAGACAATTTTGGTTTCTAATTATTAAAAAAGGCTCAATGAGTCTAGCGAAATTTTGCAAAAAATAATTTTAGTTTTTTTAAATTGATTTATATCGTTAGATTTTTATTTTTATTTTTTTAAAATAAAAATTTAGAAACCTTTGATGAAAATGGTAATTATTTTTCACGGATAATTGCCCCAAAATGGCCAAATTTAAATTTTTGCGTAAAACTAAATCGAAAAAATTGAAAAAAATCGAAAATTTATAAAATTTTCCAAAAACAGTCACTATCCTGGATTAGTACTTAGCCTCGTCCTGGACTTTGTTAATGATTTTTTTCGAAATTTGCATTTATAAAAAACAGACAAATCCGATTTGCAATTTTAACAAAAAAGATGAAACTGGTCTCGTTCGTACATGAATCAATTTTTTCACGCTTCTGCGGATTCTGAAAGCGTCCGTTTGTTCAATTTGGCAAAGAATTCAACGCCAATGAGCCTCGAAGGTTTTTTATAAAAATCCTGTTATTATAAAAATAAAAAATAATTTTTTTTCACAAAAGGGTCCTGACGAGAATTTTCAGAAAATTTTAGAAAAGATCGAAAATCGATGTTTTAAATTTTGATTTTTTTAAATTATGAAAAATTTTAAAAACGTGATTTTTTAAAAAATAAAAAATAATTTTTTTTTACAAAACGGTCCTGACGAGAATTTTCAGAAAATTTTAGAAAAGACCGAAAATCGATGTTTTAAATTTTGATTTTTTTAAATTATGAAAAATTTTAAAAACGTGATTTTTAAAAAAATTAAAAATAATTTTTTTTCACAAAATGGTCTTGATGGAAATTTTCGGGAATTTTCAGAATTTTGGTTTTAGGTAATTTTAGAAGCTTCTATGGTATTTTTCAAAATTTCGTATTTTTTTAATGAATTCTAGAAAAATCCAGAAGCTTTTGTAGAATTCTAGAAGGCTTCAGATTCCTTCATTGGGTTCTAGAAAATCCTAAATCTCAAATTAAAAAAAATTAAAACCAAATTTTTCGAAAATGATCTTGTTAAAAATTTTCAGAATCTCCAGAATTCTAATTTTTCTAAAACTTCCTACTGTATTTCAGAAATCCCGAAAACTTCATATTTTATGCATTTTTTAAATTATTTGTTTTTTTATTTTTTTAAAAATTGTTTTTTTTAAATTATTTATTTTTTAAAAATTGTTTATTTTTTTTTTTGAAATTCTAAAAAAATTAATTTTTTCATTAATTGCCAAAAATGAGTTCATAAAAAATCCCGAAAATCAGCTGAGGTGAGGAAATCCAGAACACGACCTGGATAGACATAAAAGAACATCTTCGTTATTTTAGGTAATTAAAAACTGTTTTCAAAAGATCAAGGATGACGTCTGCCACTTGAAAAAAGAAAAGCCGATTCTGGATTGTCTTTAAAAAATCACATTTTCCACTTGGGACACACTAGATGACTTTTTAAAATTTAATTGTAACACAAAAATTATTTTCACAATATCCTGAGAAAATTGTCTCAGCACGAAAATTCGGAACTTTCCAGTCAAGACCAGAAAGTACAAAAATTAATTTTATATATTTTTAAAATTCTAAAATCATCTAGAGGATTTTCAATTACGGTATTTTTAAAAATACGAAGTTTTTAAAACCAATTTTCGAAAAACTGTCTCAGCACGAAAATTCGGAACTTTCCAGTCAAGACCAGAAAGTACAAAAATTAATTTTATATATTTTTAAAATTCTAAAATCGTCTAGAAGATTTTCAATTACGGTATTTTTAAAAATACGAAGTTTTTAAAACCAAATTTCGAAAAATTGTCTCTGCACGAAAATTCGGAACTTTCCAGTCGAGACCGAAAAGTACAAAAATTAATTATATATATTTTTAAAATTCTAAAATCGTCTAGAAGATTTTCAATTACGGTATTTTTAAAAATACGTAGTTTTTAAAACCAAATTTCTAAAAATTGTCTCAGCACGAAAATTCGGAACTTTCCAGTCGAGACCGAACATAAAATTTTTCTTTATTTAATTACACAAGGTTCCAGAAACATCTAGTGGATTCTGAAAAGCTCTAAAAGTTTACATAACATTCCCTAATTCCACCCAATTACCGTAATCCAGACATTTTCAAAACAATTTTTAAAATCAAACTACTTTTGAAAAAATAAAAATTACTTTAAATTTTAACTAAAATCGAATAAACTGTCTTAAATAAGAAATGTAAATTTTTGAAAGTTTTTATTTTAAAATTTTAAAAATTATTTTACTTTTTAATAATTTTAAACTTTTAACTATTTTTAAATTTTTGATTATTTTTAATTTTTTAAATTACTTTTTAATAATTTTTAATTTTTAAAATTACTTTTTAATTATTTTAAAAATTTTTAAATTACTTTTTAATTATTTTTAACTTGTAATTTTTGATAAAAATTGTAACAAAAGTCGGTTCTGGAACGATTTCCTTTGTTGTGAATGAGAGCAAGCTTTTGGTTTCAAATTTTTTGACTTGATGAGCCACTTTTCCGCACCTTTCCTCATTGAGACCAGAATTCCTTAAAAATTGTCTTTTTCAAATTCGTTATTAACCGAAAAATCCAGAAAATCCTCTCGTGATTGAGCAATTCTAAAAAAACCATGTTACGCGATTTTGAGTCCAATTTTGGCAATTAAGTTTGAATTTTGCATTTTTCTGGACTTGTTCTTTTGTTTGCAGAAACAAAACCAGAGATATTCGAAAAATCCTGTCTCTTTTGCTCCGAAAAGTTCCAGGTGTGATTCCACTCGAAGCAAATCTGATTTATTTTGATCTAGACCTTAATTTTGAAACTACAGTACTCTTCTTAGTCGAGGACAATTTCGATCCGCAAGGTTATCCGATTCACGTAACTGGAATCCCATTCAGGCTTTTTTGGAGTCTTCTAGGATCTAGTGGGAGGTTTCGGAGTTTTTCGGAATCCAATTTCAGTTTTTGGAACATTATTGACTTCAATTCAGGATTCTGTAGTTTTTACAATTTTCTAAATATTTTAAAAATTTTCGAAAATTTAGAATTTTTAAAAATTTCGAAAACTATTTTAAAGATTTTTGAAATTTAAGTTTTTAAATCTTCAGAAACTAAACATTTTTAAATCTCTCATTTTTCATTTAAGATTCTGTAGTTTTCTAAATATTTTAAAAATTTTCGAAAATTTAGAATTTTAAAAACTTCCAAAATTTAAGTTTTTAAATCTTCAAAAACTAAAAATTTTTAAATCTCTCATTTTTCATTTAAGATTTTCTAGGTTTTTATAATTTTCTAAATATTTCTAAATTATTAAAAAATTTTGAGGAAAATTTAGGAGTTTTTAGAATTTAAAGTAAAATTTTGAAATTCTTGAAAATCTTATGAGACATTCTAAAATATTACAGAACTCAGTTGAGGATTCTGAAATCCTAGAATCTCTCAGAATCCAATTGAGGATTCTGAAATTTTTGAAGATCTTCCAAAATTTCCTGTAATTTTTAGGAATCTTATAGAAGTTTTTGGGATGTCCTAAGCCTCTATGATGACCTCTGGAATCTCTCAGAATCCAGTGGAGATACTGTGAAACCTCGCTAAAAACAACCCGAAGGGACGGCAGAAAAGTTGTTTTTACAGAGGAGTTGCCTTTATCGGGGGGTTTACTAGGGGAAAATCCACAGTAGGAATCGGAACCGAGTTGTCTTTAAAGAGGATTTGCTCTTATCGAGGGTCTTTATATCGAGGTTTCACTGTATTTGGAATCACCAGCTAAAACCAAGAATTCCAGAAATCCACTTCAAAGAAATACCGCAAAAAATCAGTTTTTTATTTTTATAATATTATAATTTCGAAACCAAAATCTAAAGCTTCAAAAATTCAAAAAATTCTTGTCGAGACCATTTTCAGAAATTCGTATTAGGACCATTTCTGAAAATTCGTTTCGAAACAATTTTCTAAAAATTCTGCTCAGGACCATTTCTAAAAATTTGTTTTAAAACAATTTTCTGAAAATTCGTTTCGAAACAATTTTCTAAAAATTCTGCTCAGGACCACTTCTGAAAATTCGTGTTAGGACCATTTCTAAAAATTTGTTCTAAAATAATTTTCTGAAAATTCGTTTCGAAACAATTTTCTAAAAATTCTCCTCAGGACCACTTCTGAAAATTCGCCTCAGGACCATTTCTAAAAATTTGTTTCAAAACTACTTTAAAAAATATTTATTTTTAATTTCTGTATTAGTATTTAAAAAAGTGAACTAGAGCCCATTTTTGTCTGGATTGTCTTCTTTTATGGATAATGATTAGTATGCGGAGTTATTCATTTTTTGTAAATCCTAAAAATCGCTTCTTGATGTGAACGCTGTTCGGATTGATACATTTCAGATTTTTCTCCGGAGAAAAAATTCAATTGAACGATCCTTGGGGCGGGGTCTGGAGGGAATTTCATCCTTTTTAGATAAAAGCGTCAAAAGGTAGATTCAAGGGTGTCTGAAGGTATTTCTGAATTCGGTTGTTTTTTTAGAAAATTAAAAATTCATTTTTTTCTTCAAAAATAACTTTTATTTTTTAGAAAATTAATTTTAAAATTTAAAAAATTTTTAAAAATATTTAAAAATTTAAAAAAAATGTTTAAAAAAAATAAAAAATGTTGAAAAAAATAAAAATAAAGAAAATAGAAAGAAATAAAAATTCAAATTCCCGCGTTCCCTGAAGCTTCAAGTTTTCGTTTTAAGACCTTTTGTCTTTCAAAAGCTCTCTTTTTTCGTGTTGAGATTTTTCTTTTTAGGATTTTCTCAAGATTAAAAAATTTTTTAATTTGTGATTTTTTCGGAAAATTTTTATTATAAAAAAATTATGTTTTCGTGGCGAGATTTTTTCTTCATTTATCATCGCTTTGAGATCTAAAGATAACAAAAAAAAATTTCTCTTTTAATCTCCAGATATTCTTCCGCAGATTTTTTAATTTAAAAAAATTCACTTTTTAAGTCGAGAATTTTTTTTAAATCTTTTCAAAAATCAAAAATCATAAAAAAACAGTTTTAAATTTTTTAATTCTAAGAAATTGGAAATTTCGTGGTGGGACCAATCATCTATTGAAAGTCGTTCTGAGAGTCAGAATTTGCAGAAAAAGTAGTTTTCATTAAAAAATGTAATTATTCTTTTTTAAATTTTTGAATATCAAAAAATTGAAGTTTTCGCGGTGGGACCAATCATTTATTGAAAGTCGTTCTGAGACCTAGTCATTTTGAAAAAAAGTAGTTTTCATTAAAAAAATGTAATTATTCATTTTTTAAATTCTTGAATATCGAAAAATTTAAAATTTCGTGGTGAGACCAATCATCTATTGAAAGTCGTTCTGAGACCGAAAACTTTCAAAAAAACAATTTTCACTTAAACATTTAATTATTTTTCCTTATTTCCAGAAATTGACGTTTTCGTGGTGGAACTAATCATCTATTCAAAATCGTTCTAAAACCTAATTGCAAAAATAATTAATTTTTAAATTTTAATAAAGTCACTTTTTTATTAAAAAATATTTCGAAAATAAATTATTTTTAAAATTTTTTAAAAATTTCGAAAATAAATTATTTTTAAAATTTCGAAAATAAATTATTTTTAAAATTTCGAAAATTAATTATTTTTAAAATTTCGAAAAAAAATTATTTTTAAAATTTCGAAATTGCAAAAAAGAAAGTTTTTTATTTTTTTGCACCGGATAATTACCGAAATTGTCAATCAAAAAACTCAGGATTTCTAATCCATCACTAAATTTCCTTCAAAATTTTAAATTGAGATAATCTTTTTTGCTCATCAATCCATCTTCATTTTTTTATCCAAAAAGATTCTATAAAATTATCGCGATTTTCCCTTTTCATCGAAAAACAAAAAAGATTTATTTTGTTTTTTATTTAAAAAATTATAAATGTTTTTAATTTTTGTTTAAAAATTATTATTTTTTTTGTTTTTTATTTAAAAATTTATTATTTTTTAAATTTTATTTGAAAATTTATTATTTTTTTTGTTTTTATTTAAAAATTTATTATTTTTTAAATTTTATAAAAACATTTATGAATTTTTTTTTGTTTTTATTTAAAAATTTATTATTTTTTAAATTTTATAAAAACATTTATGAATTTTTTTGTTTTTATTTAAAAATTTATTATTTTTTAAATTTTATAAAAACATTTATGAATTTTTTTGTTTTTATTTAAAAATTTATTATTTTTTAAATTTTATAAAAACATTTATGAATTTTTTTGTTTTTATTTAATAATTTTCGAATTTTTTTAGAATGGTCCGTTGGGAGACTGTAATCCTCTTATTTTTGTTGTTCGAAGCTTCGATATCGAGGCCACAGTATGACTTCGGCGACAGTGAAGCTAGGAATGGTGAGGATTATTTTAAAAAATAATAATTACTAATAACTGAAAATAGAAAAATATTGAAAATATTAAAGATTTTAAATTATACGGTGTGTAAAAAAATTCAAAAATAAAACAACGCCTTAGGGAATAAGGTTGGTAAATGTTTATGGAGTAGATATCCATTGGCATAGGTTACGGTAGAAGGTTTGAGGATGTTGCAGATTGGGATTTAGGAAGCTAGAGCCTGAATTGGGACTTTTAGGAGATACTAGACCAAATCTGAAAAGTTCTAATTTGATTCGGTGTAGATTACTGTAGACAATCCCGGGGTCAGATTCTAATCAAGTATGGATGTTTCAAAAACACCCTAATCTTGGTTGACATAAATAACTTCAGAATTCCCTCAGCTAGGTTCTGTAAAATCCTATACCAAATCTGAGAGGTTCTAATTTAATTCGGTGTAGATTACTGTAGACAATTTCGGGGTCAGATTCTAGAAGATTCCACTCAGGTATGGGTGTTTCTAAAAGACCCTAATCTTGCTTCGTATCAATTCTAAAATATACTAAATTATATTTTGGAAGTTCTGACTTGGTATAGATTACTGTAGACAACTCCGACGTCAGATTCTAGAAGATTCCACTCAGGTATGAATGTTTCTAAAAGACCCTAATCTTGCTTAGTATAAATTCTAAAATATACTAAATTATATTTTGCGAGTTCTGACTTGGTGTAGATTACTGTAGACAATTCCGGGGTCAGATTCTAGAAGATTCCACTCAGGTATGGATGTTTCTAAAAGATCCTAATTTCACCTACAATAAATTATCCTAGAATCCCCTCGGCCAGATTCTAGAAGATTCCGATGTTATCTTTATCCCTCTGGAATATCCCAAATCCATCTCGGATTTTCCCAAGATCCTTCAACTTAATCTGGATTTTTCTAAAACTTCCGGTTCAATCTGGCCTGGATCTCTAAAAAATCTCGAACCAGTTCCGAAAGATCCGGCCTGATCGACTAAGGATCATCCTGAGAAGTTCTGGCCTGATCTGATACGGATCTTTTTTCATAAAATTTCAGCGAATCAGCCATAGATTTAAAAAAGTTCCAGTTTGGATTGATACGCATCTAATTAGAAGGTTAATCCGGTTTGCCACGAGTACTTTTTGAAAATTTCGGCTTCGTTAGGGATCTTTCTAAAAAATCGTCGAATTTTTTTATGGATCTTTTGAAAAATCCTGGATCAATTCCGAAAGGTCCTATTTTTCGCAAGACCTAGATTGGAGACATGCGAAGACGAGGAAACCGCGGAATGGCCTGAAAGGACCTAGACGAGTTTGAAGAAGACCTAAACTTGGGACATGCCAATGTTAGGGAACTGCGAAATGGCCTAGGATGGCCTGGGTTGACCTAACAAGACCTAAACCAGTAATTCTTAACCTAAAGGACCTGCTAATTGTCCTGAAAGGGTCTAGAACAGTTTAATAAGATTCATCTTAAGAAATCGCAAGTATAAAAGGATTGTCAAGATCCTAAAAGGTCCTGGCTCTTTTGCAAGACCCAAATCAGGGGAATGCAGGTGTGGGAAAATCGCGAAATGATTTAACAGGGGCACATGGAAGTAGAAGGATTGTACAGCACCTTGGAAGGACCTAGACTAGGAGCACGTTGATGCGAGGAGGTTGCGAAATGGTCTGAAAGGCCCTAACTCGTCCGCAAGACCTGCAATGGGGGCCTAAGCGCGAGGAGATCGCGGAATGCTTAGAACGGGCTTAGAAAGACCTAATTCAGATCCACGGATGTGCTAAAATTATAAAACATCCTAGAAAGTCCTGATTTGTCTACAGGACCTAAATTAGGACCACATTGGATACGGTAATATTATTAATGTTGTAAAATCTATCTTTTTTCTGATTTTTACACTTTTGAAAATAATTGTTTTCAGAATTAATCAAAGTATCGGGTGAAGTCCATCCAGAAAAAGCAGAGGAGAACACGCTCGGAGGAGATGTGAAGCCAATTGTGGATCTGCCAGCGGCTGAACCGAAGCCTCCGGCAATGGAACCAAACATGAAGAACGAAATTCCTACTGTAAATACTCAGACAGAACCGGTTCTTCCAGAATCCCCCGTCGTTGCCAGTACTGCACCCGAGGAAGCTTCTGAATCCGTGACAGCTCCTGCAGAAACTGAGAAAGAAGAACCCGGACCTGTTGCTCCTCCAGACGCTACAGAAGCCCCTCAAGAAGCACCAAGTAGTCCTGCAGCATCGAAAGAAGAAGCTCCTGTTTCAGCAGCTCCAGAACAACCAAATAAAAATGAAACTGCACCAGTCCAGCCTGCCAGTGAGACTCCTGAAATTCCACAAGCTCCCAGTGTTGTTCCAGAAGCTCCGAAAGAAGAAGCACCTCTGGTAGATGGAGGGTATGATAATCCTGCTCCAGTAGCTGAAGAGAAGAAAGAAGAAGCTCCTTCTCCATCTGAACAAGCTGTGCAGGAAGTTGCCAAAGCCCCTGAGGCTCCTGAAGAACCTACTACAGCTCCGGAAGTCGAGCAACCCGCTCCAGCTGAAGAACCAACAACAGCAGCACCAGCTCCTGAAGTTACTGAAGCTCCTGCAACTCCTCAACCTAAGGAATCAGCTACCGAAGAACCCGCAACGGAAGCACCAGCTACTACAGCTGCTCCAGAAGTAACGGAAGCTGTAGCTGCTCCTGTCGAAGCCGCACCAGCTCCAGAAGCCCCTTCAGGATACGACAATCAAGCTTCAGTAGAAACACCAGCTGCAGCCCCAAAGGCACCTCCTGCTGAAGCAGCTGTAGCTCCAGAATCACCTACTTCTGAAGAATCAGTTCAAGAAGCTCCTGCTACTGCTGAAGCATCCACCCCAGAAGTTAAGGAACCAGCTCCTGCTCCTGAAGAACCGGCAACGGAAGCACCAGCTACTGCAGCTGCAGCTACTCCTGTTGAAGCCACACCAGCTCCAGAATCACCTGCTCCTGTTCCTGAAGAACCGGCAACGGAAGCAGCAGTCACTGAAGCTGCAGCTACTCCTGCTGAAGCTGCACCAGCTCCAGAAGCCCCTTTAGGATACGACAGTCAAATTCCAGCAGAAACACCGGCTGAAAAAACCGAAGCTGCATCTTCTGAAACGTCTGTAGCTCCTGAGGTGCAAGAACCAGCTTCAAAATCTCCTGCTCCAGCCACTGAACAACCAGCAACAGAAGCACCAGCTCCAGAAGCAACAGAAGCTGCAGCTCCTGAACCAGAAGCGACATCCGCTCCAGAAGTGACTCCTGCTGTCGAAAATGCTCCGGAACCTGTGAAACCTTCTCCAGAGATAATCACTTCTGGATACAATAATCCCGTTGAAGAAATAGAAGCTGCTGCAGCTCCGGAAGCCACCAAAGAGGAACCTAAGCTCGTTGATTCGTCTCCTGAAGTGACTAATGCTGCAGAAAAAACCCAACCAGAACCAGAAGCCACGGAAGAAACTTCAAGTGCTCCAGTGATTCCACCGACAGAAGAAGAACATGCGGAAGAAACCGAAACGGCTTCAGAAGCTTCTGCAGATTCTGAAGACTCTGATTCAGCCGCAGCGGAATCAGAAATCGAAGAAAATCAAGATTCTACTTCAGTTCCAGAAGCTCCAGAAGGATCGACTGCAGCTCCTGTTCCGGTTGAAGAATCCTCATCAGCCGTCCCGGCTCCTGAATCCGAAAAAGAAGAACAATCTCAAGCTCCACCAGCAGAAACCTCAGAATTCCAAAGCGGATATGAAATTCTGTCTCCCGCACCTCCTCCTAAAGAGGAACTAGCTGCTCCAGAAGCCACTGAAGCTCCACAAGTTGAAGAAACTTCAGCTCCAGAAGTGAATGAAGAAGCTCAGACTTCTGCTCCGGCTACCGAAACCGCTCCTATTGAATCGAAAGCTGCTGTTGATAATAATGAAGTTGCTGAAACTGCAACAACGGCTCCGAAAGAAGAAGCACCTCTGGTAGATGGAGGGTATGATAATCCTGCTCCAGTAGCTGAAGAGAAGAAAGAAGAAGCTCCGTCTCCATCTGAACAAGCTGTGCAGGAAGTTGCCAAAGCTCCCGAGGCTCCTGCAGCTCCAGCTGAAGAACCTACTACAGCTCCGGAAGTCGAGCAACCCGCTCCAGCTGAAGAACCAACAACAGCAGCACCAGCTCCTGAAGTTACTGAAGCTCCTGCAACTCCTCAACCTAAGGAACCAGCTACCGAAGAACCCGCAACGGAAGCACCAGCTACTACAGCTGCTCCAGAGGCTACTGAAGCATCTCTAGCCCCAGAAGTTGAAGAACCAACAACTGAAGCATCTGCACCAGAAGAAGCAGCAACAGAAGCAGCTCCTGTAGCTGTCCCAGAAGTAACAGAAGCCGCACCAGCTCCGGAAGCTCCTTCGGGATATGACAGTCAAGTCCCAGTAGAAACACCGGCTGCAGCTCCTGTAGAAGCAGTTGGAGTTCCAGAAATTCAAGAACCAGCTCCGGAATCACCTGCTCCTGAAGTACCTATTTCTGAAAAACCAGTGACAGAAGCTCCTGCTAAAGCTGCTCCAGAAGCTACAGAAGCAGCGGCTCCTGAACCAGAAGCGACTTCAGCTCCTGAAGCTCCAGCAACTTCTGCAGGATATGATAATCAAGCTCCCACAGAACCAGCAGCTCCTGAAGAACCCGCAACGGAAGCACCAGCTACTACAGCTGCTCCAGAAGTAAAGGAAACTGTAGCTGCTCCTGTCGAAGCCGCACCAGCTCCAGAAGCCCCTTCAGGATACGACAATCAAGCTTCAGTAGAAACACCGGCTGCTGCTCCAATTGCACCTACTCCTGCTGAAACTTCAGTAGCTTCAGAAATCCAAGAACCAACAACGGAAACATCTGCACCAGAAGAAGCAGCAACAGAAGCAGCTCCGGAAACTACAGAATCCGCCGCTTCTGCTCCTGAAGAAGTCCAGGAAACTCCAGCCGCGACGGAAGCTCCCGAAGAAGCTGCACCTGCTCCCGAGGAGAAACCTGCCAAAGCTGTCGGAGGATACGATAATCCTGCTCCTGAAGAACCAGCGACAGAAGCAACCCCTTCAGAAGCGACAGAAGCTGCAGCTCCAGAAGCTGAAACAACAGCTGCTGCTCCAGAAGAAACATCAGCTCCAGAAGCCGCTCCTGTAGAAACGAAATCAGAAAGTACGAAGGAGGAATCATCTACTGTAGCTCCGGAAGCAGCAGTTCCTCAAGAAGAAGAGACTTCTGCTCCTGAAGCCCCAACAGAGAAGCCTTCAGAACCCGCCGGAGGATACGATAATTCAGCTGTCGAAACTTCTGAATCTGAAGCGACTTCGGCTCCAGAAGCAGCTCCTGTGGAAGAAGAAAAATCTTCAGAATCTCCGGCTCCAGAAGCTGCTGAGTCAGAATCTGAAGCAACTTCGGCCCCAGAAGCTGCTCCTGTGGAAGAAGAAAAACCTTCAGAATCCCCGGCTCCAGAAGCAGCTCCTGTGGAAGAAGAAAAATCTTCAGAATCCCCGGCTCCAGAAGTCGAAGCAACTCCAGCAGCAGCTCCTGCAGAAGAACAGACACCTTCAGAAGCCGAAACAACTACAGCTCCAGAATCTGCTCCTGCGGAAGAAAATAAAAAAGGTAATTTTTGGAATTCTACAGTAACCTCTGCTTTTGGATCCCCACTAACTTCTCTAATCCTCTGATTTCCAGATGAAACTAACAATCCAGAAAATGGGAAAAAATCAAGTGATTCAGCATCCAATGAAGACGTGGAGCCTTCTGGATACTCTGGGAACGGTAACCGTCGAATCACAAATAGTTTATTTCGGAAAATAAAAATCGATTTTTAGAACCTCCATCAGCCGAGCAAATCAAACCAAATCCAAAAAGTATTGTTTGTGAGTTTTTCGTTCAAGTTTATAGAATCCAGACGAAGATTCTGCAATTTTAAAATCCTCCAAAATCCAGTTAAGAGTTCCAGAATTTTCAAATTTTAGAATCTTCTACAGTATTCTGGATTTTCTTAGATTTTAGGATATTCCTGAATCAGATGAAATTTTGGAAATTTCTAAAGTCTTCCAAAGTCTAATTAAGGATTCTAGAACCTTCTACAGTATTCTGGATTTTCTTAGATTTTAGAATTTTCCTGAATCCGATAAAATTTTCTGGAATCTTTTAAAATATTTGAAAATTTCGAAATTTTCTGGAATCTTTTAAAATTTTTGAAATTTTCTGGAATCTTTTAAAATTTTTGAAATTTTCTGGAATCTTTTAAAATTTTTGAAATTTTCTGGAATCCGACAAAAGATTTCAGAATTTACTATAATCCTTTAAAAATTTCTGAAATCTTCCAGAATCTCTTGGAAGTTCCTAGAAAACTTCGTATCAAAACCATCTTGGAGTAACATTATGTTTAAATTTGTACAAAAGTATTATTTTAATTTTTGTAAAAATATTTCAATTTTTAAATTTTCGAAAAAGTATGATTTTAATTTTTAAATTTCTGAAAAAGTATGATTTTAATTTTTTTTATTTTCGAAAAAGTATGATTTTTTCAAATTTCTGAAAAAGTATGATTTTTTTTTAATTTTCGAAAAAGTACGATTTTTTCAAATTTCTGAAAAAGTATGGTTTTTTTTAATTTTTGAAAAAGTATGATTTTAATTTTTTTATTTTCGAAAAAGTATGATTTTTTAAAATTTTTGAAAAAGTATGGTTTTAATTTTTTAACTTTTTCAGCTCCTCAAGAAGCCGTCGGATACGTCGGGGTAGAAACCCCAACTGAAGCCGAAGAACAAAAGGACATCGCCGTGGAGACAGAATCCAAGGATGTTGTTGGCAGTTTTCCACTCAAGAGGATCGATGCTTCGACAGGAAAAAAATGGATGCCATACATGATGGATTGTGAAAACGAAATCGACGAAAAAGGCGGATTTCTCTGTGGAGAGTGGGCCAAGGGTGGGCTTTGCGAGGCCCACAAGCCCACAATGTTCCTTTTCTGCCGCAAGACTTGTCTCTGTGTTGGTCCTCCTGAAGATTCTGAAAACTCCGAAAACTCAGAAAATTCTGAGGAAATTTCCGACGAATTTCCAAAACGAAGAATCAGAAGACTCGCCAACCTCCTTGAGGACTTCAGAAAATCCCGGTTCCATTAGGCATTCCCCATCTGCTCAAATGCCCCGACAATCTTTCAAATTTTCGTAGGAAATCCATTCCTTATTTGTATCTAAGTGTATCAATAAAAACAGATTTTTTACAAGTTCGAATTTTAAAAAATAAGTTTTTAAAGTTTTTTGTAAAGTAATTTTAAAAAGTTTAAAAATGCTGAATTTTGTAATTTAGTACGAAATTGATTTGTTCTTTTTTATTTAGGCCAGTTCTAAGAAATTCATGTTGAAATAGTTATGAAAAATGAGAATTTTTGTATTTTTTGTAATAATGTGATTTTTAAAATTTTTGAATTCGCGCGCAAGAGCGAGGAGAGATGGAAAAATGGTAGATTTGGTAACTTGTTACGAAATCGCCGGCACTGCTATCAATTGCTCTTTTTGGCCAAAACTGTGACAGAGAGTAAAAGGGTAAATCTGGCAATTTCTGTCTAAATCAACGCGCGTATTTCCACTCGCTTTTCTTTGCCAGTTCTAAAGTTAAAAGTCGGTAAATCTGTCAATTTTTACTTTAATCAACGCGCGTATTTCCACTCGTTTTTCTTATTTTACCAGTTCTAAAGTTAAAAGTTGGCAAATCTGTCAATTTTTACCTTAATCGACGCGCGTATTTCCACTCATTAATCTTGAAACGTCCTAAAAATCCGCTCTAAAAAACTATAACTTTTAATTTATATAACAATATAATTTCTAAAATCCTTACTATATTTAAATATATTAGAAAAACTAAAATTTCCTACAATAGTGAACAATACGAGTCTTCAGTTTTCTTCCAAAAATAAGGAACACGTTCAATCGGCACTTGGATTTCAATTACAGAAGGCCCTGCGAAATACTCTCCTTGGTCGTCCTTCCACTTCCCCTCAGGCAGGATCACTTTTCTGGAATAAGTTTTTTCTCTCACGACCGGAGCGACCAAAAGACGATCTCCGACGAGAAATTCATCATCACAAAGAAAAGCTTCTTTTGATTCCAATTCCCACCATAACGGTCTGAAAAATTAAATTATTAAAAAAAGAAAAAATTATTTCAATATAAATTTATAAAAACTAATTTCGTAATAAGTTACCAGATTTACCATTTTTTACGCAGGAATTCAAAAGTTAAAAAATCACAATATTATAAAAAATTAAAATTGTTCCAACACGAAATTTTGAAATTTTTGATTTTTTGGAAAATTTCAGGATATAAATAAAAAAGAAAAAGCAAGTCGATTTCGTAACAAGTTACCAAATCTACCATTTTTCCATCTCTCCTCGCTCTTGCGCGCGAATTCAAAAATTTTAAAAATCACATTATTACAAAAAATACAAAAATTCTCATTTTTCATAACTATTTCAATATGAATTTCTTAGAACTGGCCTAAATAAAAAAGAACAAGTCAATTTCGTACTAAATTACAAAATTCAGCATTTTTAAACTTTTTAAAATTACTTTACAAAAAACTAAAAACTTATTTTTTAAAATTCGAAATAAAAAACTGAAATTTACCTTATTAATGGAATCCCCATGTTTACAGATCTCCTACATTCTGATTTAATGTAATCTAAAAACTTCTTTCTCGACTCCAGAACAGAACGACAGACAGATGTGACTTGTTCCGAATCCACGTAATCCCAAGGACAAAACGAAAATTGAAGAACAAGAAGAAAAGCATTTGCTTGGATCCATCTGATGAACAATTCAGAATCTGTTCTTATTTTTTTGTTTCCGATTTCTGTCATCTCGAATCCGTTTCCTCCAATAATATCCGGCAGATTCCAGAAATATCCATGAAGAGAAAAATGAAGAGCAGAAGGAATCAGAGTCGCCAATCCAGTATCGATCCATCTGGAAAGTCTGTCGATCGTTCTGACCAAAATTGGATAATTCTAAAATTAATTTTTTTTAAATTAAAAAATTTTCAATTTCGAAATTAATATTTTGAAACTAAATATAATTTTTATATGAATTTTTTAGAAATTTAAAGTTTTAAAACATTTTTGACAAATTGAAGGAATCTTTAAGTTTCGAGATTTTGGAAGAATCTAGAAGCTTCTACTGGATTCTAGAATAATTCAAAAATTTTTATGGAATTCTAGAAAAATTAATTGGATTCTGGAAAGTTCTAAAAATTTCTACAAAATGCTAGAAGAATTAATTGGATTTTGGAGACTTCTAAAAACTTTTATAAAATCTTAGAAGAATTAACTAGATTTTGGAGACTTCTAAAAATTTCTACAAAATCTTAGAAAAATTAATTGAATTCTGGAAAGTTCTAAAAACTTTTACAAAATCCTAGAAGAATTAACTAGATTTTGGAGACTTCTAAAAATTTCTACAAAATCTTAGAAGAATTAATTGGATTCTAGAGGATTCCAAAAACTTTTACAAAATCCTAGAAGAATTAACTAGATTTTGGAAGCTTCTATGGCATTTTAGAAAATCTTATAAATCTCCACAAAATTCCATAATTTCCAAAAATTTTCAACTTTTTTAAAAATAAAATTTTATTAAAAATTCAAACCTGATTTCCACTTCCAACTCTGTCTTCAATTGCGATTCCAAATTCAGAAGCAAAATGAACATAACACCGAGTAAAATCATTTGGTTGTTCTCCAGAATACAGTTTGAATTCTTCTGGAAGATAACTCACTTCGCCGGCATCGAATTTAAAAGTATAAATACCGTAATTTTTTTGAATTTTTTGGAGATTTTCTTTGAACCAATTTCTGGCTGAAGGATTAGTGAAATCAACCACAAATCCCTCTCCATCCCACCATTTCGTCAACTTCGGTTTCGATGTCGAAAAATCTTTGACGAAGAAATTCTGAAGATCCGGATTTTTGAAATTCTTAGATTCCACATTCACGAACGGATGGATCCAAGCCGTCAATCTGATTTCTTTGGAATTTAATTCAGAAACCATAGATTTGAAAGAAGGAAATTTTTTCGTATCTATCTAAATTATTATATTGTGAAAATTAAAAATAACATAAAATTATTTTAAAATCTTTAAAATGTTTTTCAAAAATTACAATTGAATTTAGAGGGACTCTAGAAATTTAAACAAATGTCTAAAGAATTTTATAAAATTAAAAATTTCTAAAAAATTAAAAATTCTTAAAAATTAAAAAAAAATTCTAAAAAATTAAAAATTCTTAAAAATTTAAAAAATTCTAAAAATTACTGAATTCTAAAAAATTAGAAATTCTTAAAAATTAAAAAAAATCTAAAAATTACTGAATTCTAAAAAATTAAAAATTTTCAAAAATTCTTAAACTTCCATCGGATTCTGGAAACTTCTAAAATTTCCTATTAAATTTTTAAAAATTATAAAATCCATCATAAAATTTAAATTTAAATAAAAACGAAAATTTCACTAACCTCAAAATCCCCGTATTCAGTCGTCCATTTATCGTCTAGTTCAATTTGACTAACAGGAAAATTTCTTTTTTCAATTTCCTTCGCAAATTTGAGAACATCGTCTTGGTTCACGGCTTTCCCGTATCTGGACCACGTCGTCCAGATTGGTTTCTCGATCAGCAAGTCATCAATACAACCTTTCGGATGTCCGAGATAAATTTTCGACAAAGCTGATTGGAAATTTCTCAACTGGATATCATTCTTCGCCTTGACAACCGTGTAAGCCAAAAACGGATTCTGAGAAGCCACAGGACGCTGAAATATGTACAAAGTAATCAAAACCACATTATTGTAAAAATTCGAAATCATTCTAATACGAATTTCCTGAAGTTTCTAGAAACTAAAGTAGCTTACGGAAAATTTTAGTTTTCTACAATAATTATTTCGTAATTAATTTTTAGCAATATATCTTGTCTAAATAAACCCAAAAAGTCCTTAATTAAGATCACATAAGATCCAAAATCATCTATCAACCTTTTAAGATGAATTTTCATATATGAAAATATTAATATATGTCCGGAAAATCCTACCTAACACCATAGTACCTTATCGAAAGCAGATTTCGTTCTTTAGATATTAAATAAAACAAACTTACAGGAAAACTCATATATGGACTGTCGTCATACTGAGCTTGGAGAGACAGATATCCGTTTTCACTTAACTTTGTCCACAACGGGATTCCAGAAGGCACGAAAAGACAGATTTTCTTCGAACAAATCCAATATCTTTCTGTTCCGCTGGCCGGCTTCATGAAGACATCCTGAACAACGTAAGGACAAAACTCATATCCTTTTGTTTTTAAATCGGTTTTCATCAAGGGATAACTTTGTTGAAGAAGATTAGGTCCTCCAAACCACTGTGCATCGTCCAGTTCCCCCAGGAATACCGTATCCTTCAAGTACTTCATCGATCCTAAATTGAACCATGAAAAATTATAGAATTCTAGTCCTTCGGATTCTGATTTCGAAATCTCTAATCTGACACGGTCCTGATCGAAAATCGCGAGGATTTTGTCCGGGGATTCGAGAGTCACCGATGTGGCCGATGGCAAAGATTCCGATAAATACAGTTTCAACCAGAAGTCTTCTGAAACCTTGATTTCCGCTTTCTTACAGTCTCCAGACACAGACAAATTTCCCAATGTTGTCATCTCAAAAAATAAATTATAAAAATCTAAAATTTTATAAAATTGTCTCGACACGAAATTTTAAAATTTTATTTTTCAAATTTTTATTCAATTTTGAAAAATTTTAGTTTTTAATTAATTCTGGAAAGTTTTGCTGAATTTTGGAAGATTCTAGTTTTATATGGAATCTTAAAGGACTCCAGAAATGTTTTTGTTGGATTCAGAAATATTCGAAAAATATTTTTGAAATTTTAGAAAATCACAGAAATTTCTAATAAATTCTAGGAGATTTCAGAAGTCCCTACAGAATCCTCAAAATTTCCAATTTTTATTAAATTCAGAAATGTTCGGAAAATATTTTTGAAATTTTAGAAAATCCCAGAAATTTCTAATAAATTCTAAGAGACTTCAGAAGTCCCTACAGAATTCTTCAAATTCCCAATTTTTATTGAATTCTGAAATGTTCGAAAAAATATTCTAAAAAGCTCCAGAAGTCTACTAGATTCTAGAATGTTCTGTAATTTTCCACTGAATTCTGAAATGTTTCAAAAATCTATGAAATTATATAAAATTACAGAACTTTCCAGTAAATTCTAGAAAGTTTTATAATTTTTTCCATAGATTTTAGGAAATTTCAGAAACTTCTACAGAATCCTAAAAAGTTACAAGTGTTTTATTAGATTCTAAAATTTTCGAAAAATCTTCACCAGAATCTAGAATTTTCCGATAATTCATCAAAATTCCAGAAATTTCGAAATAATCCAAAACCTCCGGCAGACCCTAAAAGCATTAGAAGCTCATACAAAATCCCAGTTAATAAAAATGTTAAAAATCAATAAAAAGGTATTAGAGGAAAATAAAAACCACAAAATCTACAATCACACGTCCAAGAATACTTCATAATAGGAAAATTCTCAAACTATAAACAATGCCAAATAAAACCCGAAAAGCCTATATTTTGTTTCATCAAAGTTGACAGTCAAAGTTCAAGGTCAAAATTGACGACCAAAGTTCGACGTCAAAGTTCAACATTGAAGTTCATTGTCAAAGTTCAACATCGAAGATCAACATTGAAGTTCATTGTCAAAGTTCGACGTCAAAGATCAACATCGAAGTTCATTGTCAAAGTTCGACGTCAAAGTTCAACATCGAAGTTAATTGCCAAAGTTCGACGTCAAAGATCAACATCGAAGTTAATTGCCAAAGTTCGACGTCAAAGTTCAACATCAAAGTTAATTGTCAAAGTTCGACGTCAAAGTTCAACATCAAAATTGACAACCAAAGATCAACTTCAAAGTTCGATGTTGAAATTTGAATTTTCCGTTCTAAGACAACATTCATAAATTTCTTCTGTTTCAAAAAATTGTCCTATCTAAATTAATTAAATTTTCGAACAAATGATCTTTAAGTCATGTCTTAAAGCGAAAAACCCAACTTTGTCAATTTCTGACTTTTAAAGTTGTAATTCAACTCCAATTGTCAACTTTGATGAAACAAAGCATTGAGTTCCTATTTAATTTTCACTTCTTCTGGAGGATTATATTTAGGAATATTCGTCAAATGATTCTTCGCCAATTCAGATTCGAGTGCCGCTAGTCTCGTTGCCGGAAGGTGCTGATACAGGGGGTCTCTCAATCGGTCCAGGTCGTGTTTTATAGAGTCACGGAGCTTCACTAATTCGTTATAAAGTTGAATATTAAAGTTATATTTGGCTGCTTTTTTGTAAAATTGCTTTGAAAACACTCTTTCACAAGCAGAAGGATATTCAAATGTCTGAAATAAGGTAACATTACTACAATTATAAAAACAGCTTTCTTAGGAAATTAGTTGACTACAAATTTTAGGATTGATATAAAAAAGGAAAAAAATGCGAGTAGAAATACGCGCGTCGATTAAGGTAAAAATTGACAGATTTGCCGACTTTTAACTTTAGAACTGGCAAAATAAGAAAAGCGAGTGGAAATACGCGCGTCGATTAAGGTGAAAATTGACAGATTTGCCGACTTTTAACTTTAGAACTGGCGAAATAAGAAAAGCGAGTAGAAATACGCGCGTTGATTTAGACAGAAATTGCCAGATTTACCCTTTTACTCTCTGTCACAGTTTTGGCCAAAAAGAGCAATTGATAGCAGTGCCGGCGATTTCGTAACAAGTTACCAAATCTACCATTTTTCCATTTCCTCTCGCTCTTGCGCGCGAATTCAAAAATTTTAAAAAATATATTTTTCGTTAATTTTAAATAAAAAATTACCTGTTTAGTCACTAAATAATATCCTAAAGTTGCTAAAACAGCCGAATAATTGAGAAAATAACTCAAGGGTTCAACAACATCCCAACTGTATTCGAAATACGTTAATCGAAACAGGATACCCGTCTGAACTCCCATAAATACAAAACCTCCCCAGGCCATTTGGGTACTTCTTAATTGACATTCTTCTTCTATTTTATTCCTTATAATCTCCATCGGTTTAAGTTCTTTTTCAATTTTTTCTAATTTCATCATTAAAATTTTTTCTCTGACCAATTTGAATTCGTCAATTTGAAAAACAGAATGTAAAACCGAAATTTTCAATTTCACATCGTCCAATACTGTTAGTCTTTCCGAAGATTTTAGAATTCCTCCTTCATCGATTTCTAATTCTGGAATAATCTGGGGAACTTCAACAGGGAAATATTCATCGTTAATTCTAATAGTAAAAGACCGTAATTGTAAAAGATGTTCGATCGACGTACTTCCGGCTATTCTAATTCCATCTAAAATTTCTTATGTTCAAAAAATAAATTTAAAAAATTATTATTTCAGAAAATCCAACGTAAAAATCCTAAATTTTTAAAAATAAATTTAAAAAACTTTTTTTAAAGTAATTTTCGAAAATCTTATTTAAAAAAAATAAGTTTCAAAACTTCTCTTTTTTTTAAATTTCTAATTTTTTAAAAATTAATTTTTAAAAATCTTTATTTTTTTTAAATTGATTTTTAAAAATTATTATTTTTTAAAATTAATTTTTAAAAATCTTTATTTTTTTTTAAATTAATTTTTAAAAATTTTTATTTTTTTAAAAAATTATTATTTTTTAAATTGATTTTTAAAAATCTTTATTTTTTTTTAAATTGATTTTTAAAAATTATTATTTTTTAAATTGATTTTTAAAAATTATTTTTTTTAAATTAATTTTAAAAAATTTTTATTTTTTTTAAAAATTATTATTTTTTAAATTAATTTTTAAAAATTATTATCATTAAAAATAAATTAAAAAACTCACCTCGATTATGTACAGCCACATAATCGATACCTTTGTCCTCCTTGCTCAAATTGTTACAAAATATTTCCACATTGTCTGAAATAGGTCTAAGTAAAAATTGACATTTTTCATTTCTCGATGGTAATGGTATTGTCAATAATGGAAGACCATGATCAAAATTAACTTCTATTTCTTTTTTTGAATTATTTTTTGAACAAGTAGGACCATTTGAATAAAATAAAACTTTTGATTTATTGATAGAATCGCTAAATTTCAGATTAAAAAAATTTCGACATTTCGCAATTTTCGAAAAATGCCGTTGGCAGTGTCCAATCAGCATTGAACAAGGAGGCAAAACCCGTACCTATCTAAAAATATTATTGTTAAAAAGTAAGAATTATCTCGACACGAATTTCCGGAAATTTTTAACAAAAAAAAACAGTCTAAATTTTTTCCGTAAATCAGTTACGTCATTGTAAAAAAATCAAAAATTATTCCAAAATTATCCCGACACAAATTTTCTAAAAATTAAAGTAATTTAAAATTTTGGTTTTTTCGATAATTATTTCGTAATTAATTTTTAGAAATACGTTCTAATAAATCTAAAAACATTCTAAATTTCTTCCTCGAATTCAACATATATTAAAATATTTTAAAAAAGGAGTTTTTTATTTATAAAATATTTTAAAAATGAATTTTTTATAAAATAATTTTAAAAATAGAGTTTTTTATTTATAAAATATATTATAAAAAATGAGTTTTTTTATTTATAAAATATATTATAAAAAATAGAGTTTTTTTATTTATAAAATATACTTTAAAAGTAGTTTTTTATTTATAAAATATTTTAAAAATGAATTTTTTTAAATTATAAAATACTTTTAAAAAGGGGAATTTTTTATTTATAAAATATTTTAAAAATAGAGTTTTTTATTTATAAAATATATTATAAAAAATAGTTTTTTTATTTATAAAATACTTTTAAAAATGAGTTTTTTTAAATTATAAAATACTTTTAAAAATGAGTTTTTTTATTTATAAAATATATTATAAAAAATTCAGGACAATTTTTGAACAAACAAAACGCATTTTTAACCAAATCGATATTTTTCTCATTAGAGATTCCAAATTAAAAAATGCCTATAAAACAAATGAAAAATGACACTTAACCCAGCAATCAATACGTAAACATTAAGCTTAGGCAGATCTAGAAAAAAATGATTAGCAAGTCAGGAAATCCTCGAGACGCTTTTGCTCAATCTCGATAGCGCTTTTCTTTGATCTAAAAATTATAAAAATAAAAAATTTTCGTTTACAAACATTGATTTTTCAATCTAGAATAAATTCAAAAAAATTTGCAAAAAAATAATTTTTAAATTTATTCAAAAAATTTAAAATTTATTTTTTTTAAATTCTTAAACTTTTAAAAAAAAATAATTTTTAAACTTTTTAAAAAATAATTTAAATTTTTTTAAAAAGTTTAAGAATTTTATTATTTAAATTTTTTTAAAATTTTAAGAATTTTATTATTTAAATTTTTTTAAAATTACTATTTTTAACTTTTTGGAATTATTCCAAAAATTGTACTATTTGAAAAATTTCCAAAAAAGTACCCAAGTTGCCATAGCACCCGAAAATAATATTACTCAAAAAATCCAGCATTATCTATTTCCAAAAAAAATACAAATCATTCCAAATCCAAATATTCGTTATTGAAACATTTGTTTGAAAAATGACATTTCAAAAAAATCCCAAAAACAAACAAAAATCTCAATTTTCATCCAAAAAAATTTTAATTTTTTAAATTTCGCCACTTATAGGTTTCTTGATCGTTTAAAATTCGACAAATTGAGAAACCCAAAGGCGTGAACAACGATGGTCGACGTCATATGCTCAAATCAGAATCGGTAAAACCGGTTTTTTATAAAAGTATTGAGAGCAGACAAAACTCCAGTGTACCAAGTAATCCAAATACAATCAATCTTCATTAATCATAAACAATTCTATATTGATTTATCACTTACCCCAAAAGTGCACTCTATACGGACACACATACAGGCCTATTTCTCAACGATGGCGATTAATTGATTCTTGCTACATTCCCAAACAGCATCCACCAGTCGCAAAAGTCCCGTATCTTTCGGTTTTTCTAGTCCTCTTTGCATTCTTTTCTTCATCAAAGCCACAAATTCCTTATGAGATAATTCACCGTCGCCATTTTCATCAAAAAGAGTAATAACCACATCAACCAAGTTTTCTGTTAATTGAACTTTCGCTATTTTTCTTGCAACTTTGATCAACAATTCCTTAGAAAGTGATTTTCCTGCCAATTTGTAAAAATGCAAAGCCATGTCAACATCATCAATAAAATATAAAAATTGAAAAAAATTATTCACTTCATCAAATGAAATTCCCTGAAAACACTTTTCAAAAAATGTGCAAATTTTTCTTTTAAAAAAATTAAGCTTTCAAAAAATATGCAAATTTTCTTTTAAAAAAATTTAAGCTTTCAAAAAATGTGCAAATTTTTTTTAAAAATTTAAGTTTTCAAAAATATGCAAATTTTTTTTTAAATTTAAGTTTTCAAAAATATGCAAATTTTTTTTTTAAATTTAAGTTTTCAAAAATATGCAAATTTCAGACTTACTGGTTTTCCTGCTGTGATTCCTCCTTTGTATTTCTTTTTTATCCTTTTCATCATCCTCTTTTGTCGTTTTTCTGGTAATCCAGCATGCATTAAAAGAAGTTCTGCGAAACTTATTTCTGATATTATACCTACAGGATTAGAATCCGGATCTCTTCTTTCAAATTCAATTTTCAAAATATCTCTATGAAGATCATGTTGAAATTCTAAAAGCGTTTCTAATTTCAATTTCCTTTTTCCATCAGGACCAAAAAAATATTGACTAACAGCAGAATTGTCTGACCATCTAAACGCAGATCCACCAATAACATGATCCCTGTGTTTCTGACCAACTGTTGTCTGAGATAACAGTAATTTCTGTACTTTGTTAAATTCTTCCTTATCGAGTTCTCCATCACCTCCAAAGTCGAAAATAGAAAAAGCCAGTTTGAATTCACTTTGAGGCATCGAAAGCAGGGTCATTAGAAAAAGAAAATCCGAAAAATTAATCAATCCATGATTGCCAAGTTTGTAAAAAATACAATCAGGATCAGTAAATTCAGTGTTTTTGTATTTCGCCGGATCAAAAACTCTGAATTTATCCAATCCTAGATTCCTTGGTTGCATAACTCCCGGAGTCAAAGATCTCACAAAGTCTTCTGGGGTCATGTAAACGTCGTAATTCCCGTCTTCTGTGTTTATCTGAACAATAATTATTTAATAAATATCAAAAACAGAAAACCAAACCTTTAAAGTAGCAAAGTACCTGAAAATTTTGTCAGGAGACGAGTAAGTCCTCAACCTGTTCTCGTATTCCATGATCCTCCGTTCTCGAAATCCAATTTTCTTCTTCTTTTTTTTCTTCTGATCAGGAAGAATGTCACATTCTGGATGGGAATCTTCATGTGATTCTAAATCCGAGTCGTCAGAATGCTCACGACTTGAATCCTAAACGGAAAATTTAATATTTGATACAAATTCTTAAAATTTTCGGTGAATGAATAAAAAATTTATAAATCATGTAGAAATATATTAGGAAAATTCAATAACTAGATACATCGTTGATTTTGGTCGGGAAATTAGCCAGGAAATCAGGAGGATATTTAGTCTTAAGGGGGTTTTGGGGATTTATGAGTTCATTTTCTGAAGGCTTAGCACTTCATTCATGGAATATTTAAGAATTTCTATTCACAAAAAGTTCTTTAAGTGATTTGAATCCATTCTCCACGTTCGTAAAATAATCTAGAAACGACATAGGCTCAAATGTGTATAGAAAACAATAGAAATATCAAATTATGAAACTTGCTATATGGCTCTTAGAGAAAATTCCAAAACTAGTTGAAATTGTGTAGCTTTCGTAATTTTTGCGGACGTGTAGTCTTCAGACCGAAGATATTCAGAACACTCAAGATTAAACAATCTTCTCTCTACGGAAGAATATAAAAAGGAGCATTCAATGCTAGTCGGTGTCCCCTGGGTGTTGTGCTTGTATTTTAATATTATCATATATTACTTTGTATCTAACGAAAGACATAACAGTAATAAAATTAAAAACAAACCGAGTCTTTGTCTTCGTCCAAAGTCGCAGCCTTAGGATTGAAAGCAGAGCCGATGCTCATGGTTTCCGGACTAAAACAAATAAATTGATATATCGATTTTTAAAAACAACTATACTTACTCGAAAGGGAACATAACTAATACCAAGAAAAGACCGATAGCAAAGTAAAAATTAAAATAAAAGTATCGTCTGATAGGTTGCCAAATATATGGTCGATTATGGTATATCGTATTTGAATAATCCGAGTACCCTTTGCCAGCCTTCCTGTCGGTGTAGTGGAACACATCCTTCTTCTTCCTTCTGTTTCCAAGGATAGTGTACGCCATAGGGTCGTCTTCAGTTTCCTTCAATTTTTTCCGTTCTTCTTCGACGTCGGCCACGCTCCGGAGTCCGGATCCCTGTTGATACATGTCGAATTTGGTCCGGACAACATTCTGAATCGTTCTTCTAGGTACTAGAAATCGCTTCATGCCGGAAATAACATGAAATTTCGAAAAATAAAAAAAGTCGAAAATAACAAAAATCACAACGGTAGTTCTGTCACCTGATCTCGAATGGAAAAACCGTCGTTAACACTACCAATAAACACCGAAAAATTAAGGACAAATCGGATCGAGAATACTTCTCGTTCTTTTAACAGGAAAAAACAATGTTGAAATTACCATTAAATTTCGGAAAAAATAGTAAAAACCGGAGCGAGCACGATTTCTCGCGGTCTTGGCGGGAAAATCAAACGTTGAAACTTTCACTAAATTTCTTAATTTTCTTCTGATTCTTTTTTTGGTTTTTTGAATTCTACTTTTGTTTTTCCTAAAATGAAGCAAGTTGATCAAGGAAAGAATTCCGAAAAGATGGATGTCGATGAAAACGTTGGAGACGAAGAAGATGAAGTTTTGTTTGAAGTTTGTTTTTTGGAAATTTATTTCATATATGAATTTTATTTTAGATGGATTGCTACAATATTCCGCTAAATCGACAGCATTTCTCTGTGGCTACTCTTCAATTCCAGAATGAGAAACCGGCAGAATTGGACGATTGTGCGGTCCGAATGAAGCCAGTCGTGAAACACGTAAGTTTCGTCATCACATCACCCTGTTACTCTGAAATTCCAGATAGAAATAGACTACCACAACGGGACAGATCGGGATGACGGACTTAAACCGAGTCTAGAGTAAGTGCTTTTCATTTTTTAAAATAAAGTAAATAATTTTCAGACCGACTACTTTTTCGGGAAAAGGAACGTCCGAGTCGGAGGTCCTTAATCACGCCTTAGGTTTCATAGATGACAACAAGATGTACTTCGTCGAGGTCGATGCCATGTACAAAATGAGACGAAAAGTGACGAAACCTTCAGAAGACGTCGTTGAAGAAACAGACGCGAAACGGAATCTTTCTCCTGTCAGGGTGAAGTTCGCAAGAGCAGAAACGGAAGCCCAAAGAAAACGAAGAGAGCAATCTTCGTTCTTCAAACATCAGCAAGCCGCTCAAGAAGCTTGGAAAGAGGTGGTTGTGACCAAAGAAGAACCGAATTACCCCCTGAAGGTCCTTTCCCGGGAAGTTCAGGAAGACATGCTGCCAGAAAACGGACTACAACGTGTCAAAGAAGAAATCCTAGACAAATGATAATTTTTGAGTTTTTAATGAAGTTTGTTTTTTAACTGTTTTATTTGAAAGTGGTTTTACTCCTTTGATACCTGGATTACTGTGTTTTGATTTTGACTTTTGCCTTTCAGGATGCCTAAGGATTATCGAGATGACGATAGACACAGATCCAGGAGACGATCGAGGTCCAGATCGAAGGATAGAAGACGATCAAGGGACAGCAGACGGGATAAGGATCACGATGATTCCAGAAGCAGAGATAGTCATAGAAGACATCGCGACAAAGAAGATCGAAGAAGAACTAGATCAAGATCTCCGGAAAGAAAAAAATACCGATCGAAATCACCGAAAAAAGAAATTGATGATTTGCCGCTATATGAACGGAAACGATTACTGTCGATTTCGTCAACTTCCAGTGAGGAGGACGAAAGATTTGATGAGAAGATGGAAGCTCTAAGACAGGAAAAAGCGGAAAAACGTAAACTTGAAAAGCAGAAGATGAAGGAACTAGAGACTTCGGAGGAAAAACGACTTCGTAGACTGACGAAAAAAATGAAAAAAGAAGAAGGTCAGAAGATGGAATCACTTTCCAGTTCGATTTCCTACAGTAACCTAAATAATCCTTTTAATGATTCCAATTTGACAGAAGCATTTGTTTGGAATAAGAAACTAGAAAAAGAAGGACTGAAATCCCTAAGTAAGAAAGAATTGGACGAATTACATCAATCAAAAGTGAGGAAAAATATCAAAGAAATGGAAGAACTGCGACGAAATAGACAAGCTCGACAAGCGGCGAAAGAAGATATGGAACTTTTGACGAGAGAAAAAGAAAAACAAATGTATGGCGATTTTACGGTGGTTGAATATAAATTTCACGTCAAACAAGCGAAAGAAAGAACGAAAATTAGAATAAAGGAAAATAGGCCTAAACCGATAGACTTGTTAGTGAGGTATTCTGTTTTTGGAGTCCCGGAAGAAGAAAAAGATTATGATGATTTTGAACTTGTGGATCCGTTAACCTATATTAAAAATCTATCAATCGATGATTTTGAAGATTTGATTGCGGATATTAAAACCTATAAGAAAATAGCATCACACAAGGACGACGCTTTCTGGGACGACATGGCGACGGTGTGTGAAGGAGAACTGGAGAAACTGAAGGACGTCAGGAAACGGAAGGAGATGGATGAAGCTGTTCATTCTTCTGTCAGGGAAGACGTCCTTAACAAGTTCAAAGTAAGTTTATTTCTAAAAATCCAAATAAGTTTTATCAATTAAAGTTTTTGAAATGGAAAAATTTGGAAATGTTTTAACTTGAAAAATCCAAATAAGTTTTATCAATTAAAGTTTTTTGAAATGGAAAAATTTGAATTTTTTGTAATTTTAATATTTATGTTTTTAATTTTTTAGGGGAAATCTTACAGTCAACTGACTGAAATGGAAAAGAGCCTAAGAAATACAATAAAGAAAAATCCCGGAAATGGATTTTTTGAAGCTGTTCTTGATCAATTGCTTCCTTATATGGCGAAACAAAGAATCAAAGAAAGACATAGAGAAAAAATGGCATTGAAGTTACGGAGAATTCGAGAAGAACAGGCAAAAGAGATGGCAGAACATCAGAAAACTCTGGGGGATATCAAGCCGGTTTTGCCGAAAATAGAGAAACCAGAAGACACTAAAGTTGTGCCAGAAATTGATGAAATTGTAAGTTTTTTATTTTTACTTTTTACCAACAAACACAACTTGTTTTCGGTAGGGTACTTTGGGGTTGATTTTTCGATATATATTAGGACTTTTATATATGAAAATGAATCCTAAAAGATAGAGGTTGTTCTACCTTATATAACCTTAATTTAGAAGTTTAGATTTATTTAGGTAGAACATATTTTTAAAATTGATACGAAATCGTCACGTAGACTTGTTTAGTTTCTAAAAATCCGTGTTGAGATAACTTTGTAAAAATATTTTTGATTTTTATATATTATTAATTACGAAACAACTACCTAGAAAATTAAAATCAGAAAATAGTTTAAAAAGAATTTTGTAAAGATATGCATTTTTTGATTTTCACAGTAATGTAATTTTGGTTTTAGCAAGTAACAGCGGAAGATGCAGTGGCGATGCACAAACGAGTATTACGGTCTATTCCGTTTACATTGGATGAGTTACTGGAGATGGATGAAGATAAACAAGAACAAGAATGGTCTTCCTTGAATGAAGCTCAGTTGGAAGTTTTTACATTGAGGAACTATGAATTAGGAAGATACAGTCCGAATTTGGATGCAGATGCTATGCCTGGAATCGAGGTCATTGACGAAGAAGAAGACAAAAAACAACTTGAAGGTCAAAGAAGGAAGAATAGAACTGGAGAAGCGACCATGACTGCAGCTGAAGCTAGTTTGGTTCAGACGTTCAAGGAGGGCATGGAGAAGGATGAAGAGGAATTTGCTGATGAAGAGAAGATTGAAAAACAGACGTTTTTGTGGTCGGATAAGTATAGACCAAGAAAACCGAGGTATTTCAACAGAGTTCATACTGGGTTTGACTGGAATAAGTATAATCAGACCCATTATGATCTCGATAATCCTCCTCCGAAAGTCGTTCAAGGATACAGGTATGGTTTTTTAAGATTTTTATTTTTAGGGTTTTTGTAATTTCTACTTTTTAAAAGTGGTTTTTAATGTTTTTATTTTCTGTGTTTTTCCAATTTTTGTTTTTTCGAAATTTTCGATTTTAAATTTCGAAATTTTTAGGTTTAATATTTTTTATCCTGATTTGCTGGATGTTACACAAACCCCTTCGTATACGATCACGGAATGTGAAGATCCTGATTTTGCTATTTTGAGATTCCGGGCTGGTCCTCCTTATGAAGATATCGCTTTCAAGATCGTCAACCGTGAATGGGAAATTAATCACAAACATGGATTCAAGAATCAATTTAAAGATGGAGTTTTTCAACTTTGGTTCTTTTTCAAACGATATCGATACAGACGATGATTTCAAGTATTTTGAAATTAAAAATCAATGATTTCGAGTATTTTGAAATTAAAAATGGATGTTGGAAAAATTTTGGATTTAATCGTTTTAACGATTTTTTTATTTTAATTTTTGAATTTTGTTGAATTTTTTGTTTTAGATTTTTTGAGATGGTACAGGGATCGAGGAAACTTCTGAAACCCCCTCAAGTAACTAATAAGCAAAATGAATTACTTTGGAAAAATTTTTTTTCATTGAAAAATTTTCCGTTGAACAGAATTATAAATGGAATATCTGATCCAACTGATAATGAAATGTTCAACAAAATGGCTCAAATACATTGGATTATTGAAATCGCTATTTGTTATTTTATTATAAAAATTAGATCTTGTAAGTTTTAAATTTTTATGAAATTTTAAAAATGTTTTTTTTAAACTTTTTAAAAAAAATTTAAATTTTTTAAGTTTTTAAGAAATTCTTCGTTAATTTTGAAATTTTTATTGTTTTTAGTTTTTTGCTAAGAATAGTGACTTTAGATACGGAAATTGACTGGACGACTTACATGCAGCAAACAGAACTGTTCTTGAATGGAGAAAGGAATTACTCGAAAATTGAAGGAGATACCGGGCCTGTGGTGTATCCTGCTGGTCATTTGTGGCTGTATTCATTGTTCTATTTCGTCACGAATGAGGGTAGAAACATAATGGGAGGCCAGATTTGTTTTCTCTATGTTTATGTTTTGAATCAGATTGCGATTTACTGGATCTACAGTAGTACACTGAGAATCCCGCCTTATGTCGTTACTTTGATTACGTTTTTGAGCTACAGATTGCACTCGATATACGTTTTGAGGATGTTCAATGACCCTTTGGCGATGGTTTTTTGCAATTTCGGACTACTTTTTCTCTTAAATGACAAAAAATCGGACAAAACTATGGTGTATTTTTCGACGGTATTTTTGTCTCTTGGTGTAAGTGTGAAAATGAATATTCTGCTTTTCGGTCCTGGAATTGCCCTAATTGTTTACTTAAGACATGGATTTTTGACTTTGTTCAATTGTGGAATAATTGCCTTGATAACTCAAGTAATAACAGGATTACCGTTTTTGATGACGTATCCGATGGATTATATAAGGAATGCTTTTAATTTTGGTCGTGTATTTCTCTACAAATGGACGGTTAATTGGAAGTGTATTCCAGAAGAATTATTTTTGGATAAAAAATTCCACTTATTTTTACTGGGATGTCATGTTTTGTTTTTGATTATTTTTGCAGTTCTTTTCCTTCGAAGGTTGGTTTTTTTGTATTTTGAAAAATTAGGAAATAAGGAACACGTTTTCGGTAGGGTACTGTGGGGTTGATTTTTCGATATATATTAGGACTTTTATATATGAAAATGAATCCTAAAAGATAGAGGTTGTTCTACTTTATATAACCTTAATTTAGAAGTTTGGATTTATTTAGGTAGAACATATTTTAAAAATTGATTACGAAATCGTCACGTAGACTTGTTTAGTTTCTAAAAATCCGTGTTGAGACAACTTTGTAAAAATATTTTCAATTTTTGTATATTAATTACGAAACAACTACCTAGAAAATTGAAATTTTAGATTCATTTCTAAAAATTCCTCTCGGGATGATTGAATAAAATATTTCGAGTTTTACAATATGACATGATTTAAAATGTAATTTTAGATTCTATAAAGGAAATAAGTGGAATTATGAAGCTATATTTAATCCTCATGAGATGCTAAGAATGATTTTCACTTTCAACCTTATCGGAATGACGTTTTCCCGTTCTTTGCATTACCAGTTTTATTCGTGGTATTACCATTCCGTCGTTTACCTACTTTTCTCTGAACGAACAAGTTTGGAATTGAGGAATAACTTGAATCATTATATTGGGACTTTCTTTAGGTAAGTTAGATATTTTAAAATTTTTTAATAATCGTTTTTAGGGTGGGTTTTATGGTTCTCCTAGAAGGCTGCTGGTACATTTATCCATCGACTCCTGTGACTTCTGGCTTGCTTCACTTCCTCCACGGGTCATTGTTGCTTTCAGTTACTCTCAGTGCTCAAAGACAGAAGCAGGATTGAATATAATTATTACAGTATGCCTAATAGGGTTTCGACAAGTGTCTTGGAAAATCTTCACTTTATTAGCTAATTTAGATTATTTATTTTATAAATTATTTCAATTTAAGGAAAATTGGAGATCGGGTCTAAATCCTTTGAAATTATTTTTTAGTTTTTTTGTGGATTTTTTAAAAGTTTTGATATATGAATTTTTCGATTTTGATATGTTAATTTAGATTTTGTGTTAATTTTAAGTTTTCATATATCAACTTTAAATTTATATATCAATTTTTGAATTTTATGTGTTAATTTTAAGTTTTCATATATCGGCTTTAAATTTTATACGTTAATTTTTGAATTTTAGATGTTATTACGAAAGAATTCAACTTTTTTGAAAATCTTAAAATTGAATTTTATATCGATTTGTGATTTTTCGACCTTAGATCGGCCTTTGAAGAAATCTGTACCGTCGAATATAAAGGTTTGGTTTTTCGAATTGATTATTTTTTAATTTTTTTAGGTTTTTGACAGAGAAACCAAAAGAAAACAAAGAAATTGGGCCGCTAAACAACCGGATTTTGAACTTGCACAGTACGTCAAAGAAGAAATAGGATACAGAGTGGCGGATAAAGTTTTTGATTTAACTAAATTTAACGAAGTTGTATTGGATTTGGGATGTGGAGCTGGATTTGTAGGACCACATTTGATCAAGGAAAACGTCGGACTTTTGATTCAATGTGATATGTCGGAAGAAATGCTCAAAAAAAGCAAAATTGCACCAGAAAACGAAATTAAAACTATAAAAATTCACGCTGATGAAGAACAAATACCATTTAAAAGTGAATCAATAGATTTGATTGTGAGCAGTTTAGCAGGACATTGGATAAACGACCTCCCGGGATGGTTTAGAAGATGTTTCAAAATTTTAAAACCCGATGGAGCGATGATCGGAGCGGTCCTGGCAGGAGACACGTTGTACGAGTTAAGGGTGGCTTTGCAGTTGGCAGAAAACGAAAGACTAGGTGGAATGGGGGTTCATATATCCCCCTTTATTGATCCTCAAGATGTAGGAAGTTTGATGACAAGAGCTGGATTTGACATGATAACCATGGATATGGATGAAATAGAAGTAGGATATCCTAATATTTTTTCGCTTTTGTACGACCTTCAATTAATGGCAGAATCGAACTGCACCACAAAACGGACTCCAAGTCTACGAAGGGATGTCTTGATTGCTGCTGATGCGATTTACAAGGAAATGTACGGTCGAGAAGGCAGATATCCGGCGACTTTCCAGTTTCTGAGTTTCATCGGATGGAGACCAGGTCCGTTGATGCCGAAACCTGCAAAAAGAGGATCCCAGAATGTTTCGTTCAAGGATTTGGGTGATGTGGTTCAAAATCCCGAGAAATACGTCAAGAAAAAACCATAGATCTAGAAGTAGTTGGTAGGATTACTGTAAATCAATAAATTTTAAACTTTTTTATAACTTCCTAGTATGCAGTTTTTTTGAAATTCATTGAGCATGTACAGTATATTTCGGAATTTCGAAATTATCTAATTTTTTACAGTAATGAAGGAGTACTGTATATTACTAGAATCCTTACAGTAAACTACAGAAGACTACTGTATACCGTATGTTTCTAGATTTCTGTAAATTACGAAATTTAATAATTTTTATAAAACTTCATATTTTTGAATAATACTGTGTACAGTAATTTCCGACAAATTACTGTAGAGCTCACTGAAAGGATTCTAACGGTCTACAGTACTTCCCTATTACTGTATACTAAGAATCACAGAAATCTCGAAATTACGAAACTACTTTGATTACCTGTCAAAAATGACTGGGATATCCTATGGAATAAGTAATCCGACCCTTGATCATCTACAGTATTCTTTATTCCCTCTTTCTGGGCTTGTTGATCATTTCCGTCAGAAGTCTTGATCGTTCTTCTTCTCTCGACTCCTTCCAGCAAAACATATGGGGCTTCTGGTTCATGTCTTTTGGATTAGAAATATGCAATTCCAAATTCGTGTAGATGGGATTTTCCGAAAACGTTATCCTATGAATTTGCATATTTTCCTCGATTCTTAGTTCTTCATTCGTCAAAGACTTCAAATCAGTTCCGATGAACCTTTTACTCCAGTCGAATAAGTGATCTCCCGGAAGCAAAGTCGTCCTGATCCCGGGCATGTCCTTGTTTAACACGACTTGAGGACAAATTTTAAAAGAATTCGTCATTTTTCCAAGTTGTTCTGGATCATTAGAATTCATCAATCTCAATCTGGCCAATTCGTAAAACTGCGGTGGAGGCAAGGCCAGATTTTCCCCATTACAGGCCTTTTCTATAAATCTCGAAGGAATATCCCAAGTCGCTCCTTGCATCTCTTTCTCACAGAATTCTACAGCCGAAGATTCTTTCAACGGAACGACGAAGAATACCGTATCAAATCTAAAAGCAATTACACTACTATAACTATTCTACTCAATCATCCCGAGAGGAATTTTTAGAAATGAATCTAAAATTTCAATTTTCTTGGTAGTTGTTTCGTAATTAATAATATATAAAAATCGAAAATATTTTTACAAAGTTGTCTCAACACGGATTTTCAGAAACTAAACAAGTTTACGTGACGATTTAGTAATCAATTTTAAAAATATGTTCTACCTAAATAAATCTAAACTTCTAAATTAAGGTTATATAAGGTAGAACAACCTTTATCTTTTAGGATTCATTTTCATATATGAAAGTCCTAATATATATCGAAAAATCAACCCCAAAGTACCCTACCGAAAACGTGTTCCTTATTTCTTAATTTTTCAAAATACAAAAAATCTAACCTTCTTTTGTAAGAAGCCGGAGTCAGCCAGTTGGACCAAGGAACGAGGGAGTTGACGTCCAGCATTGTTCTCAAACCAAATATATCCTTGAAAGATTTGGGATCTTTTCTGACTTTATTTCTCCATTCTATCAGTCCTTTGTCGTCATCTGCCGTCACGGCCTGGCATTCCCTCGTGTGAGCGTCGTATGTCAACAGCAATCCAGCTTCTTCGAATAACTCCCTAGCTGCCGCGACTCTCAACGGCAAATCTGTTTTTCCTATTCCTAACGTTATTCCAGAAGATTCGGAATCATAGTTCGTTTTAGATTCCGGAAAAATCGTATCAGTTTCAGGTTCTACAATACCACCAGGAAAAACAAAAGAATTAGGCATAAATTTCGCCGTAGGACCTCTACGAAGCATCAGCACTTCAAAGGCCTCACTTCTGAGGATCGTTGTCGCTGCTATCTTCCACGGTAACATCCTAAAAAACTAATTTAAACATAAAAAAATAAAAAAAATAAATTTAAACATAAAAAAGTTTAAAAACTAATTTAAACATAAAAAATTTTTAAAAATAATTTAAATATAAAAAATTAAATTAATTTAAACATAAAAAATTTTTAAAAATTATTTAAATATAAAACTTTAAAAAATAATTATTTTAAAAATAAAAAAATTTGAAAGAAAATAAAATTTAAAAAAAATAATTAATATTTTAAAAATAAAAAAATTTGAAACAAAATAATTTTAAAGAAAATTTTAAAAAAATAATTAATATTTTAAATAATAAAAAAATAAAAATTGCAGGAAAAAACTGCTTTAATTATAATAAAAATCATAAATATTTTATTTTACACAAGGCACTTAAAATAACCAAAATCCAATAATATCCAGAATACTGTAGAAATACTTCAAAAAATAAATCAAACATCAGCATTACCAGGAATGTCAAATTGGTCGGTAAATTTCTCAACTCGTTCACCAAGAGCAAATATTTCATTTTTGAATTTTTCATTTTTTTCAGTAAATTCTTTAAATTCCTTGATGGTTTTTCCGGATTCATTTTTGTACTTACTGTAGATCTCGATGGCTTCGTTGATGAAATCAGCGACTTGAACGAAATCTTTCTCGACGAATCCACGGGAAGTCAAGGCAGGAGTGCCTAATCTGATGCCGCCGGGTCTGAAGGCGCTTTGGTCTCCAGGACAGGTGTTTTTGTTGCAGGTGATGAGGGCCATGTCCAGGACGGTTTCGATTCTGGATCCTTCGAGTCCCTTAGGACGGAGATCCACGAGACAAAGATGGTTGTCTGTTCCTCCGGTGGCCAGAGTGTATCCGAGTTCGGTTAGACGATTAGCCAGAGCGATTGAATTTTTGATGACTTGACGTGAATATTCGACAAATTCCGTGGTCAGACATTGCTTCAAAGCGACGGCGATTCCGGTGATAGTGTGGTTGTGAGGTCCACCTTGTAATCCAGGAAAAACAGCTCCATCGATTTTGGGTCCAATATCGTAATTGACAGGTTCTCCTTTGGCATTGACAGATCTGACTCCTTTACGGTAGAAAATCAAAGCTCCTCTGGGTCCTCTGAGGGACTTGTGGGTCGTCGTCGTCACGACATCGGCGTACTCGAACGGAGAAGGGACTAGCCCCGCGGCGACGAGTCCGGAGATGTGAGCCATGTCCGCCATCAAATACGCCCCGACTTTGTCAGCGATCTCACGGAATCGGGGATAATCCAGATGTCGGGCATAACAGCTGATTCCGGCAACAATGACCTTCGGACGGAAAAGAAGAGCATTGGCTTCTAATTTGTCGTAATCTATGAGTCCAGTGACGGGATCCACCTTGTAGGGCATGGAATTGAAGAACAAGGAAGAAGCAGAAACCTTCTTGGCAGGGGTGAAGAATCCGTGAGTCAAATGTCCTCCGTCAGGCAGATCCAATCCCATGATCCTTCCTCCAGGCTCGACGATGGCGGTGTACACAGCGAGGTTGGCGGGGGACCCGGAGAGGCTCTGGACGTTGACTCCCCACTTCTCAGGGTCCAAGCCGAAGACCTTCAAAGCACGTTCCTGACAGAGTCGTTCCATCTGGTCGATGTACTCGTTTCCACCGTAATAACGAGCACCAGGATAGCCTTCAGAGTACTTGTTGGACATGGCGGTCCCTAAGGCGTCGAGGACGGCTTTGCTGGTGAAGTTCTCAGAAGCGATCAGTTCCAGTCCGCGACGTTGGCGTTTTTTCTCCTGGATAACGATGTAAATAACTTAAAAAATATATGAAATTACCTTTTTGATGATTTCCAAAGCCTCGGGATCCACGACTTCGATGGGGTCCCGGACCATGTTCGTTCCTTGGTACGGGCTTCTCTCGACCGGGACCAGCGGAGTGCGGACTTGATTTGTCGAAGCCATTTTGGTTGCTAATCTCTAAAAAGATGAAACTGATATATGGGAAACTTAAAAAACAATGAAATTCACTCGACAAAGACCAACTTTAATCACTCCACGTTTCACCACCTGGCAAAACCCAAAAAAAGAAAAAACAGTCCTTTTTCGAGAAACAGAACGAGATAGAAAGATGAACGAACCTTGATAAGCACCGGAGCAGTGACCTTGTGCGGCAATCTGGCAACGGCAAACATTTTTAATTTTTTAAAATTTATATTTTGAGTTATTTCTGGAGTAATTTAACTTTAAACAAACAATAAGTGTTGGACAAAACTGGTGATCGTTAGTTTGGCAACTCGGTGCGACACTGATAACAGGAAATGTCGATATCTCTGATTTCTGCGCGACTGGAGGCATTTTACGACTTCAGCAACAATCGAGAACAGACAACCCTCGGAACAACGATCAAACTGGGAAAGTTTGTCATGGAAAAACCAGTTAAGAACATTTCGCCAATTTTTAAGCATTGCAAATTTTCGAATTCGTAAAAAGCACAATTCTCGATAAAATTTTTAGAATTTCATGAAAATTTCCAAAACTCTCGGAAATGTTGAGAATTTCTAGAATGCCCTAAAATCTAATGGAAAAATTTGGAATTGATATATGAAATCGGAAATTTTGGAAGATTTTTGAAAATTTCGGAGATTTTTGTGGAAAAAATTTTTTAAATAAAATTCGATTTTGATTTTTTAGAAGAATATTAAAAATTTCTGGGGATTTTTAGAGTTTAGTGAAGAATTTTGGAGATTTTTAGAATTTGGTGAAGAATTTTGAAAATTTTTAAAACTTTATAATTTTCTAGAATTTTCCAAAATCCTTTAAAATCCTAAAATTTCTCAGAATCTAGTGAAAATTCGAAATTAACACTTGAAACCAAAAGTTTTAAAATTATTTAAAATTCATTTAATAAAAAATTAATTTTTTTATAAAACTAAAAATTTTCAAAAATATTTAAAATTAATTTTTTTTATAAAACTAAAAATTTTCAAAAATATTTAAAATTAATTTTTTTATAAAAATAAAAATTTTCAAAAATATTTAAAATTAATTTTTTTATAAAAATAAAAATTTTCAAAAATATTTATAAAAAAAATAAAAATCAATTTTTTTATAAAAATAAAAATCGAAAAATATTTAAATTTTTAAAAATTCGTTTCGAAACAATTTTGAAATAAAATTTATTTTAAAAAAATTAATTTAACTTAATTTAATTTATTGAATATCTTAAAAAACAAAGATCAAGGTCGTTAGATAAACGTTTTGTCGAAGATGAGAAAACCGCAGTTCAGAAAAGCCTCGATAACGATCGCTGATTGTCTCCTGGTGCAAAGTACCCTGATCTAGGTTCCGAAAAAGAAAAAAGATATCGGTCATCTTAGAATGGACAAACGGTCGAATTTTCCCTGTTCAATTTAGGGCCAAATTTGTCTACTTTTTGGTGTTCAAAAATCACGACCAGATAAATCATTTTTTTTGGAGAAAGTTTTCGATCATAATCGTGGCCAGTTTTTCCAAAATAATACGTAAGTAAAATCCGATCGAAGAAATTTTTCAGAGAAATTTCGGTCACAACTTTGAACAGTTTTTCCAAAATGATATGTGGGCTAAATCAAGCCAAGTAAATTTTTTTAAAAATTAATTTCGGACAGTTTTTCCAAAATGATTTATAAATGAAATCAGACTGGGTAAATTTCTTTTAAAAGGAATTTCGGTCTTTAATTTCAGACAGTTTTTCCAAAACTACTTATAAATGAAATCAGGCCAGATAAATTTCTTTTAAAAGGAATTTCGGTCTTTAATTTCAGACAGTTTTTCCAAAATTATTTATAAATGAAATCAGGCCAGATAAACTTCTTTTTTAAAATTAATCTCGTTCCCAATCATGACCAGTTTGTCCAAAACGGTATGTAAGTAAAAACTGACTAAATAAATTTAAAAAAATTAATCTCGATCCCAATCATGACCAATTTTTTCGAATAACTTACATGTTAAATCTGATCAGATAAGTTTCTTTTTTTCTACGTGCAAAAATTTAAAATTATTTTTTAATAAAATTCAGAATCATCATTAATTTTCCCCAAAGTACCAAGTAGGTTGAAACTGTCCAAATAAATTTCTTTTTTTACCTTTCTTACGTGCAGAAATTAAAAATTATTTTTGATAAAGATCTCGATCGTAATTATGACCAGTTTTTCCGAAACAACATGTAGGTAAGGCACGGCCAGATAATTCTTTTTTGGATAAAGATCTCGGTCATAATCATGGGCAGTTTTTCCAAAATGGAGCATAGGTTAAGTTCGGAGAAATAATTTCTTTTTTAGAAAAATTTCGGTCTTAATCACGGCCAGTTTTTCCAAAATTATGTAAGAGTTAATTTTAGACAGATAAGTTTCTTTTTTAGAAAAAACCCAATCACAATCACGGCCAGTTTTTCCAAAATTATGTACAATTTTGGACAGGTAATTTTCTTTTTTAGAAAAATCTCGGTCTTAATTACGGCCAGTTTTTCCAAAATGATGTACAATTTTGGACAGATAATTTTCTTTTTAGAAAAAACCCAATCATAATCATGGCCAGTTTTTCCAAAATAGTGTACGAGTTAATTTTGGACAGATAATTTTTTTTAGAAAAAACCCAATCATAATCACGGCCAGTTTTTCCAAAGTACAAAGTAGGTTGAATCAGGCCAGGTAAAAGAGTATAAAAGGCCGGTTTTTCCCATCTAGGGTCCAGGCTGTCCACTGCTGATTTGGACTTTCTTCTGTCTTGTTTTCGATTTGGAAAATTCCAATTTCTGTTTTTCTCGTAATCAATCAGGTTGTCTGAGACAGATAACAATTTAACTCTGTGAATTTTTTTGATTTTAAATCCCTATTTTAAATTTTCTTCAAATTTGGATTTTTGTCGGAATAAGGACCCGATTTGACTCAAAGGCCGGCGTGTCGCGATGGACAATTTCGGTTTCATGAAGAAATCGGGTCTAAATTTAGGTCAATTTAAGTTTTCAGAAATCCAATTCAGCCAAATCAAGCCGATTTTGAAAATGATCCAAATCAAATCCGTGTTTATCGCTGACGAAATCGAACAAGAGTGTGTCGATGTCCTCAGGCAATATGGCCTAAAAGTCGAAAAAAAAACTAAACAAACTGAAGACCAACTTTGCGTCATTCTGAAGGACTATGATGCTGTCATCGTCAGAAGTGCCACGAAAGTAAGAATTTTATAATTTTCGAAAATTGTTTTTAAAATAACAATTTTGATTTTTTATTGAAATTCATAATTAAAAATAACTTTCGCATCAGGACAAAATTAAAATTTTTTAAAAAATGATTGAAATTAAAATTTTTTAAAAATCATTAAAATTGAAATTTTTTAAAAATGATTAAAATTAAAATTTCTAAAAAATGATTAAAATTGAAATTTTTTAAAAATGATTAAAATTTATTTCTTTTTTATTACAATTTTATTTTTTTCGTGTCAGGACAAAATTCAATTTTTTTAAATTTAAATATTTAATTTTAAAAAATTAATTTTATTTAAAAAAATAAAAAATTTTAAAATTTCTGAAAAATAAAAAAGATGTTTGATCAGATTTCATTCATTTGTGGATTACAGATCACTGCGAAGATTCTGGAGGCGACTTCGGGCTCCTTGAAGCTTGTTGGACGAGCAGGAACAGGAGTGGACAACATCGACGTCAAAGCGGCCACTCTCCATGGGGTTATCGTCATGAACACTCCCGGTTGGTTTAATTTTTATAAAAAAAATAAAAAATTTCAAGTGGATTCAAATTTAAATTTTTTTCAATTTTAAAAATTTAAAAAAATAAAAAATTTCAAGTGGATTCAAATTTAAATTTTTAAAAATTAAAAAATTTCAAGTGAATTAAAATTTTTATTTTTTTTTAATTTTGAAAATTTTAAAAAATAAAAAATTTCAAATGAATTTAAATTTAAATTTTTAAAAATTAAAAAATTTCAAGTGGATTCAAATTTTTATTTTAAAAAAATAAAAAATTTCAAATGGATTTAAATTTTATTTTTTTTTTATTTTTAAAAATTAAAAAATTTTTATTTTTATTTTAAAATTTATTTGGCCATGAATTAAATTTATAAATTTTATTTTTTTTAAAAAGTCTTTAATCGAGATCTGCTAAAAAATCTTTAAAAACAAAAATGGTCTCAAAAAAGACAAAACTAGGTCGAGCCCAGAGGCATTTTTGCGCTTGTCCGGACCTGGATGCTTTGTTAGAATTTTTTTATCGCGATTTGTCAGGATTGCTTCAAGTTTTGTTTTTTGACCCCGATTTCAGCCACTGCGCGAAAAATTTCCGTCAAAAAAGATACACGGCCCCCGGGACGCCGTTTTGGGTCAGATCTTTCTTCTTTTTTTTTTTCGAAAATATGTGACGTAAAAAATCTGTTTGGACAGAGTTGACCGGATCCCATTTTGGCCTATTTTCACAAATTCACAAAGAAAATTGAATTTATTCAAAATTCATAAATAATTTTTGAAGTTCTTGGCACGAAAATATTTGTTTAAAAATGATCTTGGTAGAGTACTCTTGACACGAAAATGTAGTTTTTTATAAGGTGATTTTAATACAGTACTATTGGCACGGAAATATTTTTTTAAGAATGATCTTGATAGAATACTCCTGGCACGAAAGTTTTCCTCTTTTTAGTGGGTAATTTTAATACAGCACTCCTGACATGAAAATCTTGGAGAATGATCTTGTTAGAATATTCTCAGTGTAGAAAACTTCTTTAAAAAGTAATTTTAATAAGGTACTCCTGACACGAAAGCTTTTCTTTTTAATTGATGTTAATGAAGTACTCTTGGCACGAAAATATTTGTTTAAAAATGATCTTAATGGAGAACTCTCAGCACGAAAATGTAGTTTATTATGAGATAATTTTAGTACAGTACTCTTGGAACGAAAATATTTTTTAAAGAATGATCTTAATGAAGTACTCTCAGCACGAAAATGTAGTTTATTATGAGATAACTTTAGTACAGTACTCTCGGAACGAAAATATTTTTTAAAGTAGTTTTAATAGTGCTCCTGGCGCGAAAGTTTTGTTTTCAGAAGAGGCTCCTGGTAGAGTGTCCCAGTGCCCGATTTGGAAGCTTTGAGAATTTTATTTATTTTGCAAATAGTAGAAAGTTGTGTAAACGGTCGATTTTCCAAAAGATCCAAAAAGAGAACCCCTTGACCAATTCATGGAAATCTCTCATCTCTATCTTAAAAAATTGAGGTCGCGTTTTCGAGGACCCCATTTTTTGACCGGACCAGGATCCACGTTTCTCCTTGAAATATCCCGAAATCTAGGCCACTCTCGTTTATTTAAAATATCCGGACAGAAAAAAGTGCGCAAAAGTGGAAACGCCCTGAGGGCCCGATAAGGCAGTCCCTTTTGTCTTGGTCGACCCGATGACCGACTTTACTCCTTGTTTCTTGCAAGTTTTGCCCCTAAAAAGGAAAAATAAAATGGCTTTTTGTTCGTCCGAGAGAAAAAGGATGAATTGCCCTGAGGCCGGCAGGCGGAGTCTGACCCAGTCGGCCGGCCACGGATATCCCTGAATCCGGAGCAGATCTGCTTCATTCTTGATTTTGTGAAAATTCCGACGTTGCCAGTCTTTGAAATTTTTTAAAATGCCAATTTTTAAAATTTTTTAAAGATAATCATTTAAAATGCCACTTTTTTCTCAAATTTAAAAAACACCGGTCTTTCGTTTATAATTTTCAAGATACCAGTTTTTCGTTTTTAAGTTTTCCAAATGTCAAGTTTTCCTTCTAATTATGTTAGATGCCACTTTTTCCTTTTATTTACCTTTTATGCCAGTTTTTCCATAAAAATTCAAAAATTACCAGTTTTTCCATAAAATTCAAAAATTACCAATTTTTCCATAAAAGCTCAAAAATTGCCAGTTTTTCCTCAAAAATCTCTCTGATACCAATTTTTCCTTTTATTTACCTTAAATGCCAATTTTTCCGAAAAAATCCTCTCTATTGCCAGTTTTTCCTCGAAAATTTCCCCGATGCCAGTTTTTCCATCAAATTTTCTAGATTACTATTCTTTGCAAAGTTCTCCAGAAAATGGCCATCATTTCCGTTCCCAAGGCCACTCATTTGAATCACCTTTTGGACTATCTGGCAATTTTTGAAAATTTCAAATAAGATTTTGATTTTTTCAAGGATGAACAAAATCCGAACGCTGACCTTTCTAAATATGTCCAAAATTGATCTTATTCCCCGCCAATTTTATCGTTCAATATAAAATCAAAAAAAATTTTAAAATTGACTCATTTTGACCTTGGCAAATTTGGACATCAAAGTTTGATCAATTGAAAAAATTCTCCCGAATCAGTGCCAGGTTGGACAAGTTTGCGAGAGAGACCTTGGCCGAGGCCGCGCGAATCGCTTCATTTTGATTTTCATGTCCACTCGCACCCGGTTGGTCCAACTCCCGCACCTCTCTAAACTTGGTCGAGTCAGTTTCTGCCAGTCTTGATTTAAATTTTCAAGGTCATTATTGTGGCATTTTTGGATAAACTGGCATTTTAAATTTTTTTATTTTTTTTTAAAATTTTGTATTTTTTTTAAAATTTTTTTATTTTTTTTATTTTTTTTACTAGAAATTGCTCCAATTAATGAAGTTCAAGTACTTGGCTGTAACAGTCGTTTTTGTCCCGTTTTTCTTTTTACAGTTAATTTACTTGCTGGCCTTGTTTTCCTGCCAGCCGCGGTCCAGGTTACAGTCCGGTACCGTTTTCACGCCAAAGTGGCCTCGACGGCCATTCGGAGAACGGTCAAATGGGGACACTGCGCGGAGACCGCTCGCCGGAGGGTTTCATGACCTGAAAAAACGGCCATCGAGTCAAGTTTGACTGGCCGTTGAACAGAGCGAAAAAATTTAAAAAAGTCTTTGCAGGAAAATTGGACTTTAAAATGACCTAGATTTTTCTGGAAACGAGGTCGGGTCCTTAGGGCAAAAAAAAAACTTAAATTTTTCGTGTTTTGATACGTGGCCAAATAAATTTAAAAAAAAAAATAAATTTTTTTTTAGAATAATGGACGGTACTGCTCCATTATTTCCATTAGATCAAAAATTTGATTTTTCTGCTTTGCTGAAATCCGCGGCTTCGACGATGGCGGCTCTCCAAGCTTCGACATCCCTCCCGACGACGGCCTGTACAGTAAGCACGACCACGCCGTCCTCCAACGGGACCAGCACCCAGGTCCCGATCCCGGCGAGTCAGTTGCCCCCGTTCCAGGCCATGAGACCCATCTACGCTCCCAGTGGATACGGTAGACAGATTCTGATTTATGATTCTCGGAGTTATCCTGGACACAGAAGGGAATTCGCTTACAAAACCAGATTCACCAACCAATCGGGCTTGACTACCGTATACTACCGGTGCATGGCCTGCAGGGCCTTAAGACACCGGCTTCAGAGGATCTTGCCCAAGGAAAAACTTCCTGCTGTGCCTTGTATCGCTGTCAAAAATGATTTATTGATTAATGATCCAGATTATCCAGAAGCCAGTGATCATTTCTGTACTCCATTGACAGTCCAGGAATCAATGCACAGATTAAAAGTCACTTTTGAAAGAGGATTCAAAAGGACAAGAATGAAAATGGCCGCGGAGGAAAAAGCGGCAGCGAATAAGCAGGAAATCGGAGCTACAGCCACTTGTGAAATCACAGAACAGCCCTTGAATCTGGATCAGTATTTCTGGATAAAAAACGAAACTTCTCCAGATTCGAACGTCGATGACGCGGCTCATTCGACTTCTTCGACAGATGACTCCAGTGAAAAAACAGAATCCTTCCAAGGATTACTGTTCGATCAAAGAAGTACAGTAACCAACGAAACAACAAGTAATTCTGATGTCGACATGGAAGAAGAACAACCTCAAACTTCGAAGTCGAAGTTGGACACTCTTCTTCGGCTCCAGGACGAGAGGGAAAACAGCACCAGTCCGAACGAAAACGTCTTTCCTCCGAACAGCCCAGTGACGAATTCTTCGAACAACAACAATCCGACGGGAATTCCTACTTTGCCGGGTTTTCCTTTTTTCAATCCATTTATTCAGAATAATCCTGATTTATCCAGTTTGATGAATTTGCAATCGTTAGTCCAGAATCTGAGTTCTCTAAAGAGTTCTGAATCGATTCCAAGGATCTCCAGACAAATGAGGAAACCGAGATCAGGAGCACCTGGGGCTCACGTCAATGAAATTATTAACAAATATATAAAATCGAGTTGGGATCTTCCTGAAAACTGTAAGCTTCCATCGAAAAAAATTTGAATCCACTTGAAATTCATTTTTAATATATGAAACTTGATTTTGATATATCAATTTTTATTTTTGATATATGAAATTTGATTTTGATATATCAATTTTTATTTTTAATATATGAAACTTGATTTTGATATATCAATTTTTATTTTTGATATATTAAATTTAAGTTTTCATATATCAATTTTTATTTTTACTTATTGTTTTTTACTTTTCATATATGAATTATTATTATTTCAGCTGGAAATTCCCGTTCAGCGGCGGAATTGACCTGTACGTTGATTTTATCTCTTGCTAGACATGTCCCGAACGCGACTTCTTCGATGAAACAAGGCAAATGGGCGAGGAAGGACTTCATGGGAGAAGAAGTCTTCGGGAAAACTTTGGCCATCATCGGATTAGGAAGGATCGGACAAGAAGTGGCTTCCCGGATGCAGGCTTTCGGGATGAAGATCATCGGATTCGATCCGATCGTTTCTGCGGAGGAAGCGGCGAAAAGAAACATCTCCTTGAAGCAGCTGGACGAGATCTGGCCCTTGGCGGACTACATCACTGTCCATGTGCCGTTGATCCCCCAGACGAAGGACTTGTTGAATAAAGAAACATTTTCAAAATGCAAATCTGGAGTGAGAATAGTCAACGTTGCCAGAGGGGGAATAATCAACGAACAAGACCTCGTTGAAGCTCTGGATTCTGGGAGAGTGGCCGGAGCCGCGATTGATGTCTTTGTGGAAGAACCCCCGACTTACAGAGCTCTCGTGGATCATCCCAAAGTCGTCTGTACCCCTCATCTGGGGGCATCAACAACCCAAGCCCAACAAAGAGTCGCTGTCGAAATCGCTGAAAACATCATTTCTCTCAACAACGGGACAGGACTCTTCGGGGCGTTGAATGCCGCTGCTTTGGCCGCCGTCCTGGACGACACCAAAGCCCAATACGTCAGAGCCTGTACCGACCTCGCTCAAATTTTGGCTTCTTTGTCCAAGGATTCCAAATCCTTCAACGTCCAGTTCCCCAGTCCTGCCACTGGTCTCCAGAAGGCCCTAACTGCTGGAACCATCGTCGGACTTCTGACTGCTTCTGGAGTCACCGGATTGAACCTCATCAACGCCGAAGGAGAAGCTGCTAAAGAAGGCATTACTGTAAGTTCATCAATGATTTTTATATGAAAATAACTTTAATTTAAGTCAGTTATTCTTTTTTGGAAAATTTAAACGAGCGCGAGTCAGTCCAAATATTCCTTTTTTCGAAACAAAAACAAGTGCGAGTCATTTTTGATTAACCATTCATTCTTATAAACTTAACATAAATCAGTCCAAACATTCCTTTTTCGAAACAAGAACAAGTGCGAGTCATTTTTGATTAGCCATTCATTCCTATAAACTTAACATAAATCAGTCCAAATATTCCCTTTTTTCGAAACAAAAACAAGTGCGAGTCATTTTTGATTAGCCATTCTAATAAACCATTCATCCTAAAAATCAACGCGAGTCACTTTGGCAAACTGTTCTAATACTTTTTCTTCCACATCGAGTGCGAATCGGCCTAATTGTATGATTTTTTCATTGGGCAAATCAGTGCGAGTGGATTTATTCTGACAGATCTAGATTCTTGGATGACTTTATATGGAAATTGCTTAGGAGTGTGCTTATTTTAGGATTCTGTGGATTTCATATATGAATGTTTTTTAAATTTTATATTTCTATTAATAATTCCAGGTCGCGACAGAGCAGACGTCCGGGAACGAGCTGACAATCTCCACTGGGGACCTCTCCGTCACCGGGTACCCTTCCCCCGCGGGAACCATCGTCAGTGCCATAAACAACCGAAAAGTCCCAGTCCCCGTCCTTGCCGCAGGGACTCTCGCTGTTTCGACCACAGGAGAAGCCACAATCGACGAGAAACTCAAGTCTAAGCTTTCTGTCGAGTACGGTCTCATCGGAGGGGGCAGAGTTGCTCTCTTCGGGACTCTTACAGAAAACGAAGAAGATGTTCTCCGTACTTCCGAATTTGCTGTCGTCAAGTTCTAGTTCCTGAATTCACTTAGTGTCTTGCCACGAACGTTTTGGGTCTCCCGCTTGATGCCTAAATCCTGCAATACCGACTAAATTAGTTATTTATTTATTCCAATTAACTTTGGCCTCATTTACACCGGATGGATTCTTGCATTTCGTCAAAAGTATTTTGAAAACTCTCCCAAAATTGTATTAAAAACGGAATAAAAGGCATTTTGTTGTTTTAGAAACCTTGGAAATCAGCTATGAAACGGTTCACATCGTCGGAGAAATCCGTGGGAGAGCTTTGAAGCCTTTTTCGTAATGATGGCTCTGTTTTCTTAAATTTTGTATTCTTCAATCGAGAGTTCCTCGGGCGGTTTTCTTAGAAATACGTGATAAATGGATAAACTTACGAAGATTTGCTCAAATCCCTTTTCTCTAAAAGCAGACGAAGGGGAAGTCAATCTGCAGGTGATCTTCGGGCTCATGACGTGGGAATAGGGCTTACCCGCAACAATACCATAACTGCATAGGAAGAAATTGGAAAATTTCACAGACGTGATAAACCGTCTGAACAACACAAAAATTAAAATCCCTTGAAGTTTTTGAAAAAGTAATTCATATATCAAATCCAAACTTTTCAGAGTATATTCGAAATACGTAATCCAATTTCGTTAAATTTCTTTGCAAAACGAAATAATATAGAAAATTCGTAAATTTAAATTGCACTTTGGTCAATTTTGAATAATTCCCTAAATAATTGATTAAACAGTTGTAATCACTCTGCAAACTACAGAATTAGGGAAATAATAATTAAAATTGAAAAAATTCAAATAAAAACGATCCTAAAATCGACATGTCGGAAGCTTAGTCGACAAGGAAACGAATTCGCTTATTTTTCAACTTTTCATATATAAAATTCAACATTTTTATCTAGTTTTTTCATTTTAGAAAAGCATTTAATGAAAACTAAACATGGATTCTGAAGCATTATCCGGCAAAATAAAAAATTAGGTAAAACTTGTTTGAAAAAACCGTTTCGAATAAATTTTAACATTTGATATATGAAATTTTGTTTTTTATATAATTTGTCACTTCTTAAAGAGTATTATGTAAAAATTTGATATAAATTCCGAATGGTTCTTTCGTAAGTTACGAAATGAGGTAAGATAAATTTTAAAAAATCTGAAATTTTTAAATTTAAATAAACTTACTGAAGGAAACCATTTAATATACATCATGAGGCTGAGAAACCTTGATCCTTAGGACATGAGCAGAACACACGACTTCTTCGGTAACATCGGCAGTTTCAGCTTTGGTTTTTTAAACTAGGTCCTTGATCCCGTGTCCGACGTTGAAAAAACATTTATTTTTTCAGTTACTTTATTCGATTCAGTTCCTGCAATGGTTCCATCACTGGACTTTACCTGGAAACTGAAAAATAATATATGAAACTTCCCAAAAAACAAACCAAAATTCCGGATCGAACATTACCTAAAATCGAAATTTGAAAAACAAGTCCGAAAATAAAATATTTCCTGGAAAACAACATTTTTCCTACCAAATGCAAATAAAAATGACACTTTCAAAGTCTTAAATGCGACAAATAACGATCCAGAAACACGGAATTCTGAAAACAATGAATCAAACTGATCCAGCACAACGAAAAAGCTGATTTGAACCATCAGTCGGTCTCGAGACGAATGATTGCAAAACTTGTAGATTTCAACGCGCAAAAACAACTCTGGTTTCCCGACTTCGTCGCTCCCATTCTCATTCTTTAAATTCCGTATTTCCGATATTAAAATGGATAATTTGCATAACTTTAGTTTTGAATGATTTATAATCTTTTCCCATCGTGTTGTTACAACTTCTTCTTTGGTTAGTTTCGTGAAACGGTTGTTTTCATCACGTCAAGAAGTCGTTTTCATTTTCGTAATCTTGCCATGCGCGTTTCTGTTCTATTTGATGACATTTTAGATTCGATATAATTTATATACTTTTCCATCATGTTCCCACGACTTTTCTTCGCTTTATCCTCGTAAAACAGTTGTTTTCATTGCGTCAAGAAATCATGTCCATTTTACCAAAATTTATGCGTTTTATTCTTGTCGAATAATGATTTAGATTTTGCATAACTTATACGTTTTCCGTCGTTGTTGCTTAGGACTTCCTCTGATTACCTTCATGAAACATCTATTTTCGTGTTGGTAGATGATCAAGTTTCGTACTGCTGATCTCGATATATGTTTCAGTCCTGTTGAGTTACTGATTGTTGCTTTTCAGTGTTGGACCCCAATATGGGTGACTACAATCGGAAATTCGGAAATAGTCGCTACAATCCTCGTGGAAGGAACGATTCTGAAAGCAGTTATGGATCCAGTCGAAACTTCAGAAGTAGCGCAGGAGTACGCGATTATTCCAGTAGTGATGGTTACCGAAGTGGCTACGGAGGTGGGCGAGATTATGGTGGAGGTGGACGTGACTTTGGTAGCAGTGGAGGTGGACGAGAATACGGCGGAGGTGGACGAGAATACAGCGGAGGTGGACGCGAATACGGTGGAGGTGGACGTGACTTTGGTAGCAGTGGACGTGGCTATGGTGGCGGTGATGGTTTCCGAGGAGGTCGTGGAGGATTCAGAGGAGGCCGTGGTGGAGGCAACAACCAAATCATCAGGGAGATGCAGAATTTGCAGATTGTCGACAACAATGAAGTTCTCCCCGGTAGATCTGCCTTCAGAAGTGATATCCCTCCAAAGGCTACTTCTAATTTGAAGGTCAATTGCTATGAGCTTGATATCAGAAGAGCTGTAGACGTCTATCAGTACGATGTGACAATGTATGGCATCAAAGGAGGAATGAAGGGTAAGCCTGAGAAAAGAATCGAACTCTGGCGCCAGGACAAGAATGACATCGCCAAGAACCAAAAGTACCATGCTCTTCATGAGCTCTTCAATATTCTGCTGGACGAGAACAAGACATTCTTCCAGATTGAATCCGAGAACCCTCTTTACGTCTACGATCGCAGTCGTACCTTGTACTCCACTGTTTGTTTGATGGAGAATATGGAGGAAAGAATGTTTTCTTTAGCTCTGAACAACTTGAATGATGAGCAGACTTTTTATCTTCGTGGATATACCCGTGCAGAAATTAGTTTGAAGAGAACTGGATACTTGAAGGATATTGGGGAACTTGGTGTTAACGACGTTGCTTCTTCTCGTCCGATCATGGCGTATCTGGATGTTCTCCTCTTCCAGCAAGCCTATGCCACGAATAAGTATTTCGTCTTTGGACCGAAACTTTACTTGAAAAATGAGGCGAATCCGAAGATGCTCCAAAGTTCAAGGAATTGCTATGACATCAAGTCTGGAATGACCAAAGGATGCAATATATTCAAAGCCGAGGATGAGTACACGAAGAAGTTAGAAATGAAGGTATACCTTCAAATTGATTGCAAACTTGCTGCCTTCTACAAACCAATGCCGTTAATCGATTTTATTTGGAACAAGTTTGGTGACCCTTACAGATGTTCTATGAAGGAGATTTCCAAGGTATTGAAGGGAATTGCAGTTACAACTACTCACCGTCGTGACAAAAATTCGATTTTCATTATTCATGGTTTGAGTGATGAAGGAGCCAATAGGTTAGGATTTTACTCTGCATTGGTTTTTCATGAGGGTTTTTAGGAGAATGTTCGATTTGAATGGACAACAAGTCAGTGTTGCTGACTTTTTTATGCGGCAATATCAGGTTAGAATTAATGAACCGACTTTTCCTTGTGTTGTTGAAAAGCGAGGAAGTCAGAAAAACTACTACCCAATTGATGTTTTGAGAATTGTTGAAGGTCAACGAGTTGAGAAATCCAAGATGGATCCAAGAATGGTGAGTTGTGGGTTCTTATTTGGAAGTAAAATTCTTTTCAGAACACGGAGATGCTGAGAGCTTGTCAACAAAAACCATTTGAATTTGAAGAGAATTTGCAAAATCTCTTTGAAAATGCCGGAATCTCGAATGCCAATCCAGATTTGAAATTGGCTAATGTTCGTGTAGCTGGAAAGAGACTGACGATGACCAAAGGTGTTGAGATCTTCCCTCCATCTCTGGAATATAGGGATCGTCGGGTTGTTGATGTTCAAGACGGCCCATGGAAAATGGATTCTTTGAAGTTCTATGAACCTGCACAACGTCTGAATATCGCTGTTCTGTACTGGAGAACTGGTGAGCATGAAGTTCGACGTTTTATAGATGAATTGAAGTTTATGGGCACCAACTTCGGTATTGGGTTTGATAGAATTGACTATATCGGTATTCGATCACCAGATGGACAAGAAGAACTCGATCGATTGGCCGGAGCCGGAAGAGGAAACTACAACTTTGTTTTCCTTGTCAGTGATTCTAAGGAGGCTCATCAAATCTTGAAGTTGTCGGAGATCGAGAAGATTTGGCCGACACAACAGATCTTGTTGAAAACACTGAAGGCTAGGAAGGACACTATGACCAACATTCTGATGAAGTTGAATGCCAAGAATGGAGGTATCAACAAGGTCCTGACTTCGAATCCCCAGATGTTGGAGAAGATGGGCACTTCTGTCGACATTGTGTAAGTTCTTCGTTGTCAAAAGCATCTAATGTGACTGTTTTCAGTCGGTCCATGTTTACCAATACACTGTTGATCGGAGTTGAGTTCTGCCATCCACCACCTCAGAGTGTCTTTGACAAGTATAGAAGTGCCGAGGAAAGAATGCCCACTTGTGTCGGTATTGCTTCAAACACGAATGACTTCCAGGTAGACCATGGCGACTACTTTTTCTTGAAGAGCAGATCAACTGTTATCAAGTCAGAGTTCTTCGAAACGAGTATTTTGGATTGTATTAGAGAGTATTACCTCAAGAGTAAGCGTTATCCTTCTACCATTATCGTTTTCCGTTCCGGTGTGTCCGCCGGAGAAGTGGCGGAAGTTCAGGCTGTTGAGGTTCAGACACTTCAGAATGCCATTTTGAAGCTGATGAAGGCAACTGCTGAGTTCAAGCCTCCTAGGATTATTTTCTCTTCTGTCCAGAGACAGTCCAACAACAGAATCATCCCAGCCCAGATTAATCCTAGTGATAGAGCCGATCAGCAGAATGTCAGGCCTGGAACTGCGGTTATGAACATTAGTAATCCGTTTTTCAAGGAATTCACAATTGTACCTCACAAATCTCTGTTGGGTACTGCCAAGCCCGCAGTTGTGACTGTCATTTACTCTGCCAAAGGTATGGACGTTTCTGACAACTCCCTCGCGACCATGAGTGACCCAGAGTTCAACGGCTTCATCAACCTGACAAACTCACTCTGCTATGCTTGTGATGCTGTCAATTCTCCAATCTCGGCTCCAAGTGCGTTGGATGCCGCTACTAAAGTTGCCCAAAGAGGCATGAACAATTGGAAGATCAAGTACAGTCGGATGGATGATGACAACAGTTCCGTTTCCTCTTTTGGTAACAGAAAGTTTGAGCAAGCCATGGATGAAGAAGAAAAGAAGGTTCATGAACAACAAGTGGAAACCGTTGTTAACGAAAAGTTGAAGCAATGGACGTTCGAATTGCGTCCGAAATTGAAGACTGCCTACTGGACTTGAACAGTTGGCTGCTTTGAGTTTCCAACCATTATTTTGCAAAATTGTTTGAATTACAATAATTAATTTTAATTATTCAGTTAAATGATTAATTTTATCCAAGAAAATCGTTGAACTACTTTTTCCAAACAGAATCTTGAAAACTCAACAATCAATAAGCAAAACTTTACTTTCTCTTTCTCCAGGAGGACCTGCCACGATTTCCCCTTCCTCTTCGGTTCTGGGTTCTTTGATGAGGGTTGTAAACATTCGATGCGTCCGCAGGTTGGTTGAACTTGCTGGGATCAATGTTACCGTAATCAGGAACAGCATCGTCATTACTAACTTCTGCGGGCTTGGGTGGATCAGTTTTCCCTCTCTTGATAGGATGACGACCAGCAAGAGGAACATCAGCTTGATTCTTCAAATGCTGAAGCTTTCTCTTTTGAGCATTCTTTGTTTTCATCAACAATGGAATCTCATCTTTGTCTTCTTCTACAGTGTCATTCGGTAACTTGACAACTTGTCTTTTAGTCGAAGGATCATGATGACTGAACATTTTCGGTCCATCTTTTTGAGATTCTCGATTCTTTTCTGCTTTTAACTTCTCAGCACTCATAACAGCAACCTGATATGCTTCATATGGAGTAACCCATTCGTTGACTTCATTAATAACTTTCTTATACTGCGATTGTGATTTTTCTTGATGGCTTTTTGAAGTAATCACGAATACTGTATCTTTTTCTATCCCAGACAAACCTACATTCTCCACTTCCATTTCTTCATGGTTATCGGTCAATTCAACATTACAATCACAATTGAATAATTCTTCTAGACGTTTTTCAAATGGAGATTTTTCAGCAACATCCACAGCACTTCGAGAAAACGATGTTGGATCAGCCACATCCACCATACCTGATTTATCTAATGGGATATCTCTAGCTTCTATCATTATCCTAAAACAATAATCATGAATAATTATCTAGTTACAAAATCAAACCTATGAAGAATCAAAATATCTCGTTTCAAAAACACCGGAACAGGAGAACAACAAGAAATAATTCCTTGTTTTTCACGAGGCAATACTTCTGCTATTTGTAGTAGCATTTGATCTGGAAGAACGTAATCTAAACTTTCATCTTCTTGACGAGCTGTTTGATCTCTCCATTGCCATAATTTTTTCAACGCATAAATTTGTTGATTCGTTGGTCGACGATGAGCAATGAGTTTCACATAACCAGATTCATTAAATCTCGGTGGTTGATAAACTTTCCGACAAACATGTGCACTATTCTTGTAGACAGTATCTAGCAAATCAGGTCCATAATTTAAAAGTTGATTCTTCAATTTCTCGTAACAGTAAATCAAGTAATGAGTATCACTTCGAGCATACGTCAAATGAGCCAAACTCAACGGTCTAAAACCACATCATTATGAAATTACAAATAACTATCATTGCAAAATTGTCTTAATAAAATCCGGAAAATTCTCATCAATGAATATAATAGTTGTAAAATATAAAAAAGAGCAGGTCAATGTCAGTATGAATTGCTAAGTTTACTACTTTTTACTTTTTTAAATTGCTTTGCACAAGAACTAGAAAATCCTCAAAAACCACTGTAAAAATTTCATAATTTTTATAAATTCTTTTAAAAATTCCGAAATTTGAAATCAATTCATATGTAAAATGTCAAATTTACTATTTTCCTACTATCGTTAACCCCATGAAAACTTAAAAATCCCAAAAAAGAACTACAATTGAAGCAAAACGCAAAGTAACTCCTACAACGAAGTCCCTGAAGCGAGTACAATAGTAGTTTGCATAAAAATTTACAATTGGTGCATAATTATATTTCTTAATCATTAAGTTTACAGTAAATCAAACCTAGTCCTAAGCACCTCCCGAAAACAATCAGTACTACAACAATTACAAAAATTATAAAATCTTTTACAAATTCTAACTTTTTAAAATTTAGATAAAAAACAATTCCTACATAAAAATTCTCACTTTTCCTACTATCATTATTTTCATAAAAATTTAAAAATCTAAAATTTAAACAAAAAAAACCAACCTAATTCTCCAATCAGCTTTTTGTAATTCTTTTCCTAAAGTAATTCCACAAAAATGTTCAACCAAATACTGTAATGAAAGTCTTGACATCTTCAATATTTTCATAGCAACATGAGTATCAAACATATTAACAACATATATTCCAAAATCCCTCTGTAGCCATTTTATATCTTCTTCAGCACCATGAAAAACTTTCAAAATATTCGGATTCGTAAACGGTTCATTCAAAATTCCCATATCTGACCAAATACCAAAAGGATCAATAATAAAATCCTCATCTACCGTAGTAATTTGCATTAATGACGTCAATCCAAGAAACGTTCTATAACTATGATGTTCCAAATCAACAGCAAAAATCCTCACTGAATTCAATAATTTCACCAAATCAACTAGTTGTTCTTTTGTCGAAATCAAAGTGCATGGTACATCTTCTAGATGTTTAAAACCCTTAGGTTCAGTTTCTTCCTTTTGACAATCAGGAACGACAAAAGTCTGCAATTCAAAATCATACGGATGCTCATACGATCCAGAATCAGAAACCCATTCCTTCTTTCCATTCATTTCGTCATCAATAACTTTCAATTTCTCATCATTCCGAATTTTCGAATGATGTTTAACTTTCAATTTCGATACAAACGGTTCATCAGCATTGTTGATTAATCCTTGAAATTTCAATTGAGGTTTTGGCAAATTTTTAGCTACATATAATCCACGATGCAATAAAGTAGTTAAATCATCAACTTTCGATCCTTTCCCCAGTCTATGATATCGACCACTTGAATCTTTTCCAAACGGAGTATTGGCAGAAATAACTTTTTCATCACCTTTATGAGAAGCCGCCGTTTTCCCCAAAACAGGGACTGTCAATTTATCTCCTTTAGCTTCAGCCAAATGACGATCAATAGCCAATGCCTAAATTATTCAAAATTACACAATCACGTAAACTAAAATGATTTCTGTTACAAAATCCCCTCAACACGAATATTTCAGTTTTTATGAACTAATCTAAAATTTCGGTTTTCTTGATAGTTATTTCGTAATTAATCATATCTAAAAATTAAAAATAAATATATTCACAAAATAGTCTTAATACGAATGTTTAGAAATTCTTCAAAAACAATATTGATCTATGTGACAATTTCGTAATCAATTTTAAAAATCTGTTCTATCTAAATAAGTCTAAAAACTTCTAAATTAAGGTTATAGAAGGTAGAACAACCTCTATCTTTTAGGATTCATTTTCATATATGAAAGTCCTAAGATATATCGAAAAATCATTATTAACATCATCGAAAACAATTTCTCAATAATAAATCCCACAAAAACTCACAATTTTCTCGTCCAAAAAATGATTAGCATCAATCAATTTCGAAAGATCCTCCATTTCCTTTGGAAATTGAATTTTACATCCCGCATTATGAAAAAGGTCAATAATCGCACTATTAACCTTAGAACGACAAGCAGAAATCACTCTTGTAAATCCTGGATAAGAAACACACAACTCATAACCTCCTCCTACTTTCGGAAGCTTTGCAGAAATTTTTTGAAGATTATTAACAGCATCAATTAATTTCTAAAATACTTATCATTATTGTTTTTAATTTCCAAAACAAACCTTGCATCGATCACGATCTTTCTGAGCCAATTCTAGAAGTTTCTCATCCTGAATTATGTCTTCTAAATTACCCTCTTCCATCCTAAAAATAAAAATTCAAAAAAATCAAAAAATTTTAAAAAATCAAAATAAAAATCGGCATTAAACCAATTATTTCCATATATCATTTTTTAAAAATCTTATTCATTTTAACCATCATAAGTGAAATCATCTAAAAATAATTAAAATTACGTAATAAAGCTAAAAATTAAAAAACCATAAATTTCCCAAAAGGCACAGTAATCTCCAGAAGCCATTAAGATATCCTTCAATATTAAACAATTATCACAACCATAAATAATACTGCTTCTTTCCGACTAGTTAATATTTATTCTAAAACCTCGTTTATTTCTTCTTCTGCTGCAAAATAACGTAATTTCCATAGGCAGTTTGTCGTTCACCAAAGTACGGTATATAGAAGGCACGATACAACCAGAATGATTTATCAGGAATAATTACTTTATTTGAGAATAAAACCTCAAATCTAGGATCCTAAAATTTTTAAATTTTCACAATTCAAAAACCACAGATACTCCTACAACGAAAACCGTTTTGATGCTATCAGGTTCGCTCTCTGTTTTCACATCGTTCATTTCCTATGGATTTCCGAATACTGGTCTAATTATCGTTTTTCATATTGTTATTTTCCCTCAACAATGTGCATAGAAGAAGATACTTCAAAACCTATTGACCAAGGTAAGGGTTAATTTTAGGTAGGTTTTCATATAAAAATTCCAGATACTAGACGACTTTACGTTGAAGAACTACTACCTAAAATCAATGATTTACCTTTGAAAGCTTTACGAAAAGAGTGCATAGCCAACGGCATTTCATCCAGAGGGAAAGCTAAAGAAGTTCGAAAACTTTTGAAACATAAACTCATTAAAGAATTTCCTGATCTATCTCCCAGTTTTCATATTCGCGAAAAACGAAAAGAACTTGGAACTCCTTACGATTACTTTGTTGTTATTGACTTCGAATGCACCTGTAAACAATCTGATGCCGATGATAAGTACAAATTAGACGTGCCTTCATGGGATTACGAAATTATTGAATTCCCCGCTGTCATTATAGATATCAAAAAGAAACAAATCATTGGCGAATTTCGGAAATTTGTCAAACCAAAACTAAATCCTATTCTGACGGCATTCTGTACTCAACTAACAGGTAGTTTTTGTAATTTCTGACGTTAATTAAACCAAATCTAGGTGTCAAACAAGAAGACGTCGACAGCGCCGAACCGTTTCCTATTGTGTTAGAAGCTTTCCAAAACTTTCTCAACCAACACGGATTAGACAAGGATGGTACAAACTACACTATTGTTACTGACGGGATAAACGATATCCCGAACTTTTTCCAATTTGCGCTTTCTACCTACAATCTGCCATTTCCTCACAATTTCCGTACTTTCGTCGAAGTCCGTCAAATTTTTATGGATACTTTCGATATCAATCATGGTCTCAATTTAGAAAAAATAGTTCAAATGACCGGAGTAGAATTTGAAGGCACTCCCCATCGTGGCATTGATGATACTCGAAATATTGCCCGAATCGTCATTTTCCTATTAAACAAAGAAATTGGAATATTCGCAACTCATAAGCTAGTCAAACGGGAGTTATTATGCATCGTAAGTCCTAGTTTTAAAAACCCTAACAACCCCCATTCTAGTACCCTAGCAGAAGCCACTATAAACCCCGATCTCGAATAGACGCTTGGTACAACAAATACAATTATGGTCTTATCAAACTAGAAGCCGGAGATATCATAAAAAACATTCACTTCAGATGCGACAGTTGTCCAGAACTCGAAAAACCTGATCCACAATCTTGACAAATACACCTATTACAGCATTGTTACACCATAGGATATTGTTATGTTAATAAAAAAAACCTACTTTAGAATAATTAGGCTCATCCACAGTTCCATCACTTCCATCATCAAAATCAATCAAAAAATCACAACTTTCAACCGCCACATATCTAGATGGTTCTTCTTTATTTTCGTCATTCATTTCAGTTGGAATATTTCTTGTTATTTCAATCAATGAAGATTTTTTAGGATAATGTTTAGGTAATAATCCTTTAAATTCACTTTTAATAAATTCCAATGTAACTTGACGTTTATCTCCATGTTTATCATAACTAACTTCTGGTAAGAAAAATGACGATGGAAATCTATGCCATTCTTTCCCAACACATACTCTAATAGGATTCTTAAAAAAAATAATATTATTAAATTTAAAAATTTAAACTTACTTTCATATATGAAAAATCTCTTTCTGATGATGATGGAACCACAAAATGATCATAAAACATTTTATGAGTATCCTGTATTCCATGGTAATTTTTAAATACTACATAACCTCTTAAAATAGATAATATAGCAAAAATAATTAATAATAAATAAGTCCAATAATGAATTTTCGGAAAAATTTTCTGCAACGAACAAATACTTATTGCAAAAAATATTCCAATATATGGATAAATAGGAAATAAAAATCTTTCTTCTTTATGTGGTTGAGAAAAAAAAATCATACACCATGTTAACGTTGATAGACCCAAAAGAGCAACAGGAAGAAAACGATACCAATAAACCATGGACCAAATAGGACGAGGAAGAGAAATTTTAAGTTCATTTTCATCCATTTCGTAATTATATGCCGATTTCACGTAAGCAAACAACGCTAATGGAATAGCCAAAGAAGCAAATATTACAGCAATATTCCAATTCAAAAACAAATTCTTCAAATAATAAGTGAAAGGTTCTACTCCATAAAGTTCAGGACCATGACCAGAGATAACATTATATAACACAATATTCAATGGAGCCTAAAAATCAACAATCACACTACTGTAGAAAAAAGTATTTTTATAAAGTAATTTTGGAACAAACAGAAACTTTAAAAAAATCAAATTTTAGGATACTTTGATTTTTAAACTATTTCCTAATAAACTATATTGTTGTAAAAATAAATATCATTGCAAAGTAATCTTACTTTTAAAAACTTCTTTAAAAATCAAAGTATCCTAAAATTTGATTTTTTAAACTATTTCCGAATAAACTATATTATTGTAAAAATAAATATCACTGCAAAGTAATTTTTAGAAACTACAGTAACCTACATAATAAAACTTTAAATAATAATTTCGTAATTAATTTTTTATAAATATATTCTACCTAAATCCAACAGCTTCTGAATTAAAATCCTATAAAACACAAAATCCCAAAAAAACTACTAACTATACATAAACATCCAAAAAAATCCTACAATATATTATAAAAAAATTATTCCAAATTATTAAAAAAAACTCACAATTACAGTTTTTCCATAATAATGCGAATCATAGGTATATAATAATGCTGTTATAAAAATACCATTTAAAATCGAAATTTTAAAAAATTTCTTCATCAATTCTTTCCTTATAAAAATCATTTCAATCACAATTGGTAAACCAAGAATCACAGCAAATGGCCATCCAACAAGTCCACTAAAAGCCGTAAAAGTGATCGACAAACTCCATTTTTCTTTCAACCAAAAAGCGATTGCAAACATTGAAATAACCATACTGAATGTCGAAGGAAGGAAAGCCGATCCTGCATAAAACACTCCAACAGAAAACAAATTAATTAAAAAAAATACTTTCGCTATGTTGTTTCCTAATCTCGCAGCAATTGCATAATATAACGTGTATTCAGCAGAAGCGTGGAAGAAACCCATAAGTACCCTAAGGGTGTAAAATAGTGCAACTTTCGAGTCTTGAAAACCCAATGTCAACAAAGAAGCCGGAATGTAGTAGAGGTAAATATAGAACCAGGACCTGATGGCGTAAGTAGGGGAGTACTCCCATGTCTGGAACCCTCGTCCAAATAACATCAAGTGCAGCTGTTCCCAGTAGTTGTAGATCTCATCACAATCATTCGTAATCGTGTAAAATCCAGAAGCAATTCTGATAGAAGTCAGCATTTTAATGATAAAATTCGAGCTTAGGATTTCCGTATTGTCTAATGCCGAAATAGGATAGAAAAGTTTTCCTCGGAGATTCTCCCAGATTCCTTTTCCGGCATCTTTCGTCAGCCGTTTTTGATACTTCGTGACTTCGTCGGCAAATTTATCTTCTGGATCGTTCACTTTCGGAGGTGAAGAAGTGTCCGTTCTTTGACGTAATCGCGGCATATATGGCAGTTGATGACTTGAATCAAAAAACTAGTACATAACTGAAAAAATATAAAAAGTAAAATAATTTAAAGATATATATCGACTTGACGAATAATTCCACCGTAATCTTGGGACTCATTTGTTAACAACTAATATATTAAAAAACAAAGTCCTAATCTTTCTTGTTTTTTTCTTCTTCGATTTCGGCCAATTTTTCCTTCAAAGTTGAGACTTTCTGGAATTGACGTCGACCTGATCGTTGTTGAATTTTCTCTTCTGACTTATCCTCAGGTTCAGATTTGTCCTCTCTGCTGATCTTGACCTTGTATTCACCAGACAGTTCTCCTAATGGGCCTTCTGGAGTCCTAATATTGTCTTTAGAAATTGTAGCTGCGAATTTGTGTTTTTTCTCTGGGGAAGTTCGTTGACCGTCGGGAGCCCTCTTGGACACTTGGGGTCCTTCCAGTAACTTCATGAGATCAGGCAGAGACTCCTTCAGTCTGCGATTCTGAGAAATGAAATCTTTGACAATTTTCTCATCTGAATCTTGGAAACTGATTTCTGTCCTCCAGTTCGGGAACACGATCTTCTGGAGCCGGATCAGGTTGGCTGCGTCGTGTAGACTTCCAATAGTGCCGTAGAAATTCAGAAGTGGTGGAATATTGTTGTTCAGAACCAAGTAAAACGCAAAAGCTCCGAAGTGTCTCGTCGAGTGGAGGATGGAGAACTTTTTCCCTTCGACAGTTCTGTCAAAAACGGTATGACTCAATCTGACGAACTCTGGATCATCTGGTTCATAGAACCAACAAGCAAAATCCATCACGAATTCATGACGATCTGCATCCAAGGCTTGTTGTAAATCAGGATCCCTGAAGACGGCTGGGGCGAAGACGGGTTTGTTTGGCTTCTCGTAGAAAACCCGATTCATCCGGTCGTGTTCTTCTGGAAGTGCTGTCCTCAACGTTCCATCTGGTTCACGGATGACTACTGTACGATCCTGATTAGTTGCATCGAAAGTGATATCAGTGAAAACGAATTTTGCCGTGTCGAATCCTTCAATTTCTGGATCCTTGGCCAGGACCGAAAACGTCTCCATCCTGGGTTCCTTAACCGGCACAAATTGAAGTAACTTTTTTCCTCGTTCCCTCATTTGTGCTTTAGTCTGAAACACACGATTACGACGTGAAAATCGATATATGAACAAACTTCCTCGAGCATGGAATCCGTCATCAAAGCGAAATGGGACCGTTCCGCGTTTTCCACACTTCTTTCAGCGAAAATCTTCTCTTCGTTCAACCCGGTCAGCTTCTGGAGTAGCACCTGTACCCTATCGTCGATGAAGAGGTCTTCTACGTTTACGTTATCCGCATCCCCGGATTTCGCACTGAAGAAAATTTAATTTTTATAAAAATAAAAATTTTACCTTGAAGCTTTGATCCATGCTGATCTTAATCTATGGCTAGAAACGTTCTGACAATTGAAAGACAACCTGGATAACAAAGTCCTGACGGAAATCATGTTTAAAAATGGAATAAGGTAAATATCGAAATCCCTTTTGCTCGGAAGCAGACGCGCACTCTGCCGGCAACCAGCCGCGCAGTCGACTCGAGGAAACCGGCGAGAATAAAGATGTTCAAAAAATTTTGAAGTTTTTTAAAAACGCATTACATTTTTTACATTATCAGACAATTATTCAGAAACTATTTAACTTTCGAAAAGTATTCTTTGAGGAAAATAAAAAACTGAAAAATTTCATATATCAGATGCTAAGGTTTACCAGGAGTGATTTTAAAAACAAGTTGTAAATTTTTCATTTTATTTAATATATATTTATGAATTGATGTTTAATTTCCGTTAAAATATCTTCTAAAACGAGAGAATTACAAAAATAAGAGATTTCATATATGAAAACTTCGAAATTTGCTTGGATTCATTTTTTGAAACAAATCTTAATTCGATTTTTAAATTTTATTAAATATATATTCATGAATTTGTGTTTAATTTCCGTTAAAATATCTTCTAAAACGAGAGAATTACAAAAATAAGAGATTTCATATATGAAAATTCCGAAATTTGCTTGGATTCATTTTTTGAAACAAATTTTAATTCGATTTTCATTTTATTTAATTTTCACAAGTACTTTCTAAATTTTTGTATAAAATTATTCCAAATGTTTACCGTAATTCTAGTAAACTGATGTTTATTTTCATTTTGGTTCTTTTTCTATCATGAAAGAGCTTCAAGTGACCAGATATGCCCTCCTTCCGCAATCGAAGCTGTAAATTGCCTTCGTGGTCCTTCCGAGGTATTTATCAGGCCGCCGATGCGACCTAGAGCCGGTCATTTGCTCAGTTTCGGTTTCAAACCATGGGAATGCTGTGGTTTTTCTGTTTTTTTCCTCTAATTTCAGCTCAATTGCCTCTAGCCAGATTCTACAACGATGATTCTTATTTTTTCGTTCCCGAAAAGTGAGTTATTCCGCGACTTAAGTTCTAGAATCATCCAAAATCCAGATGGAAGATTCTCAAGATTGAAAATTGGGGAATTTTGGAAGTTTTAGAACGATGTAAGAAGCCAGAATCAAGAAAAAGTTTTTCGAAATTGAATGGAAATTTTATAAAAAATTTAATTTTAAAATTTGAGCATGTTCAATTTTGTCAATTTTCAGCCGTTCTGTGTCCGGGACCACGTTCGTTGCCCACGCGGTCCACTTCGGCAGGTTTGACACGAAATACAACTACTTCGGGATCGACTTCGAGCCGAGGAAGGCCCTGATCACGATCGATGACGAAAAAGTTGTTCAAAAATGCCAGTACCCAGGATCCACCGAAGACAACTGTATTCCTTTTGAAGAATTATATCCGTTCACCTTCAACGTCACCGATGAACTCTTCAAACTTTCCTGGAACCACGGAATTGAAGGAATCCCGGACTGTTTCACTGTATCAAGATACCCAAGGACAAAGATGTTCGGAGCTCCTCGACGAGACGACCTCCGGATGGTCTCATGCGGGCTGTACCGTATCAGCAACATGTTCTTCGTCGTAAGTTCTTAATCCATAGCCCCACAAGTGTAGTTTACGCTTCTTTCCGCACTTGTTCAATTCAACAGTTTAGAGAACAATTCTGTAATAGTAACTGGTCAAGTTCATATGACAGGAGTAATAGAGTAATCACATCCTTGGGACATAAATAGGTTTAGAATATAGACAGGGAGTTTCGAAATAGAGATAACAGACAATCGGAATATGTGAAGAATTGGACATGGAATATAAATTATTAGTTTTAGAATATATATCGTTAGTGTTAGAGTAGAAAATATTGGACTTAGGATGTAGATAGTTGGTTTCAGAATATATATCACCAACGTTAGAGTAGAAAATATTGAACTTAGGATGTAGATAGTTGGTTTCAGAATATATATCACCAACGTTAGAGTACAAAATATTGAATTTAGGATGTATATTATTAGTTTCCAAATATATGAATCGTCAAATTCAGAATAGAGGTAGTTAGAAATTGGAATATATGAATTGTTGAATGCGGATTATAGGTCATTAGTTTCAGAATATATATCGCTAGCATCAGAGTACAAAATATTAAACTTAGGATGTAGATAGTTAGTTTCCAAATATATGAATCGTTAAATTCAGAACATAGATAACCGACTTCAGAATAGAGGTAGTTGGCAACCGGAACATAGACAATTAGCTTCGGAAAAAGCACCTTGTAATTATAACTACAAATAACGAGGATAAGACTCCTCCGTTTTTTTTCGATTTTTAGGCTAGGTTCTGCTCGTTCAGAAAAATCAAATTCGCTTTTTTGAATTTCACAGATAGTCGTTTCGAGAGTCGATTTCCCGTTTTGTGACGTCATTGGCTTTTTGTTTTCAGGATAGAGTCGACGCTCAGGACCTGAGTTTTGATTCCTGTTCGTCTTCGATGAGAAACGGATCCGTCCCGATTTACTCCATCCTCGGCGGAGTTCCAGAATGCCGAAAACCAAATTTCTCTTCAAAATGGATTTTTGTGATTTCGGGACTTTGTTTTGTTCTTTTAACAGCAGTTTTGACGATGGTTATCCGAAATATCTATGTTCAAAAAAAAGTCGAACCTGTTGTTGTTTAAATTTCCATGTAAAAATTAAAATAAACTTATTTTTTAAAACAGAAATGGAGAATAAAACTTTGGGATTTGTTGTATTTTCGAAAACCCAAAAATGCCAGATTTAAAGAAATTTAAAAATTAGGATTTTTATTTTTTTAAAATAACAAAAACGAAAAAATTTCTCCTGTTGTCTGGCCCGAGCGCGCGTTTTAGTTTTCATTTTTCTTTTTTCACAGTCAGTAGAATAAAAGAAATCGCTCTCTCTTTGTTCCCCCTTTGTTGATTGCAATGATGTTTTCTTACCATCTTTCGATTGAGGTTGTTCAATGAAAACAACATAACACAACCTGAGCATAGTTTTTAGTTTTTTATTCTGAAATAAATAATTCGGATTGCACAAATAAATGACGACTGCTAATAAGTTAATTTTGAATCAAATATCTTTCCCGGAATTTCTGAAGAATTCCGGACATTGCACCATGCAGGCAGTGTCCTTCTGGATCTCCGCCAAGGTGAAGCCGTGGAGGAGCTTCTCGCAGTTCAGGACCTTCTTTGGGTGGCATTCAATCTGGAATTTTACAGTAAATTATTAAAGAAATCATAAAATTGCAAAATTTTAATTTTTTTTTACAAAATGGTCTCGACGCGAATTTTTAGAATTTCTAGAATCTTCCAAAATTCAGTTTCACGTAAGTCAAAAAGTTTTTTAAATTCTGGAGGATTGTAGAAATTTCCACAGAATCCTAATTTCGGAAAAAATTAAAAAATCAGAAATTAAATTTTGATAAAATTGAACATTTTTATATCGAATTTTAGAAATTCAAAAAAGTTAGAAATTTAAGATTTTTATATTGAATTTTGGAATTTTATAGAAAAATTAGAAATTTAAGATTTTGATAAGATTGAGAATTTTTGTATTAGATTTTGGAATTTTATAGAAAAATTAGAAATTTTGAAAAGTTTGAGAATTTTTACATCGAACTTTGGAAACATGGAATTTAAGAAATGAGAGAACTTACTCCGTCCCCGGTGCAGGTACAGGTGACACAGGGTTTGACCGCCCTGGTGTCCCCTGCCTTGATCCTTAATCCGTTCATCTCGCAGTAGGGAGTCTCCTTCCAAAGATTCAGGTCGATTCCGGGGATTTCGGAACAGGGGACTTGAGCATTGGTCAATTCATCGGGCATGTCGAAAACATGGGGTTGGATGGTTCTCAGATACTTGCTGTTGAGGCAAAATATCTTGGACAATGTCATTTTTCTGATTTCTTGAAGTTGAGCTTCGTTGAATTTGGCAGCAATGTTTGAATTTTCGTAGTAGAATCTGTCGCATTTTTTGAGTCTTCTGAATTGCTCGGCCAGAAGACAGGACATCGTGGGGCCCAGAAGAGCCCCCTTCTTGGGTCTTTCGCTGGTGACGCCGGGGAAGAGGTCTATGTCGTCGACGTGTTCGTAGACGCTCTTCAAGGCTGCCACGGCTTCGGAATCCATCTCAGTCAGCAGATCCTCAAATTTAGTTGCTTTTTTGAATCCGCAAAGAGGTCGGAAGGCGTTGTAGCCCGGTACCCCGTGGTCCCTGCCCCTGAGGATGTTCAAAGAAATCAAATCCAGTCCAGATTTCGGGATTCCACGGCGTTCGAAGAGCTGATTCCTGAGGGCATTCGAGATATGTCGATCGAAGGCCATCGAAGGAGTCCCCAGAAGTCCCATCAGCATCGTCTCCATCCCCCCCGACTTCTTGTCGTAAATAGGACCAACATGTCCGAAATGCTGAGACAAGTCCACAGAGCTGTTCATCGACTGGTAATTGAAGTCCAATCTCGGGAAGAACTTCCTCACAAGCGTGTGGCCAAATCTGTAAGCAGCAGTCGCGAACGGGTGCGAAATAGCGGCATCACAAGTCGGATCATATCCCTAAAATTATTTTTGTAAAATTTATTATTTAAAAAAAATAATCTTTTTGTAAAATTTATTATTTAAAAAAAAATAAATTTTTTTATGAAATTTATTATTTAAAAAAAAATTAATTTTTTTATGAAATTTATTATTTAAAAAAAATAATCTTTTTGTAAAATTTATTATTTGAAAAAAATTAATCTTCTTTTGTAAAATTTATTATTTAAAAAAATTAATTTTTTTTAAAAATTTTCTTGACACTATTTTTGAAAACTTTTTAAAATTCAAGATTTTAGGTTTTAGTTCTAAGTTTCTATTGGATTCTAGAATATCTCAAAAATTTTTAAGAAATTCCGGAAGTTTCTATTAAATTTCAGAAGATTCTGGAGATTTCCAAAAGTTTTTAGGAGTTTTCAAGAAAATTCTATAATTTTTTAAAATTTTAGAAAACTTTTATTAAATTTCAGAAGATTCTGGAGATTTCCAAAGGTTTTTAGAAAATGCCAGAATCTTCTAAAATACTTTCTATGATATTTTAGAAAGCTTTTATTAAATTTTAGAAAATTCTATAATTTTCTATGAGATTTTAAAAGATTTCTACTAAATTTCAAAAAATTCCAGAATCTTCTAAAATATTTCTGAAATTTTAGAAGATTTCTACTAAATTTCAGAAAATCCTAGAACCTTCTAAAATATTTCTGAAATTTTAGAAGACTGAAATCTTTTACTAAATTTTGGGGAACTCTGAAAATTCTCAGAATATTCTAGAAACCTTGATGGAATTCCACTCGGAAAATAAAAATGGACTTGCCTCATAGTACCCGGATTTCAAAGTTGTCAAATCGTATTCGTGGACCAAATCCCATCCGATCAACTTTGGAACGAACTCGCTGAATGTGATATGTTGAAGTTGAGCCACCTGGATCCTTCTTGTCTCCTGGAAGATCTTCTCGTCGTCCCAATGGGGATTAATGCTCCCTAAAATTCCGGCGATTCTGTTGTGTTCTCTGACGAAGAAGGTGTGCATCAAAGTCAGTCCTGGTTGATGAGAATTTCGTTCGTCTCCAGCGACGAAACAAGGATTGTGAGGAAGACTTCGACAATCCTTTTCCTGATTTCCCTGAGGCAAAGTAACTCCATCAATTTCAGTGTAATTCATCAGACCTTTTCTGAAAAGTCTGAGACTGTTAGCTTCACAGAGGGTAGATCCGTAGATGACGCTTCCGTCGACGAACGCTGTCAGTTGATTTAACTGATTCCTGTAGCCGAGATTCAGCTGGCCGAGGAGACTTCTGGCGAACGGAAGACACCTAGGGGTGCCGTCGGGGTTGACAGGGGGGAAGAACGGATCCCCCGGTTCTATCCTCAACGGCATACAATGAACAGATATGGTTTCAGGAGAGTCACATCGAGTGCAGTTGAGGATTTCGTCGTTGGGACCTCGATGGATAGGACTATGAGTCAATTCGTGATCTATGAACTGTCCAAATTGCATTATCATGTGGGTGAATTTCACATGGGAGATGTTTCTATCAACATGGACAGAATTCGAGACAGTTCTGGCCGAGGGCAGAAGTCTCCCAGAAACCGCCCTGGTCCTCGGAGTGTCGAACCCGTCGTCGTACACCGGCGGCATCAGATGCCTCAAAGCCGTGAAAGCATTACCGTATTCCGGAAATTTCAGATTGTTACAGAATCCAGAGAAAGTTCTGTATTTCGTAGTGTGATCGCAGGGGAGCATTTTCGGAAGACATTCTTCCTTCGAAGCCCGGCCGTCTTCTGAAAGGAAAGCCGTGTAATTCGCGATGAAAGTAGACACATCGATCTGAGGAAGGATTTTCTGGATTGATTCGATATCCAAAGAAGGAAGAATTTCTCCGTCCGGGAGCGGTTCTCCTCGGAGAAGGATTCTCGTCGATTCCAGAAGCAAGGCCGAGATTTTGCTGATTTCCTTCGATTGAGGCTTGGCTCTCATCATGTTCGTGTAGGCGAAAAGTGGATCTCCTTTTTTAAACACATCCTGATCTAAAACCATATTCCATGAAAAATTACTCAAAAATTAAAATTTCCCACGAAATAATTTCGACAAGAATTTTCCCAAACTACAGTAACCTACGTCAGAATTTTAATTTTAAATATTTTCAAAAATAATATTTAAAAAAAATAAAAATAATAATTTTTACAAAATAGTCTCGACACGAATTTCTTTAAAACTACAGTAATATCGAAATTTTAATTTTAAATATTTTCAAAAATGATATTTAAAAAAAAATAAAAACTATAATTTTTACAAAATAGTCTCGACACGAATTTCCGACATTTTTTAATTATAGAAAATTACCGTAATTTTATATTTTTTAACTTTTTGACAAAGAGGATTCTACAGTATCCTGTTTGATGAAATTTGTTAAAGAACTTACTTTTTTGAATGTTGGAAATTTCTCTCCGACTTTGGTCCTTGAGATTCCTTTCTGCAATTTTGAGGACCTTCTGAAGGGTCTCCTTCGTGATGGGGAGCTTCAGGTTGGTCTGAAGGTCCTTCCAGGCAGACATGTCCATCGGGGGGAAAACGCTGGATTCACAATCGACAGGGCTGTTGTCGAAGTTGTCTGGCAACATGAAGGCGTTTAGTTGGACTTTTTCTGGTTTGGTCAAATCACAAATCAACCTGGCCATGTTGGTTTTTCTAATTTGGATCAATTGTTCATCTGTGAAGGAACTTTGAGCGAAGAAGTTTTCGTACCAGAATCTGTCTCCATTTTTGGTTTTGAAAAACTGATTTCCGATGATGCAGGCCAAAGTCGGACCTACGAAACTTCCTTTTTTCGGTTTTTCTGCCAAAGCTCCGATGATGAGGTCAATGTCGTCCACAGTATCGTATATTTCTGACATTTTCTGAATTGTGGAGTCATTTGTGAATACTGTAGCCAAGTCGTTGAAAGTGTAGATTCTAGACAGTCCACATTGTCTTCTGATCTGGGTGTAGCCAGGTATGCCGTGGTCGCGGGCTTGTTTGACGGCGAAGGCAGCAAGATCGAATCCCACTTTACCGTATTTAGACTTGAGAAATTTGCCTCTAAATTCAGTTGAGAGTTTTAATCCAGGATATTCTGCAGGATCAGTTATCATGTGATTGAAAATTTTCTCCATTCCATCGATATCATAAAGTTCGTCTGGATTATTGAATCTTTCACTCAAAGCTTTCCTTCTTTGACTTCCGAGGAAACTAAAGGCGACTACAGTAACCAAAGTAGAGAATTCGTTCAAAGTACTCGGGTCCACTTCGACGTCGTAGTCTCCACTGAAGCCTGAATCCTTCAATTCTAAGTTAAATTCACTGAAAATTTGTTTTTTTTTAGGTAAAATTTTAATTTTTACCGTATGTTTTCTTTTCCAATCAAGACCGGCAAAAATTCGTTGAACGTGATGTGCTGGATCTGAGCGATGACGATCTTTCTAGATTCTTGGAAAATTTTATCGTCGTTCCAATGTTTGTTCAAATTCTGTAAAATAATTCTCCAAAATACAGTACTAATATTACTGTAAAAAATTAAAGTTTTTAAAAATAAAAAATAACTAAAATGATGTTTGAAGTCCACCAGATGGAAGTTTGGTTTCTTGGGAATATTCTGGAAAGGCTGTACGTCCTCGGATTCCTTCCAGAAGGACCTGATCTGATTCAGTTTGTGTCATTTTTAAAAATTTCAATTCGATTTGAAAGATTTTTTAAATTTTAGTCTGACTTAATAAAGATAATTTTAGAAAATCCCAATCTAGGCTAGATATTTTGGAAGATCTCAGTCAATTTGACATTGATCTTTCCGGAAAATCCTGAAGAAATCCGACTTACTTTCAGAGCTTCGGCCACGTGGTTGTGCTGACGGGCGAACAAGAGATGAAGACCCGAGATTTCTGGAAGCAGGTTGACGTCAGAAGATCCTGAGAAGAAACATTTTCTTTTCGTGGATGATTGACAGTAATTGTTAGTTTCGGAATCCAAAGGAAGAAGATTGGTGACTCCAGAAAGACTCGAAGTAAGCAACTTTCCTCCTTTGGCCTTGAGTCTTTTCTGACGGTCTGGAGTCGATCCGTAGATCTGGCTTCCGTCGAGGAAACTGGTGACGACGTTGGTTTGTTCCCGGGGTCCTAGGGTGCAGAGGTTCTTCGGGGCAGGAATGGACCTGGTATACGGTAGACAAGTGATGGAAAATTTGGAATAGAAGCTGTCGTTTGGCGAAATGTAGATTGGATCGCAATCAGCGTGGATGAATCCGTTTTCGCAACACGGAAGAAGGACCAAGCCTTCTGAAGTCATGATTTGGGAAGACACGGATTCAGCCACATCGGATCCGACGAAGTAGAGCCAGAAAGCAGTCAGTTCATTGACGATTTTGTTTTCTGAAGTCGGATGAGAAAAAAGTTCCGTCGAGATGATCCTGGCATTTGGGAGTTCTTTCTGCTGTTTGGATTCCCTGGGGCTTAGGATGCTGTCGGAGTAAGCAGACCCCCCGAGACGACTGAAGGGTTCGAAGGAGGACCCCCAGAGGGGATGTTTGACGTTGTTGCATCCCCCGGTTATCGATCTGTATTCTCGAGAAGGACAAGGTTCTTCGAAGCTTCTGGGACAGACTTCCCCCAACTCCGTGGCCATGAGGACTTTCGGATCGAGACCCAGAGTGATATCCGCTTCTCTTAATCCCAGTTTCCTCAACCTCAAGGACATGATGTTGGAGACATAAGCGGCTTCGCTGAAGTTCTTCGCTTTCTCCTGGAGGGGATGGATGCTTGTGAATTGGCGGATGGCGGAGAATAAGGGATGTCTGATGTCGGCCTTCCGATCGACTGCGGTCCCGAAGAAGGTCCTGACTTCCCTCATGGCTTCATGGGCCGTGACCCTGACCAGGGGTTCGGGCACCTGCTGTCTCGTGAAGTGCGCCGATGAGATTCCGTAAACCCTCGGTCTTACGATATCCTCGTGATCTTCGGAAAATTCACTTCCATATTCGCACGGAATAAAGGATTTTCCACAAGAAATATGACTACTTGAAATTCCATCCAAAATCAAAAGTAGTAATACCACCAAGAACAACAATTTCAGCCTCATCATGACTGAAAATCGAAAAATGAAAATGACTGGAACCAGGCCTTCTCGAAAGCCAGATATAGCCGGCCTAAACCAGTCTTCATCCTGTTTCACTTTCGCGTCTTCAGCCGGTTCCCCCTTTCTCGCAAAAACACGTTTGTTGCGCATTTGGATTTGGATCCACGGCTTTCGCAATGCTCGGATAACAAATTCAAAGATTTTACATAATTCACTTTTGCGAAAGTGGATCCAACCGAAATTCCTTCAATGAACAAAGCAATTTAATTTTGAAAAAAAATTTGAAAAAAAATTTTATATTAAAATTTTTAAAAATGAAAAAATTAATTTTTTTCGAATTTGAAAAATCTGAAAATAATTGCCTAAAAACAAAAAAATCACTGTAAAAAAAAGTAAAATTATAGAAAATAAAAATAATTTTTAAAAATGAAAAAAATTAATTTATGATTAAAGTTTTTAAACACAATATTTTTCAACTTAAAAGTCCTACAGCGATTGTTTCCAGTTTCAAACGATCTCTGCAGGATACATAGTGATTATAAAACTAAATTCAAAACAATTTTGCAAAATCAATTTATCCTCAAATTCCTAACATAGATGAAGGATATTTTTCAACTTAAAAGTCCTACAGCGATTATTTTCAGTTTTGAACGATCTCTACAGGATACTGTATTTACAAAACTAAATTTAAAACATTTTTGCAAAATTAATTTATGATTAAAGTTTTTAAATAAAAATATTTTTCAACTTAAAAGTCCTACAGCGATTGTTTTCAGTTTCGAACGATCTCTGCAGGATACACAGTGATTATAAAACTAAATTCAAAACAATTTTGCAAAATCAATTTATCCTCAAATTCCTAACATAGATGAAGGATATTTTCCAACTTAAAAGTCCTACAGCGATTATTTTCAGTTTCGAACGATCTCTGCAGGATACTGTATTTACAAAATTAAATTTAAAACATTTTTGCAAAATTAATTTATGATTAAAGTTTTTAAATAAAAATATTTTTTAACTTAAAAGTCCTAGAGCGATTGTTTTCAATTTCGAACGATCTCTGCAGGATACTGTATCTACAAAACTAAATTTGTTTCAAAATATAATTTTACTATAATAAATTTATCCTCAGATCCCTAAACTGATGAAATCCTTTAAATTAGTAAACCCCACAACGATTATTCAAAACTAAAAACAATCGCTCCAGAATCCACCATGACTGTAAAAAATACTTCAGAATAAAAGGATAAAAACTAAAAATAAAACAAATCCAAAAAATAAAGATGATTCGATTGTCATCAAAAATGAGCAATTTGATTTTATACTTTTTCCGTGATCCTAAAAAAGCCACATTTGCCCAAGGCGATCATTTTCGTTTGACCAACCAGGATCGAAACAAGTTCATTTTTCATCTATTATCTTTGATCTCGATCCTGTTTTTTCCAAATTTATACGTAAATGAACTTGTGAGAACTTTCGTTATTTTTGTGATCAGTTGTCGCTATGTATCGATTTTTATTCTACTTGTTTGCTGTTATGTCTTTCATTAAAACAGACAAAATACACCGTAGAAACAATACTAATAATATAAACGCAACACCCAGGGGAGTCTCGATTAACCAGTGTTCCTATTTATACTGAACGGTGAAGCTGTGATCGTCACCACTATTCCCGGGATTATACAGTAGAACTTAGATATAAGATACCCCCGCTATAATATATTTCTTGTTATAGCATATGGTCTGAATGAGCCTGTTTGGTTAGTCTGCCTTCGAATTTACCCCCGTTATGATATATCCTTTCTTATAACATACGCTTTGGCCGGTCCCAAGGAGGTATCTTATATCCACGTTCTACTGTATATAGAACTGGGTATTTTGTAATTATTTTAAAGAAAAAAAGATAAAATAGAATACTGTAGAACTTGGATATAAGATATCCTCGCTATGATATATCTCTTGTTATAGCATATGATCTAAGTGAGTGAGTTTGGTTAGTCTGCCTTCGAATTTACCTCCTATAATATATTCTTCCTTATAAAATACCCTTTGATCGGTCCCAAGGGGGGCATCTTGTATCCACGTTCTACTGTACTTTCTCTCAGTTTACTGTATATAGATGATTAGCACAGAACAATTTTTATCTCAAAGTCATGTATCTTAGTTGCTTACGCTTTAGCCGGATGAAACACTGACCCAACTAGTGCTATTTTCTATCATATTTGAAAAAATGTAAATGTTGACAAATAACTGTTGACTACTGACTTGCTTTTTGTTTTTCTTATCTTTGTTCGACACGATATCTTTATTTTTCATTTATTTCATAAAAAACGTATCTTACAAAGTACGATATAAGCATGGAAGAATTCTAAAATACAGCAAATTTTAATATTAATCATCAAGATTAACGTTCATCACTCCTCCATGCATGATCAATATCAGGGAGAATGAATCATAAATTTCAGAAGAAGTTCAGAATATCCTGATTGAATTTTCCGAAACTTAGAAGATTCTGAGAACTTTTAGCATTTCACAAAAGTCTCTAAAGTCAAATTGAAAATTCAGAAATCTTTCAAAAATCAAATTGAAAATTCTAAAATTTTTCAAAAATCAAATTGAAGATTCTGAAATCTTTCAAAAATCAAATTGAAAATTCTAAAATTTTTCAAAAATCAAATTGAAGATTCTGAAATCTTTCAGAAATTAAATTGAAGATTCTGAAATCTTTCAAAAATCAAATTGAAAATTCTGAAATTTTCAAAATTCTGTATTTCTGAAATCTCGAATTCTACATTTTGGTTATGAATTACACTATTAATAAATTACAAATAAAAATTATTACGAAATTGTCTCAACTAATCTCCAGAAAATTCCAAAATTCTGAATTCAAATACTGAATTTTGAAAATTTTCTGAAATGTCGAAATAATTGTTTAATTGATACTTTTTCATGATTTTTAAAGATAAAAAATATTTTGACAATTTTTATCTACAAAATCAATGATACGACTCAATTAGGATTTTTTCAAGATAACTTCGAATAATAAAAAATGTCATTAGAATTCGGTTTTATTTGAAAAATATGAATCACTTTATGATTGTGATGTCGAAATATGGCGATTTATTTGTTTAAAAGGAGAGAATTGAAAAGTCAATCAACCACCAGTTTTTGGAAATTTCGTGATTTTTAAAAGTCCAGAAACAAAAATTAATCGAATTTCATCAATATTCACTTTTTTAAAATTATGTATTTCTTTAAAAATTGAACCTCAACTCGATCGGATTTCGTTTATCATCATTTAAATTTTAAATAAGTCATGTTTTTGTTTAAAAACCAGATATAATTTAAGGATATCCGTCGCGTTTTCATCATGAAAACAAAATTGCTGTTTTTTTTTATCTTTATCCATTACTGTACTGGAAACCCCGAGATTACTCCAGCGGACAAGATCAGTCAATTTATTGGGACATTCGATTTGAGTAGTAAATGTGAAAATGGAAAAAGATTCTTCGAAGACACCAGTAAGTAGTTTTTTCAGAATTTTACCGAACCGTTTTCAAAGACGAGAATACAATGATCCAATTCGAGTGAATTGTCATTAAAGACTATTCTACGTAACTTTGAACATTTTTGCCGCAAAAAAACTAGTTTTGAATTTCCATAAGTATTCAAAACAAAGTAGTCAGATTCATAGATTTCAATCTGAAATCAGAATTGGACGTCAGCTGGCAGAATCCACGAGCTCCGTTCTAGATACTTTCTGTGGATATCTGGGGGTAATTATTTTTGATATGCTAGGATTCCATATAAATAATGTAAAAGTAACATAGGACACTTAAATAAACTTGAATTTTTGAAAGTACTATCGTATTGTAAATTTCGTATGCAAGAAAGTGTTAGAATTACTCAACAAATCAATAACCTAAGTACATAAAGATAACGTGATGACGTACGAAATAATCGTAGTTACTATCAAGCTGTTAATTGACACAGGGCTTTCATTCTGGAACCTTGAGTAAAATCAAAATCTTTAAAATTCTTTGATAGATGAATAATACGAAAAACGACACACCTGAAATCCAACTGTATTTCAACTTACAGTATATAGTTAATTCACACACAAATCTCCTTTTTGAAACTTCACTTTTTCAATTGAGTTTTGTCTGAGTACAATGTTCATCTAATGAATAAGAATAAATTAAATCGCACATTTCAGAGGAAATCCTGCCACTCAATATGAACAAAAAAGTCTTCGGTCAACAGATGGCAACTGAGCTCATCATCGAAAATGCCTTGCAACACAGGAAATAGTAGGTTTTAGTAACAAAAAAGTTTAATTCTTGGTGACCGATTCCTATATAAGCACGAAAAATGAAATTTAACCTAACGGTTTAGAGAAGATCTAAGTAGTTATTTAGTTAGTTAATAATAAAACTTTTTTAAGGAATAGAAAAGTTTAATCTTAGTTTAGTAGTTAACCATAAGGATGAGAATTTTCTCACATTATCATCTCAACTACTTTAAAGAACAAATAAAAAGTAGTTAATACTTATCAGTACAGTAAGAACCTACAATCTTCGCATTTGTAAAAGAAGTCTTCCATCAAGGAAGAAACTTCTTTCTCTACAACTTCCACAAATATGAAGATTGTAAGTTCTTATTGTACTGATAAGTATTAATTACCTTTTATTTGTTCTTTAAAGTAGTTGAGATGATAATATGAGAAAATTCTCATCCTAATGGTTAACTACTAAACTAAGATTAAACTTTTCTATTCCTTAAAAAAGTTTTATTATTAACTAAATAACTACTTAGATCTTCCCTAAACCATTAAACAGGTTAAACTCCTTCGGATATATGTGGTTGAAAATTATTAACCTGATCGTCTTTTAGCGTTCCAGAAAAGCCCTTGGTGTTTTCCTTTCATGGAAGCCCCGGAACTGGAAAAACATTCGTTGCTCAGCTAATTGCGGATGCTTGGTTCACTAATGGATATAAATCTGACTATTTTTATTACTTTAATTTTGGTCAGAAAAACATCCACGAAACCATTTATGAGGATATTGAAGAAGCTCTCCAAAAGTGTAACAATAGCATTTTTGTTTTTGATGACGTAGATAAAGCCCCTTATTTGGCTCTTGATGAAATCACTTCCTTCATTAATGTGAATCAGGACTATACGGATGTGATTACAAGATACGCGATTTTTATCTTTATAAGTAACGCCGGAGCCAACGAAATTAACGAATTTACGGCGAGATATCAGAACAGACAAGACATTCCTCTGGAAGAGCTCCAGGAGATCATAATTAAAACCCTCCAAACGGGGGCCGGGGGTCTCAAAGGAACCAAGATAGTCAAGAAGAAGATGATCGACTATTATATCCCATTCTTACCGTTGACTGAAAAACACGTCAGAGGCTGCATCAAGCAGTTTGCGAAGGTTAAGAGAATTAAACTGGATCCCTCTGACATCATAACTATTGCCAAAGGATTCAAGTACAACAAACTCGGAACTCAGTTGTTTTCAGAATCCGGTTGTGCAGATGTCGAAGTTACGGTCAGAAAATTCATAAGAAGCAAACAAGAAACTCGAATTGAGTTGTAACGCTCTGGTAACCAGATGTAAACGAAATTCTTTACTGATAATTACTTTTATTTCTTGATATAACGATCTTAGTCCTCATCAACTGCTTGATGTTTCTTTAATTTGTTTCATTGAATAAAACTTGAAATGTTCTAAGATTCTATGGAATATATTGGAACTTGGTTGTCGTCTTCCTTGAGTACAGGGTGCTGACATGACTACAGTAATACACCGGGAACTAGTGTTGGAGTAAGATATATGCGTTGTTCGAGTTTCAATAAAGAATGCTTTCGCTCTGTTATCTCTTTACGCTAACTCCCACCTCCAGAAGTCACAACATAATATTCTAGAATTTAACAAGCAATTCTGGAAACTTATAATCTTCCAAAATCTAATACAAACTACTGAAATCTTCTAGAATCATAACTTTCTGGATTTCTCCAATTCTTTGTGGATATTTTGACAGTATCAAATTCCATTAACTCTATTATTACAAATTTATAAGCGAAAATCGTTACGAAATAATCCCGACAAGAATTGTCAGACAATTTCAAAACTTTAAGTTCAAATGTTAAGTTCAAAAATCTATGAGATTCTCACATGATTATTCAATTGACATCTTTATGAGGATTTTTAAAGGAAGAAATAGAAATTTTTATTTGTTCAATTAAATAACATACTATTAATCAAAGTTTTTCTGGAATAAAAATCATAAAATTGATGGCTTATCAAGACCGAGTCCAACTTACATTACAAAAGCACAACAGAAAGACAATGATATTTTAGGTACAAATGCGCTTTTTTGTTTTTTGTCATCCATGCAAAAGTTTAACACGTTGACGAAAATACGAGTAATTTCTGGGTCGTAAGTTAGTGGTGTGTTGGGACAATACGACCCAGAAATGCGTCGTAAGAAACGAATGCCAAAAAACAGCTGGTTCCAATCGGTCGTCAACATGTTAAAGAACACTTCTTCAATGATGTGAAGACTGATATCGAAGAAGAATTACTAAACGAGATGAGGCAGATGTCAAATGTTGAAGTGAAATTGAAAGAAAACGAACAAAACTCAGCAATTCCTCACGAAATCTTAAACGACTTGGATAATTTATTCGAATTGTGTTGGTTGAAGTATTGGGGAATTTACGTAACAATTGCTTCGACACTAATTTATGTATTTATTGCTAGATATTTGATTTATATTGTATCACCACAGTTTTCTTTAAGTAAAAGGAAACAAAGTAGAATTAAATTAGTTTCCTTTGAGGAAGAATCAACTCCGACTGGGAAAATAGAAATGAAACCTCTTAAACTTGAAAAAAAGCGAAGTTTAACTAACTTCCCATTCGTTCTCTCATTAAATAAGAGTTAAAAAATTTAAAATATTAAATGGTGTTAGTGTTATCGATGACTAAAAAAATAATAAGTATAAACTATTAGATGAAAGTACTATTAATAAAAATCGAGCTGATCAAAGTCCTTGATGATAAGAGTCATGAGGAAAGTAAGCTATCGATTAATGATGATGAAATAATTAAAAAATCGAATAAAGATGAAAATAACGTCTCATCAAAAAAATCTAGAAAAAAGAAATTAACAAAGAAAAATAAAGAATTTGTTCATTATTTAGTGGGGGAAAATGTAAGAGGTTTTAAGTTTAAAACAATTCCTCCACATACTGAAAATAATAAAGTTTCCTTATGATACTCAACTTCTTTGAAGTTTTCATTCAACTTTGTTGGATACTTCTTTCAAATCCAATTCAATAAAAATATTAATGTTCTTAAAATCAATTAAATAATTGTTGATATCTACCAATTTTAAATTTATTTTGTTTGGTCTGTTAGTTAATTTATAATAAATAATATTTCTTGGTTCTATTTCTATTTCATCATTCGGTCTAAATTTATAGATTGAATTAAACATTTTTTATCTGCGAAAACAGTCTTAATAGTATGGCACCAAGGTGGAGCTAACTGTTAGTATATACATATATTCGGTTAGTCGATTCCACTGCTGCTGATATGACGGTATAAAACAGTCGGTTTCGTCCATTGTGTTTCGCAGTCTTTTACTCTCCTTGCTTATATTAGATAAAATTAGCATTATTATCAGTAAAATTCTACCAATTTGCTTGTTTAATAAATTTATTCATGAAGCCAACTCGTTGGGATCGATATATTGGTAAGGAGCAGCTTTGCCTCAATTGAATTATAATTTTTTAACATTTTGTATCTATCATATATTAAATTTAAATAGTGTCTGAGTTTTATCCAAGAATAAGGAACATTCGAATTATATGTTCTCACTGTTTAGGTTCGATGTTTTTTGGTAGTGGCAATACCACTCATGTAGCTAACGCATCGGAAAACATCGTTTGGGTGAACATTGTAGCTGATTATAAAGAGGCTGAAAATCAACTAGAACTACTCAAAAGTAAAACCTATCTATTTATTCATACGTGTACAGACAGGGGGATTGTACTCCCCCCTTGTCTTCGCATTTTGAAAAATTGCTTAAGAACCATATCGCATTTTTTAAAATTTCCTGAGACATATTGCATAAAAAATTTCTTAATGAAATCATGTCCGCCCCCTACCTGTACATGTATGATTATATTCAAGAAAGGAAAGCTGAGAAATTTAACCTTTGTTAAATTTTAGGTATCAAGGCTTATCAAGATACTATTTCTGCACAACTAACATATACTTCGAAAGAAATAGCGAAACAAGGAGTTCCACAAGAAGAACAAGTAAAAGGCTATTCCAAAGTTATGCCTGGAACGCATTTGGAATTTCAGCCAGGAAATTACAACGACATTTATATTACAGTTTATTATCACAAAGTCAAAGGTAATACAAAATACAGTCGAACCGGATTGGGTTGAGAATCTCTCCAAAATTTTTTTTTGAAAATCTCCCCATCTTTTTGAAGGATTTTCAATGGGGAGATTTTCATAAGGAAGATTTTCAGGGGGGATTTTTAAAAATGGTTTTGGGAAAATTTTCAACTTATACCGTCGAACTTCATTATAACGACACTTGTCGTTTTAACGAGGTTCGCCTCTATGTAAATTTTAAAAAATTAACATAGGCGATGGACTCGAGATTAAAGAAATCGTCTGTCAAGCTCATAAGCTCCCATCAGATACAAGTATCATAGTCACGAACGACATGGCGATTCAATTAGCCAAATATGGAAGCATTTGGATCGATACAAGCGGTAAAAATCATCGACCTTCTTGAATTTGGTTTGCAAAAATTTTTGCATTTTTGAATAAATCCATCAGTTTTATGCATTTCTGTAGTACCCATTTTATAATTTTTTAAATAAAACGTCCATTTTTTCATCATTAAATACAACATAAAAATAATTTAAAGAATATATGAGGTAATTTCTCGTGGTTGTCAAGAAATCAATTCTTTCGTTTCAACGAAACAATATTCTGGGGGCAAATACGGTATTATCAAGCTTTCTGAAGCATTCTGGAACGCAATGAAGTGCAGTAATAGCGTAATTTTCGATCAACACCACTGCCGAAATCCAAACATCCTCGTACTCAATGTACATGCAGAACGATGATATTTTTTCGACAAGTGCTTCGTTCAAAGATTGCTTGAACATGACTAAAACTTGATCATTAATCAAATAACTCAGAGCAATAACTGGATAAAAACATAATAGTATGGAAATAAATGCACGGGTTTAGCTCAATAAACATAAATTTAATAAAAATAATTTTAATTATATCGTGGGAAGTCGCGACAAAAAGTAGAAAAGGATGAAACATAGAAAAACGGAAGAATCTGCTAGAAAAGTTGATATATAATGCCAAACAAAAAGATGCGTGATTTTTGAATATGCAGAATTGAAGAGTTGAAAAAAAACTTTTCTCTACACTTCGCTACGAGCAAAACTCGATTTATGTTCCGCCAGGCTACGAAAAATGCTGAATAGGAAAGTCTGTGGTTTATTAAAATTACAAAAAGGGTTCTAAGCTTAACTCGAATCAGAATAAATATAAAATAATATTAAAATTAGCGCACTACTGGAACTATGCAAAAACCACAGATGAAGAAATGAAAAAGTCCAAAGTAAGAAAGAGATTGCGCGCTACGCACAAATCTGCGATATTGGTCAGAGGAAAATTTCTGCTGAAACGACTCTTTATATTTGTACCATTATTTAAAAAATATTCAATAAAGTATTTTTTAGCTTGATGGTTTGTAGCGCATGTGGGTGAAGAAGTGCGTTAATGAAAAAAATAGTTCAATTTTTAAATATTTTTGTTGTATCCGTCACGCCGAGTGATCCACGTCTAGATGAGAAGGGAAAATAATATAGAAAAGGTTTATTAAATAAATACCTTAGGCACAGCACAAAGAAACACTGTCGAAATCGACATAAACAACCAACTCAACTGCCCACCAAGAGGAACTGTATGTCTTCTTGTTGTTGCTCAGGGAATCCGTTCGGGACCAAGCGCTCCCGGTTGGTTGCGTTTCCCATTAAGGCTAGGTACCCGATCCAACAATTTTGATAATAAATAACGCGGTTTTTGAATTCCACAATTTCTGGCGTAAATGAGTGGAAAGTGCGTCAGTGAAAAATGGGGCTAATTTTAAGCATCTTGGCTTATAATATTGTGAGTTTCTGATGGGCTTGATTGTGGCGCAGGTGGGTGGTATTTGTGTTAGTGGAAAAATGGCTTAATTTGTGAACTTTTGTGTATAATAGTTGGTAAAATATGCAGAAAAGGTAAGGTTTTTGAGTGGTTTTCAGGGTGGGGTGGGGGAGTCAGAAAATTATGGGGTGGCGGATTCTGGCACACTAGGTGACTTTTGGATTATTGAAAAAATTGACTTAATTTTGATTATTTTTATAAAAATATTTAAGTAAAATCTGTAAAAAAGCAGTGTTTTTAGGGGGCTGGGTGTGCTAGAAATGGTAGTTGAATACTGCTACTTTAAAAATATGAATTTTATTACAAAATTTTTTCGATACAAATTTCCACATCATTTCAGAAACAAAAAATAACAAATCAAAAATGAATATTTTTACGAAATTATCGCGATTGGAATTTGTCGAATTTTCCGAAAATTAAAAAATCAGACTTTTTTGATCATTCTTCTGATTGCTTCGAGAGTGGCCCAAGGAGCGTCGTGGGCGATCATGTGACCGGCTCTGAGGATATAGAACATCTGGAGATTTTCGTGTTTTTTGTAGAATCCGTAAACTTTGCTGTTGTCATTCGGAGCGTAACTTTTTTTTTCAGAATTCAGAAATTGATCTCTTCCATTCCAAGTCAATCTTTTCAACCAAAGTTCGACTCCGAGGGTGTCACAAATCAGATCCAACTGTCCGTTCATGATGGTGACGGGGATGCCTCTGTTGAGGAGGTTGTCTACTGTAGCGTAGTTGGGGGTCATGAAGTCGCCCCATTGTTTGTTAAAAACAGCTCCTGATTGAGCTCCAAACATGACATTGGCCGGAATGATTTGGAATTTCTGTCTCATCGGACCATTCATGACGTCACTGACAGCATCCGTCTGAAGTCTTCCAACATGTCTGTAAAATTGTCGTTTCATCAAACTTTGTTTCGAAACTTTGTTAGATTCCAAAATTTTGTATTTCGACCAGTCATCTGTACTCCCAGATTTGAGGATATTGTACCAAGAAACATCAGCAGTAAGGCTTCCGATCAGGTCCTCCATCTCGCCCCAGCAGGTCGTCGCATCGGACCACTGCTGATTGTCCACAAGATTCTGACATTCGGCAGCTTTGTTGTTCGCAGTTGTCAGTTGATTGTCATCCAGATAAGACTAAAATCGCAGAAATTAATTCAAAATTATGATTTTCCAGAATCTAATTGAAGACTTTCAAGACTTTCAAAATCCCATATAACCCCTAGACCTTTGTGAAAGATTCCACAATATCCCATAATCTAGTGAAAGATCCTGAACTTTTCGAAGATCTGAAGAAATTTGTAGAATCTCTTGAAAGATCCTGAACTTTTCGAAGATCTGAAGAAATTTGTAGAATTTTCTTAGAAGTTTGTGAAAACCTAGAATCTTTTAAGATTTAATGAAAAATCCCGAAATCTAAAGTACACTTCTACGACTTTCCAGATTCTGATGCAAACTTCTGGAACTTCCAAGAATCTCATGAAAGTTTTTACGACTTTCTAGATTCTGGTAGAAACTTCTGAAGCTTTCCAGATTCTCATGAGCTTTTAGAATTTTCTACAACTTCTGAAAACAACATCTAAAAGCAGTTCTAGGATATTCTCGAAATTTGAAATATTTTCAGACTTATTTTTAATTTTTAAATAACGATTTAAGTCTATAAACTCACCACGGCATGGAGGTACGGTCCCCAAGTGTTGACAAAGTCCATGGCGGATATCCAACTGTCCCCCAGGTGAACTCCGGCGAGATTGACATTGATCAAACCGTCATCAATAGCATCTTGAAGTTGTTTCGCAAATTCAGCACTCATTTTTCCGCCGTAACTTTCACAAGTAATGTAGAATTCTCTTGTTTGATATTCTGGATGTTTTTTGAAAAAACCTTTAGCCCAAGTAACGAGATCTGCTCCGATTTGTTTCACATTCGTCGTGAAAGCAGAAGCGTCTTCAACGTAACTGAATCCGGCTCCAACAGGATTATCCACAAAAACCAAATCAGCAAATTGTAACCAAGTATAATTTCTGTCGTTAAAATTAACATCTTTTGGTCCAAGTTCATCGAGATTTCCAAATCCAGTACTGTCACTTCCAGGACCTCCTTGAAGCCACAGTATCAAAGGCCGAGTGTTGTCGTTTTTAACAGTGAATAACCACCAAAAAGTATGAGCATATTGACGAACCTGAACGTAACCCCAATCTTCATCGTAAGACAAAAGACCTCCAGGAGTTTGAACAGTTCCTTGTCCATCTACAGTAACCAAATATAACAAAACCAAAAACACAACCGACTTCATTTTTGAGAAAATTGGTCAGTTCCGTTTTCGATTGAAAAAAAGTATGATTGACTTTTTGTACAGTTAAGATAAAAAAGACCAGTGTCCGATTTTTGGGACAGATAAGACTCAAACCTCGCCAGATAGAAACTCTAAAATCATCCAAAATGACAAGGCCAGTTTACACAAGGGAACGATTTTATACAATTTTTTTTCAAAGATTTTTATCACGTTTTCCTTAAATAACTACTAATATGTTAGTATTACGATATTTTTCAATAAATAATCATTACCCTCAAGAAATTTTATATAATTTTGAAATTTTAGTTTTAACAAGAAATTACAACTGTCTTTAAATATGAGCAAAAGGTATTTGAAATATCGTAACCAGATCTGTAAATCCCGAATCTGGAACCAGAATCCAGAGTAGAAATTAGTTAACTTCAGAATCTGCCTTTAAAAATACCTTCGAAAATTAATGATTAAAAAAATGAAAAATTTCAACGAATATCATTAAAAAAACCAAATCAGTTCTAATTCATCCAGTAAACATGAGATTTCAAAAACCAAAATTAATTCTAAAATTTGGAATTTCATAAATTCACTATATGAACTTCAGTAGATTTGGTTTTCTCCAAACGATATCCACTTGAGATGTTTAATCTTTCTCAAACACTAACTTCTGAAGTCATATCCTAAGAGTAGATTCTGAAATCTACCAAAATTTGCTACCAATTCTGCTTTCACATCCCGAACCTAGAGACCCAGTCACCCTATTTAAATACTTTTTGTTCAAAGACCAGGATAATTGCAACTCTTGTGTTAAAACCAAAAAATCCCAAAATTATTTAGAATGACTTTCAAGGCAAAACATTGTAAATCTCGCCGATGATGTTACATTCCCTGCCGTACTTCTTCCCTATATCTTTTTCGATTTCTTCTTTCAAGTAAATTAAGGCATTTGTCAAAAGTTCTACTTGTTTCCTCGTTTCCTGAGAAAGTTTAACCGAATCCTTCTGTTTCTGAACACATAGTTCTCCTAGCCTTTTATATTTTTGCTCTTGAAGTTTCATCTTTTCCAGGTCTTCAACCATTTTGTCAACATAGCTTAAATAAAACTCATTTAAAATTACTACATCAAATCCTTACCTTGGATCACTTCTTGCTTTCAATAATTTTTTCATTTGACTATTATTGAACTCCTTTAAAATGATTTCTGTTCTTTCCTTCCATCTCATTATCATCTCCGGAGACACTGATGCAAGGCTCTGTGCCCTTTTGTCATAAGCACTCAAATAAACAGCTGTTGGATCTTCTTCCGTTTCTTCTCGATAACGGAAAAGAAGAAAAGTCATCAATTCATCGAGCTCAAAATAGAACTGCTGTAAAGATCGAGGATGTTCTAGTACAGTCAAGGCAAATTCCCCTCTGGCAATTCCGTCCACAACAACACCAGTGTCATCTCCAACAACTTCAATTTTGAAATCATCGTCTCCGAAATCAATTTCTCCAAAATCTATTCCACCATCGTCGCCAAAATCGATTTCGTCATCTTTTTTCGCATCTTCGTGATACTCCAAATCGATCCTTTCCACCGAAGTCGGGGGTTTTTTGTTTATGAATTCATAGTAAGTGAAGCATCCTTTCTCCAGCAAGTCCTTAATGAAAGGAAGAACAGCAAATTCGTCTGATTCACCACTGAAATTACAACAGTAATGATGTACTGTTGCAAAAAGGAAAAACAAGAATTATTACAGAATCATTTTTAGATAAGTTTAAAACGTTCGACAATTTCTAATTTCATATATGGATTGTAAAAAGTTCAATTAAATTTTGGAAGATTCTCGATTTACAGGATTTTAGAAACATCTGTTGAATTCCAAGTTTTTGAAGATTCCTACAGAACTTTAGAGATTTTGAAAAACTTCAACTAGACTCTGGAAGATTTTAGAAATGACTATAGAATCTTAGAATCTTGATGGATTCCAATTTTGGTCAAATAAAAAAGTAATAAACATACGCGACGTGTTGATTGTATCCGTCGTAATATTCAATGGCAGGTTTCAGTTCAGCAACAGCAGCAAGGATTCTGTCAAGAAATACGGGGATATCTTTTGTCAGTTCTATTATTTCTTTTCTAAAATTTTCACCATTGATCCTCATCCTGGCCAGTTCGGTCTGGTAAGCAGCGTTGGCAGAAATGGCTTGTTTGGCGTATTCTGCTTGTTTTTGAACAGCATCTTCATAGCCATGTTCGCCTTTGGCGATCTGTCGATTAGCAGCGGGAATTTCGTAATGGACCAATCTCTGCATCAACTGAGCGGCTTCGGCTAGATAAGCATTATCTTTTTCGTAAAGTTGGACAATCTCTTTCCAGTCCTTCATTCTTTGAGACGAATAACTTCCGAATATATTTCTGGTGTCTTTTTCGGTCTCTTTGAGGATTTCAATGATTTCCTTACAGTGGAAGTAATGGATAACTAAAAACTTCATATATAAACTACAGTATTAACCAAAACGCACAAGAACCAGCCAGTAATTGGAGGATTCTGTCGTTCTCCGGCATGTCTTTTATCGCTTCTCCGATTTTTTTCCTTATTTCTGTCAAGTCCACGTCGGCTTTGCAGTGCCGTCGAGAAACCAGCCAATCTGAAAACCGAACAAACAATAAAAACCCATATAAAATAAACAACTTACTTAGTAATTTCGTACTGTGGATGTCGATAGGTAATGAATCCATGTTCGAAAAATTATAAATAAACTTTTTAAAAAAAAAACAAAAAAAACGAAAATGAACAACACGAAAGAAATAACATTCGTCACACAACGCCAAAAACGATCGAACTTTAAAAGTTAATTTTTTATTTTTATTAATAAATTTGAAAAACTTTATTTATTAACTACAACATATTAAAAATTAGTTGTTAAAATTGTAATTTTTCTGTTTTAAAAGTAGAATTATGGTTATTTTGTAAATTTCATTGTTTAAATAAAAATAATTTTAATAAAAATAGATTTTTCAAAGTAAAATATAGCTAATATTATAACTTATCAGATATATTTAGAATACTTTATATATTTTTACTGTATGGTTTTAAGAAAAAATGATAAAATAAATTTATAAAGTTTCATATATCATGCGCGTCGGTTTTCAGAATATTCATTTTAGAATTTTTAATTTTCTACTTTAATTTGACTAATTTTAATAATTTCTTTTGTAAATAAATGTGTTTTTATGTTAATGAAAGTTATTTAATAGATTTTTAAAAGTGATAAAAATTATGAAAAAAGTTTTACTTGCTCAAAGTTTCGATCATTTTAGAATTTTTAATTTTCTACTTTAATTTGACTAATTTTAATAATTTTGCATAATTAATTACATTTGTAGCTTTATTCTAACTATCTACTTATTTTTCTGTAAAAATATAAAAATCAACATTTATGAAATTTCTAAGTTATCTTGACACAGAAGAATATTCAACAAACTTAAACTACAAATTTTGAATATTTTTTGGGATGTCTTAATTTGATGTGAAACTTAGGTTAAAAATATAATTGGATTAAGGTTAATTTTGTCAATTGAGGATCTGCATACATCCATCTTGTCGACAGAGCCGAAAACAAAAAGGAGCGATAGAAAAGAAGAGAGAGAAAAGAAGAGAGATAAAAGGAGAGAGAGAAAAAAGAGAGAGAAGAAGAGAGAGAGAAAACCAAATAAATACGTGTTTCATGCTCATGTAAAAGAGGAAAATTTGAGCAAGAGAGGTCCTGCAACGAAAAGAAGAAAATGCGGACACAAAAGTTTTTAAATTTTCCGTTGTTGTTATCATTTTTTGAAAGAAATTATTTATAATCGTCAGTAATCTTTTGCGAAACTCAATATCTGGTTTCAGCCAGCGTGACAGAAGGTATAAACTTCGTAAATCTCTTAACAATTTCGAACTTCTTTGAGACATGTGGAAATCGACAAAAATCATCCAGGAAACTTTCTCATGACAGAAAAGCAAATGCGAAGGTGTTCTTGAAGTTTCCTCAGTCACCCCGTGCTATTCTTCGATTGATTCGATTTTTTGATTTATCTTGGGTAATCCTGGATATTTGATTTTTATTTTTTTTCTATCTTTGAAAATTAATAATGTTCGAATTCTGAATATAATAGCACTAAAAAGTTCGATTATTTTAAATTAAAAATTTATTTAAATTTTTATCGACTTTGGTTTTTTATATCTACAGTATGGCATCTAGAACACTAATTTATTGTAAAAATTTATTTTTTATATACAAATTTCATAAATCGTAATATAAAATCTGAAAATAAATTTTACTACGAATTTTTAAAATTTCGGAATTTTTGAGTTTATTTTAGAACTTTCATTCAATTCTGAAAGTTCCAATAAAATTCTATTAAAATTAAAAAGAGATATTTATTATAAAATTCTGGATTCAAATTCCTGGGATCTTCTAAGAGAAAAATTTCGACTGTGTAGTATGGGTCTTCGGGACTGCGTAGAATGTTAAATATTCAATGATAGTTACACGGTTCTGGGGCTTGGCAGAGGATTGAGGTTCCTACTTGTTGGATTGCACACAATCTATTTGAATGCAAGCCATACAGCGTTGATCCCGAAGGGAAATATCCTGAGGACCAACGAAAGACGTACGATTGCGGGTCGGTGATTTTTTTAAGATTGCGCAATATTTTTGATAGAGTTGTGATATATCTCGTGCCTTGGCCCCATAAAGTTGTTTCTACATATTTCTCGTCTACATGAGGATCCGAATTCCCCAGCTACTCTCCAACAGATATAATTTTATTGAATATGTGATTTTCTTACTTTCCTAAGGGAATTCATTTATTTGAAAAAAAAGAAATAAAAATCATGAAATTATTTGAAAGGAAAGTTATTTGAAACAAAAAAAGAAATAAAAATCATGAAATTATTTGGAAGAAAAAATTCAAATACAACAAAATTTACTATAACTTACAAATACTTCTTCATTATAAATCCGCTTTTTATTATAGTATGAATTTAACTTGTGATACTTCTTTCAAATCCAATTCAATATAAATGTTAATGGTGTTAAAATCAATCAAATTATTGTCAATATCCACTAATTTTAAATTTATTTTATTTGGTCTGTTAGTTACTTCATAGTAAATAATATTTCTTGGTTCTATTTCTATTTTATCATTCGGTCTAAATCTATAGATTGAATTAAAAATATTTTTATTAACATAGCAATCCTCAATTAAATTACAAGTAATAAAAATATTATTAATGCTGTTGGTATTAATCGAGCAAGAGTTCGAGGAAGTCGATTTACTATTATTATTTTGATCATTTTTATTTATTTTACGCTTAATTTCTAAATAACCATCTATTTTACAACTCCTATTTTGTACTTCTTACGTAAAAACTCCTTTGGAAATGAATACTCAAAAGTTAAATTATTGGATCTTAGTTGTAAAATGAAAACTGTCATTTATTAATCAAGGATTTTTATATTTATTTTTTCTCTAAAGTAAAATATATAACATAATTTCTCGCAGTTGTCGACGAATTCTTTTCTCGTTTCAATGAAATAATGCCCCTAGGCAAAGACTGGCGAATTACAAGACAAAAAAGGAGGTGTCTTAAGGAAACGTAAAAAATATTTCTGCGAACACAGTATCATTATGCACAAATAAGACACCTCGAAAAAATGAAGGGTTCTTTCCTATTATCGGCACTACCAATAAAAAAAAGTATTTTTTTTGTTTTTCTTCTTTCTTTTTCTTATAAATTATTATTTTTCTCGTTTTTAAGATGAATTTGTTCAGTTTGCCAACTACTAAAGAAATACCTGCCCAGTTTTTGCAAGATACAGGAGCGCTTCCTAGTGAGCGCGTCTGTCAGAATGGTCACGAAGTGAAGCTCTATTTTGGTGAGAGAGTTTTCTGGAAGTGCAATGTCAAGGACTGCCAAAAGAAGGTTAATATGCGTGTTGGTAATGGGTTTATAAGTACTCTTTTATCGTTTGTGACTGCTTTTCGCTTCTTTTACTGTTGGGCTTACAAGATGATATCCATTGAGTAGTGCGGACGTGAGCTTGAGATGAATAAGAATACTGTTGTTGATTGGTGTAATTTTATGAGAGAGACTTGTGCAGAGTATCTCAGTCAACGTCAAACACAAAAGATTGGTGGCGAAGGCAAGATTGTCGAGGTTGATGAAAGCATGTTTAGTAAGCGTAAAAACAACTCTGGTCGAGTTCTTCCACAACAATGAATATTCGGTGGTGTTTGTCATGAGACTCGTGAGTGTTTCTTACTGAAGGTTCCTGATAGGAGTGCATCAACACTGCTGACAGTTATCTAAGCCAACTTTGAGGAGGATTCCATCATTTACTCTGATTGTTGGCCTGGCTACAGAACAGAAGAGTTGAAGGAAGCTGGTTACGAACATTTCCGTGTAAACCATCACTATAATTTCGTTGATCCTGATACAGAAGTTCATACTCAAGCTGTTGATCGTATGTAGGAATCTGCCAAGTGGCGTAGCAAAAAGTATTGTGGCACAGCTCGCCACCATCTTGAATCATATTTGACAGAGTTCATTTGGCATCAATTAATCAAGGAGCGCGGTAGTGTCTTTGAATCATTGCTGAATACTATTAATGGATTCTGGCCTCTAGAAATTCAATATTAAGTAGAGTTTTAGTTCTTTTGTCTAAATAAATTCTATTATTCAACCTAATTCAATTTTTTTATTGGTAGTTCCGATAACAAGAAAGAACCAAATAGATAAATTGCTGAACAACTGATATAAAAATTATCGGTGTTAAATATTAACTTTAATCTATCATTGATTTGAATTGTGAATAAATGATAAAATTAAAAGGACTCTTTTTTATTTACACTTTGTTTTGAAAAAAATTTACACAAGAGTGTTCTATCGATTACAAATCTACCGATCGAAATAATCTTTTTGATCATGTAATACTTTTTCTTTTATTTTAATCTTGTAATTTGATCTGAAGGATTAAAACATTTCATGAGGAAAATTATTCGCTGCATAGGAACAGGCTGTCTCAATTCTATTGTAATAAAAGGAAAGGCAGTTCAAGTCATCAGATCTACTAACGACACTCCACCTACTTTCAAGATCTTAAGTTGAAGAACGAGCTGCCCAAACTAATATAAAAAGGTTCACCAACTTGCTAAATTGTCATTTACAGCTTCGCTGTTTTTCTGCATATTTCTACATCGCAACACACATTTGAATGTTTCGAAATTATGTAAGTTTTTTACTCCTATCTATTCTAAGAGATTATTAATCTTATTTATAGATAATCCGAGATGGCTGAAGAACAACAAAATTTTTCTGGGATAAGTAAAGAAGAACGAAGAGAAATCCAAGAATTGTATGAGAAGGGGGATGTAGAAGCGCTTAGAGAATATTTTGGAAGAAGAGTTAATGGGTGGAGAAAAATACCTCTCAATATTGGAATAACTGGAGGCACTGGCACGGGCAAGTCCAGCTTCATCAATACAATGAGAGGTCTAAAAGCTAACAGTAGAGAGGCTGCTAAAGTTGGTACAAGGGAAACTACTACAGAACCAACACCATATCCACATCCGGAAAATCAACTGATAAAATTTTGGGATCTACCTGGAGTAGGAACCCCAAATTTTACTAGAGATAAATATCTTGAAAGGATTAGTTTTAATGAATATGACTTCTTTCTGATCATAACATGTGGTCGATTCACAGAAAATGATAAATGGTTGGCACAAGAAGTCGATGAAAGGAGAAAAAAGTTCTTTTTTGTTCGAACCAAGATTCATACTGATATGGAGAATGATAGAGATGATCATCCAGATACTCACACGATAGAAGATGCATTGAATGAAATACGAAACGATATAAGAGAGAATCTTGGGAATTTGTATGATGACAGAAAAGTATTTCTGATTGATAATAAGAAACCCATGATGTATGATTTTGATAAATTGCATCAGCGGATTAGCGACGATCTTCCAACATTTCAGCGAGAAGCCTTCGTCTTATCGACTAATATTCTGAGTGAAGAAACAGTAAAACGCAAAGTTACGATTCTGCGAAATAAAATCCCAGACATTTGTCGTTGGATAGCATATACTGCAGCTGGAAAAACTGCAATTAAAACTGTAGCTGTAGGAGCTACAGGTATAGGTGGCGCAGCTATAAGAGCTTTGCATATTGCAGTAAAAGCGCCTCTTATAGCAATGGAATTTTTGGTCGCTGGGGCCCATCTGGAAACTAAAGAAGAGTACTTCGATGCAGGATATGATGTAGATGATTTTCCAGAATTTAAATTTCACTTTTGGAATGATATGCTAGAAAAAAATAGAGCTATAAAAGATGACGTTGCAGAAATTATGAGAAATATCTCTGATCATATTGGAGGCGATGAAACATTTATTTTAGAGCAAAATAAGAATTACTTTAAAAACCTTGGCCTTGATGATGAATCTTTAGATAGAACAGCAGAAATAATGAGATGTGACGCAACTTTCCTTCATAATATTGTGGCCCAACATAGGGATCAACTTCTGACTATTGAGGGTATTCAACAAATCATTGGAGATATACCAAGATCTACTGCAGAACAAGTAGCTTCTCGTATCCCAATTTTGAATTCCATAACAGCAGGCAAAACGTCGTCTACAACAATTCCCATGTCTTTAAACAAAATATTAACAATAATGGAAGGAATAGCGATATCTGTATTGCGAGCTGCAGTTGAGAATGGAGATTTAAATTGACTCTGACAATTGATGTCGTTACTCTTTTCAGAAAAATATTAAGTTAATATCTTTATTTACTGTTTTAATAACACACCCAATGAGTACCATCATTTATTCTTTAGCTAGATGTGTAATATCGTAATTTGTTAATGGTTTAACTTTGTTGTTCGTAATAAACATTTACCCTTAGATAACTTGTTATTTATTTATGATCAAAAAAAATTTAATAAAATGTGTAAAACGGAAGTTATACTGATATAGTTCTTAAGCATATTCATAAATTTTATAAGTAAATGATCTTATTGCATTACTTATTTCTTTTTCATTCGCCGGTATATTAATATATTCATGCAAAATTCCTGTAATATCGGAAATATTATTATAACCACGCATACACATTAATTTATAAACAGTTATTATATTACCAAATTCTTTAAACAAATCGTTGTCGAATGAAAATATCTTAGTAATTGTCAATACTTCATTTTATAGAATTTCTGGCAGTTTTTCTATTTCATTATATGGATGAGTTTCAATTATCTTCTGTTTACAAATTTCTTGCAAAATAGATATCATTTATAAAGATAAAAATTTCAAATAAAATTTATAATCAAGAAAAATTGACTGAATTGTATAAAATAACTGAATGTATCAAAGCCCTGGAGTGGGATTCTAGAGGGACACTGGAGGGCCCGTATCATTTAGTAAAAATATATATTTGCCAGAATCATGCGTAATACCTCCGTATCCGTTTACTAAAATATATTTGTTGGAATTACACATATTACCTCGTATCCATTTAGTAAATATATATTTTTTATCTGAATTACACATATTATCCCATATACTCAGAAATGAGAAAGTGGGGTGGAGAATGTGAGCCAGAATGAGTATATATATCTAAGAAGCAAAACTTTGTGCTAAGGAAGCGAGAGCTGAAGCAGAACAACTTGAAATTCAGATCAAAAAAGCAATGTTGGGGAAGCTTCATCTCTGATTGCTTCGATGTATATTTCTACGATTTTGAATGAACCTGTTTTGTTGCAAATTCTTGAACAACTGGATCACTTGACTGTTGAAGAGTCTTCTACAGTCTGTGATAGGTGGGATTTGAGGCAATTGGAAATCCTTTTCTTTCTCTGTAGCCTTTCCTCTGATTCTTAGCAGATAGTTATACATGCAACAACAACAAAGAATGATTCTAGACACTAAGCTCCGATCTTTCAAAAAGATCCCTTTTTCGAGTAATCGGAATTGTCCTTTGAGTTCTCTAAATGTTCGCTCAATTACATATCTTCCTTTCCGATGTCTCCTAAAAAGCTAATTAACTGTTCTGATTTGGAAAATTATCTGTAAACTTGTTCTTCCCTAAGATGAGGACGTCTGTATGAGAACAAACATCCTTTAGCAGGATAAGCAAAATCAGCTAAAAATCCATACTTATTCGTCGGTCTTCATCCTTGACCAATAGTTTTGCACAAAGAAGATAAGCGATAAACCAGGCAGTCATGATACGATCCTGGATAATTCGCATTAACATATAATATTTTTTTGTTCGAATCGCAAGCTACCAGAACATTAATAAAAGACGTTCCATATCTAGAAAAATGAAAATTGTCATCTTTAGTATTTGCAACGGAAATGTGAGTTCCATCTACTACCCCAACAACAAGTGGGATTCCACAAAACAAGTACATTCGTATCATATGAGTATTCTATTCTTTCTCTGATTTGTCCATAGAAATCTCATTACTGAATTCTTCCAACACTCCATTGACAAAACGACGGATATTCAAAGTCAGTTTGTCGTTTTCCACGAATAACAAGTCCTGCTGCTTTTAGTGAACACCCTGTTCTAAGATAAAACATAACCATTAAGAAGGCTTCTTTTCCTGTCACTGCCATATTTCTTCTGGTTCTTCTAGCCAGATACCTTCCAAGTCGCTGATAAATCAGCTCGGCTTCAATCATTGAAACTCCAAAAACTTCTGTAAAAGTGAAATCATTGAGTTGACGATTAGAAATGAAAAATCGAGCAACTCGGAAATTCAATTCATCAAGAATCACAATGATTTCATCAAGACATTCCAGAATTTTACAATAAATCTACAATAAAATTATGCACATGGGAACAAAAGTAAATTCTCACCTGCGCAACAGCAAATGAAGCTACATAAATATTCTTATTTATCATGGTGATGTATCCAATTCATGGGAATAAGCTCTAAGAAGGAAAAAATTGAGCGTCTAAAACAATTTGATGAATTCGAACTAAAGTGATATATGAAACAAACTTGTACAGAGAACAAGTAGCTGTGAATTGATCCTCTACCGCAAAAAATTGAAGATGAAGAATCGACTTCACCAACAGAATCACCTTTCAAGAATACCAAGAAATAGATCAAGAACTTTACAAAAAAGTTTTGAAAAAAATTTAAATTAGCTAAGACACGCTGTTTACCCTGCCTAAATGCTGCGCGCAGGTTGCAATTTTGGTTTTAATTTTGATGTTGATGTCAACATCAATTCTTTATAGACCTCGGCACTGATTTATCTTCACAAGGACCTGCTGTTCATAAAAATCATATGATGGATTCCTTATATTAATTCCTTTCTATTTTATAAGATTTTAAATATCTCTCCTTTTGCATGAATTAACTTAATAGATACAAGAATAAAACTCATGAGGAATTTAAGCAATAATAATCTCTGCCATGCAGTGATAGGACGATTTCTCTAGTTACCAGGGTTTTGAACCTCACTTGACTCGCCTTTAAGAATTGACGAATTTCGAAAAATCTCATACTGGCACTGGATTTGTTCCACAACATCATTTGAAGCTTATCAAGTTCTTTTCTATCCAAAATATTTGTGTCTGGCTGGTTGAGAACAAGAATTTTGGTTGTGATTCATAGATCTTTCTACAGAATTTCAGTATTGAATGAGTTCTTAACACTGATCTGTTGTTTGTTGACACCAAAATTGATAGTTTGGTGATTTTTCAAATCAAAACGACCTGAATTGTATCTTAACAAGAAAATCCCGAATTTTGATCTCGAATTTTAACTCGAAACTGTCATGTTCGGTAACAAAGCAACCACATGACAGTTGTCCTCTGGCAACATTTGCTCTCCATTTTTCCTTTTGGATTTGCACTAATTTCAAAACTCTTTTTAAATCAATATTTTCTTACTTAGCCAAAATATTAAGTTAATTTGAACATAAAAACAAAATAAATGATATAAACCTTGGGAAATAGAGGGAGCGAATGTCACCAGGGGCAGTTGTCATACAGCCCATAAAGCACTAATTTATTTTTAATGCGATTTCGTAATTAACTTTTAAAATTGAAAAAAGTAAAAAATCCACAGCAAGAAAATTTAATAAAATATTTAATTTTTATAAACATTATTCTTTGAATATATTATTTTTCTTGGACGGAATTCTTGTCGAGAAATATAAGAGCATTCTCACATTCGTTGTAGAACCTAAATTTATCTTCAGGACTATTTTTGGAAAAAATTTACTTTATAAAAGTCGAAACAGCTTCGAATCCGGCATTTTGGAAAAACTTTATGGCTGTGAGGTTTCTGTGAGGAACCAGAACGAATTTTGAAGTTTCTTCTCCGACAAAATCCAGAAATTTCTCAACAAGTTTTTTCCCGATCTTTTTTCTTCGATGAATTTCATCAACAACTACAGTAATCACATGAGATAGTTTCTTGTTTGTGATGGCTGAGATTCCGTTCTCAACTTTGGTGAAGTGTCTGATTCTGGAGTAATCCCTAACCCCAATCAGCATCCCGACCAGTTTTTCTCCTTTGAAGAAACCGTAAGCAAAAAATTCTTCCAATTCGTTTTCACAGATTTCTTTGAATAAAATCCCTATGAACCCTTGAGGAAAGAATTTCAACAATCTAGAAAATTACTAAGATTTTAGAAATTTAAAATTAAAATTCTCAAAAATTAAGAAATTTTACCTTTTATATTCTTCCAAATCAGAAAACTCCAGTTTCCGGTAAACAAAGTCATCGAAATCCTCATCGGATTGGAAACCTTTAACAACTTCGTTTTCGGATTTTTCCATTTCAGAATTATCGATCATTTTTTCCATTTCCACAATGCTGTTTTCAAGAGAAATAAATTTTCGAGGAAAAACTGATTCAGTCTCATAAATTCATCAAAACAACTTTGAAATTACAAAACACTATCATCTATCTATATCACGAATGCTCCAAAATCAATAAAAATGTAAGTACTGTCTTAACGAGACTTGTAAAATTCGTCCAAAGAATTCGGACCGAATCCTCCAGGAAGTAGTTCTTTGACCGAAGTCACCTCCACTTTTTCGTTTTTCGATGTTGTCAGATAAACCTAAATTGATAAGACCTGAATTTCGAACAAAAAATAAAACAAACCGGCATGTCTCCAAATTCGAACATGAATTGACGACATATACCACAAGGAGTGGCGGGGGTCGGGGCGTGAGTGGCTATTGCGATGGCCTTGAACTTCTTATGGCCTTCGGCGATTGCTCTAACGAAAGCGCTTCTTTCAGCGCAAATAGTTGCTCCGTAAGAAGCGTTTTCAACGTTCCCTATAACTTAAAAATGAACTGAATTGCAGTGCAGTTCCCAACCTCCAGTAATGATCGTTCCAGATTCGGTTAACAAAGCTGCTCCGACTCGGAAGTTACTGTAAGGACAGTAAGCTCGTTCAGTAGCAGCGAAAGCGGCTTTCAACAAGCTCTCCTTTGTAGCCTTATCGATTCCGGTTACCATTTCTCTAAAATTAGAAATTAAACAAAATCAATGACATTAACGCAGACAGTTTTGTTTCTTGTTTGTCTATGAAATGAGCCGAACGAAAAGACTAAGCGGTTTATGATCTAGCAAAAGAGCAACAGACGTCTTATATCAGAGCCGAAAGAGCAACATGAATCATAAAATCACACTCAATGTTATAATAGATAATTGGATGTTATTATCAAGAAAATACTGCAATAAAAATATCGGTCGATTTCATTGGGGACACAGCCATGGAATTCTATTTTTCACCATTAGAAAATTATTCTAAAGTTTGCAAATTTTGTCAAAAAAGCACTACTTGAAATCCGAAAAAAATACCAAAGATCGTATTAAAGAGGGAAGGGTTGTTGAGTTAAATAATAGGGGACATCGTCACAATATATTGTATACACGTGGATACGTCAAAATGTACATTATGAACACGTGGACATACATCTATATATGAATATATGTCTAAATATGAGTATATCCATATACGTCCATAAAAGTATGCAAATGCATGTCAATATATAAATATATAAATATGTACTTATATAGATATATGTCCATATATGAAGTACACATAATACGAAATATAAATGCACGTCCATATATGAATATGAGAAGATTTCCCAGGATAAATAACTTTTAACATAAAAAACCTACTCGGAATCCAAATCCAGGACAAGGACACATGATATCGGCTCGGACGTCGTGGTTCTTTTTCCGTATCTCAGAGGATCACTGGCTCGTCGCTTCAGAATCCTCTTTGAATTGCTCAGTTTGCTTTGTTTGTTGAGAATCTTCCCATTTGGTTGCTCATCATGGAGAATCTGGACATCTGGATCAGTTACCTCGGGGATTTTCCCTGGATCATTCGTCTTCAAGGTGAATTCCGATTCTTGGTTTTCTGTCATAATATTCATCAGAATAGAAAAGGAATAACGTAAATTGATAAGGACAGTAGTCTAGAAGTAGTTTAAAAAGTGATTGAAAAGAAATAAACAGTTAATAAACAGGGATCCAGGATCGGAGAAATGAAAAAAAAGTTAAGGACCGGAAGTTCGCGCGGGAACGATGGTTCTCGAACGGAAAATCCCTGCAGTTAGTTTTTTCGTTGGAATTGACTGCGTGACGGTTGCTCCCTACCGACGTTTCCTCTCCTTTATTTCGTGAGATTTTATTTCTTTCGTTTTTATATTGGTTTTTTTGTAATTGCATCAACTTAACATACCAGTTAAGTAAGGAAAACACTGGTTTAGAAAGAAAGAATTTCGAAACCGACGGGAACTGAGGAGAAATATCATACAGCCGTTGAAACCTACTAAAGCGGATATTAGGATTGAACAAAACCGACTTTTTTGCGTGTTTAAATCGCTAAAATTCTGCAAATTAGTGTGGGAATTTGTGGAACGGAATAGTAATGAACAAAACCGTCGGTTTTTCAAATCCAATTCAAAATCGAATTTATCGGTTTTCGAATTGAAATTAGTTCAATTCGAATTTGAAATAATTATATTCGAGTTAAAATCCCTCAACTTTCGAATTTGGATTATTTCGAAATCGACAACTCTAGCAATGAATCAAGTAAAAATTCGGTTTTTAGTAACTCATTACTGCTATTCATTCCACAGAATTTCACATCAATCCAACTTTTGTAATTTTAGTTTTTTATTTTTATTCCAATTTTTAAAGACTGATTCTAAAATGATAAATGTCATATTTAAAAAAATTACAAATATTTTTATAAAATAGTTTTCATAGAAATTTTTAGGATTTAGAATTTTAAAAACGATGTTGAATAACTTTGATTTTTTTGAATTTTTATAATTTTTTTACATGGAAATTCTAAAATTTGTAAAAAATTATATTTTTTTTAAATTCTGAAATTTAAAAAATTATTGTTTTACAAATTCTAAAAAATTGTACTGTTTTTAAAATTATAAAATTTGAATAAATAACTACAAATTAAAACGTCCATATTTTTCCAAAAGCCTGTAATTTTATTTAAAATCTAATTCCCTATGTATTTAAAAATATTAAAATTTAATTACTTTTTACTTTTTGAAATGACGTTTAAATTCGATATGTAAAATTAATTTTCTACTTTATTTAAAAGTTTAAACATTTATTAAATGACATTATTATATGCAAAAAAATAATTTTTAAACATTTAAATTGAAAATTTTAAAGAAGGCAGTCTGCCCTGGATGCTGCGCGCAGCCTGCACCGGACATTGCGCGCAGCCTGCCTCAGATGGTATGTGCAATCTGCCTTAGACGTTGCACGCAGCTTGCGCCGGACGTTGCACGCAGCTTGCGCCGGACGTTGCACGCAGCCTGCGCCGGACATTGCACGCAACCTGCGAATTTTTTCGATTTTGACTTGATCTTTTACATGACTGTCACGAAGTTCATTGACTGGACGGTTGTTGATCCTGGTATGATTGAAGTTCGATTTTGTCTGACTTTTTTGCATTTAAAAAAATTATAAAAAGTTTCTTTAAACGGTTTACTGAAAATTAATTTTAAATTTTTGAATTTTTTAAAAATTTTTACCTGATAAAAAATAAAATATGAATAACAGGCAAATGATAGATGGAAAATAAAATAATCGAAATTAATTCAAATTGATTACAAATAAATTTATTTCCACATTTGTGGAAAATTGCCGCCAAATATTGACAAATCGCGAAACCGAAAAGAAAAATCGAAGCAAAAATGGCTTGAATTAAAAGTGATTTTTCTTTTTTTTCATTAATTTTAAATTTTTTTTGTCTAGCAAAAATTAAAGAAAATAAAATAATTAAAAAACTAAAAATTGCGTGAAAAAAAGAAACAAAAACCATAACTGTACGGTCCTCCCGGTGGTACCTGAGGCATCTGGTCCGTCTCGGGTTGAAGCGACATAGGTCGTTACTGTAGGCTTGAAATCTGATAAAAATCGGCGAAATTAAAATAATTAAAAAAATAATAAAAAATTTTTTTCTTTCCCAAAAACGCTGATGTTTCCACGGGATCACGATGGCCGAAGCCCTGTTGAGGGCCAGGAAGGAGTTCCAGAAGGGTACTGTATAGTGATAATACCAGTCGAAATAATTTTCGAAAACTATGTTAAATCCCGGTTCGGATATCCTGTCGTGAGTCCAGAGGTAGGCCAGACTGGCGGTGACGTCCAGACCACAGCCGAAGGCAATGAGGTAAAAATACGGAGATTTCAGAGGCGATTGTTTCTTCGCAAATTCCACACACATCACGAAGCATACTGTAGTCATGGTGATTACAGTAATCCCAGTGGATATCAAAGAAGAAATATATAAAATCTTCGTCAAAGTGGGATTTGTGTCTTCTACAGTATACTTGTAGAATTCTTCGTGGGCCATTTTTGGTGAAATTTGAATTTTTCGAATGTATTTATACTTTTTTAAAATTAACTTTTCTGCAGATTTCGTCATGTCAGAAGGCTGGCAAAAATGAATTTAATTGTTTACAATTCCATAAATCAAAAATTAAATTACCGTTACTGTAGAAACCAGTACTTTTTATGTAGTTTTTTTTTGCTTCTAGACGATTCTATATTTATTCAAAGATCACATACTAAAATATAGCCAAAAATTAAATAAAACAAACATCATCTAAAAAAAGTAGAACTTGAAAGTTACCTTAGGAAATTCAAAGAAATGTACAAAATGGAAAGTACTGGTCCCACCACGAATATTGTTTAAAAATAATTAATTATGTTTTAAAAAGAAAAAAGTAATTAAACATCTTTCGTGCTAGAACTAGAATTTGGAATTTATCTTGGAAAATAAATTTCTAAATCAAAAAGTAATGGTCCCACCACGAATGATGTTTAAAAATAACTAATTATGTTTTAAAAAGGAAAAAGTAATTAAACATCTTTCGTTCTAGAACTAGAATTTGCAATTTATCTTGGAAAGCAAAAAGTAGAAAATTATCGGTCCCGCCACGAATGATTTTTAAAAATAATTATGTTTTAAAAAGAAAAAATTAATTAAACATCTTTTGTATCAAAACCGAGATCTGAAATTTATCTTGGAAAGCAAAAAATGGAAAATTATCGGTCCCACCACGAATGATTTTTAAAAATAACTAATCACGTTTTAAAAAGGAAAAATTATACATCTTTCGTGCCAGGACCAAAGTTTGGAATTTTGAAAAATGAAGAGAAATATGTAAATTAAAGAGTACTAGTTCTGCTACGAATGATGTTCAAACATTATCAACCAACTTCGTAATCAACAATTGAACTAAGAATTATTCGTGTTGAGACCATTAATGAAATTTTTTCGAAAAAAAACTTCCAAAAATCATTATTCTTGTCATAAAAGATTTTTAAATAAATATTTACCAAATTTTTAATCGAAAATTAATTTAGAATTTTCGTCCCAAGATCATTTTTAAAATTATTTTTCAAAAAAAAAATTATAAAAAGTATCATCGGTCCCGCCACGAATGACGTTTAAATAAATATTTATTAAACTTTTAATCAAAAGTTTTCGTTCCAAGATCATCTTTAATTTTTTTCCAAAAATATCATTAGTTCCTTTACGAATAATGTTTAAATAATTACTTACAAATTCTTAATTTAGAATTTTCGTGCTAATCTATTTTTAAACTTTTCTTCCAAAAAAAGACCAAGAATCTCAAATTAAAAATTATCGGTCTTGTTACGAATGATTTTTAAACAAATATTTACAAATTTTTAATCAAAAAATTCTTGTTCTAAGATCATCTTTAAAATTTTTTCCAAAAAAAAGACAAAGAATCTCAAATTAAAAATTTTCGGTCTTGTTACGAATGATTTTTAAACAAATATTTACAAGTTTTTAATAAAAATTTTCGTTCCAAGATCACCTTTAATTTTTCTCCAAAAAGAAGACCAAGAATCTCAAATTAAAAATTTTCGGTTTCACCACGAATGATTTTTAAACAAATATTTACAAGTTTTTAATAAAAATTTTCGTTCCAAGATCACCTTTAATTTTTTTCCAAAAAAGACCAACAACCTCAAATTAAAAATTATCGGTCTCACCACGAATGATTTTTAAACAAATATTTACAAGTTTTTGATAAAAATTTTTGTTCCAAGATCATCTTTAATTTTCTTCCAAAAATATCATTAGTTCCGCCACGAATGATGCTTAAATAATTACAAATTCTTAATTTAGAATTTTCTTTCAAAAAAGACCAAGAATTTGAAATTAAAGATCGTTGGTCTCGTCACGAATGATGTTTGATTCGTTCTTTCACTATGAACTTTATTGTTTTTTAATCAAGGTAATTTTATTAAAAACAAATTTCATTATTGCCTTTATTTCAAAACAAAATTTGACGACAAATATTTATTACTTCGTGTTTTGGATTTAACGCTTACTGTAAAAAATGAAAAAAATTCATTATTATTTTTTATTTTTATCTGATTTTTAAAATTTAAAATTTTTATTTAATTTTTAAATTTAAAATTTTTATTTAATTTTTAAATTTTATTTAATTTTTAAATTTTTCGTTTTTACCTAATTTTTTTATTTTTATCTGATTTTAAATTTTTAAATTTTTTACTTTTACCTAATTTTTTATTTTTATCTAGTTTTTTATTTTTAAATTTTATTTTATTTTTACCTAACTTTTTTATTTTTATCTGGTTTTTTATTTTTTGCAATTAGTGTAGTTTTTGCATCTGTATTTTCCCTTTTTAGGATTTTCCAAAGTTCTTGGCCTTTGTGTACCTTGTTGATGAGCTTTCCGTGAACACAAGACTTTAGTTAATTAGGACCATTGGGAAATTCGTCATGGATCGGTTTCCAAGAAAAAACAAGGTTAATCCATCAAAGATGGAATTTAGTGTTTTCGTCTTATGAAAGTTCATAGTTTGATGTTTGGATTTTTTTGAGACAAAATTTATAGAAATTCTTAAAAAATAATTATTTATGCAAATTAAAAATTAAAAATAAATTTTTTTAGGACCAAATTGCGAAATTTCAAAAATAATTTTATAGAAATCAAAAAAAAATAAAATTTTCGTTTTAGGACCAAATTTGCGGGAATTTAAAAATAAAAATTTATTTTATACAAATAAACTTTTAAAATTTAAATTTAAAAAAAAATTTGTTGATTTTTTTCGAAAATTTAATTTTTAAAATAATTTGAAAAAATTAAAAATTAAATCAATTTTATAAATTAAAAAATTAAAAAATTAAAAATTAAAAATTAAATCAATTTTATTAATTAAAATATTTGTTTTTTAATTTTTGTCAATTATATAACAATGTTAAAAATTGAAATTTTAATATTAAACTTTAATTTCGAAAAAACGGAATTCAAAATTGGATGAATTTTAAATTCTTAATTTTTTAATTGAGTTTTCAGTCAGATGTGTCACAAAATTTCATTCATCATTTTTTAATTTCAGAATTTCAAAATTTTCCAATTTGTGTATTTTCAAATTAAAAAACATTTAAATTTTCAGATTTTTAGATTTTTATAATTTTTATAATTTTTATAATTTTTGTAATTTTTATAATTTTCGTAATTTTTATATTTTTGGAGTTTTATAAATTTCAAAATTTTTCTACTTTTAAAATGTTATTGCTTTTAGATTTTTTAAATTTTGTAATTTTTATAATTTTATAATTTTTAATATTTCTAAAATTTTAAAATTCTGAATTTCGTAATTTTAAAATTTTTAAAATTGAAAGTTATGTGTAAATTAAAAATAATAAAATTATAATTTTATAAATGTACTTTCTCAAGCCTGCGTTACGGAATTTATTGATTTTGAAAATTGTCCACCTGTAATATCGCGTCTTTCATATTTAATTATGCCGTGGTACAATTAAATTTTTCGTTTTTAATACTACAATTTTATAAAAAATTATCAACGTTTTTAAAAAAAGTTATTCCAATGAGAGTTTTCGGAATTTTTTAAAAGGTTTTGAATTTTTCATTTTAGATAATTTCGAAAATTTTATTGAATTTTTGAAAGATTCCAAGAAGATTTAGAAAATTCTAGAAGGACTAAGGAGATTTAAAAGATTTTAAAAAAGTTCTAAAAAGATCAATAAAATTTTTAAAATTTTAGAAAAATTCAGAAAATTTTTAAAAAATTTATACAATTTTTAAAAATTCAGAAAATTTTAAAAATTTTTAGAAAATTTTAAAAAGTTTTATAAAATTTTTAAAAATTCAGAAAATTTTAAAGTTTTAGAAAATTATAAACAATTTTTAAAAATTTTAGGATTTGAAAAATTTTAGAAAGATTCAGAAGATTTTATGAGGATTTAGGAGATCCTAGAAAAACTCAGAAGACTAAAAGGATTCAGAATGCTTTTATGGAATTTTTAAAAGTAAAATTCGAAAATTTTTGGTTTTAAATATTAATTTTAAAAATTTTTACCGAATTTTGGAATTTTTTAATAAATTTCAAAAAGTTTCTGAAATTTTTTAGGTTTTAGAAAATTTTTGGAATTTTTTATTTAATTTTAGAAAATTTCGAAAATTGAAATAAAATTTTGTAAAATTAAAAATTAAAATTGCTTGGACACGGATTTTCGGAATTTTTTAGAAGCTTTTTGAATTTTCAATTTTAAATGTTTTAAAAACTTTCACTAAATTCTGGAAGATTCTAGAACGTTGTATTAAATTCCGTAAAAATCCAGAAACTTGTATTAAATTCCTAAAAGTCTCATAATCTACTATTGAATTCTCGAGGGTCTCATGGAACTTCAAAAATTTTAGAGAATTTCGAAAATTTCCGTTGAATTTTAGATAATTTTGAAAATTTCTATCGAATTTTAGATAATTTAAGGAATTTTCATCGAATTTTAGATAATTTAAAAATTTTAATCGAATTTTAGATAATTTTGAAAATTTTTATTTGATCCTGAAAATTTTGAGATTTTGAAAAAATTCAGAAATTTTTTATTTGATCCTGAAAATTTTGAGATTTTGAAAAAATTCAGAAATTTTTTATTTGATCCTGAAAATTTTGAGATTTTGAAAAAATTCAGAAATTTTTTTTTAATTTTAAAAATCCTCAAAAATTTCTTTAAGAATTTCGAAGGTTTCGAAAATTTCCGATAGATTTTAGAAGGCTTCGAAAGTTACTGTAGAATTTTAGAAGGCTATAGAAGTTTTCCATGGAATTCTGAAAACTTTTTTAAAATGTTAGGAAATTTTAAAAATTCCACTATATTCGAAAATAATTAAAAATTTTATAAAATATTTTAAAATTTTAGAAATTGTTATTTTTGAAGATCCGTAATCTCGTGCTGATTCCAGAAGCTCCCACGGGATTCTGAAAAATCTTGAATTTAAAAAAATTATAAAATTTCGTAATTTTGCATGAAATTTCAAACTTTTTAAAAAAAGTACAAAATTCTGAAATTTCATAAAATTTTTTAAAATTTATAAAATTTTTTAAAATTTACAAAATTTTTGAAAATTTATAAAATTTTTGATAATTTACAAAATTCTGAAAATTTATAAAATTTTTGAAAATTTATAAAATTTTTGAAAATTTACAAAATTTTTGAAAATTTATAAAATTTTTGAAAATTTCATAAAATTTTTTAAAATTTATAATTTGGGACTGATTTTCGAAATATGGTAAAAAATTCCAGAAAATTTTACTTTCGAAAAAAGGCGTGGCATTCTGGAAACTGCGGACTGGTCCTCAAGTTGGAATCTGACCTGGTGTCTTGGCCATTTTTCCCACATTATGAAGGACAAGTCAGACTTTCCTCAGACGGACCTCCATCTCAGAAAACTTGTTACGCATTTTTTTCCAGAAAACAAGTCCATTTTTCCGGGTCATGCCCCTTTTCAAAAAATCCAACTTTTCTCAGTCTTGCCGTTTTTTCCATTTCTGTCCGAGACTGGCACAATTCATATTTTTTCGAAAATATTTGTTTATTTTTAAAAATGTACCAAAATTGTTTTTATTCAGAAGACAGAATGACGAATCGGAGAACTTCACTACCTGCCCTGAGGGTGTCTTCCCCCAGGACACTGTCTCCGAAATTCTGTAACCATGGATATTTGGAGGAAATCTCCGAGTTTGACGTCGAACCCCCCTTCATCTCCCCGAGTTCCAGCTCCAGGCAAGTTACTACTCATTAAAAATTTAAAAAAATAATTTTAAAATTAAAAATATCTTAATTTTAAAATTTTAAAAAATCAACAAATTAAAAACCTCTTTATTTTAAAATTAAAAACCTCTTTATTTAAAATTAAAAATGTCTTTATTTATAATTTAAAAAAATAATTTTAAAATTAAAAATATCTTAATTTTAAAATTCTAAAAAATCAACAAATTAAAAACTTTTTTATTTTAAAATTAAAAACCTCTTTATTTTAAAATTTAAAATATCTTAATTTTAAAATTTTAAAAAATCAACAAATTTGAGAAAATAATTTTAAAATTGTAAAAATGTACTAATTTTAGAAAATTTAGAAATATTCTTAATTTAAAAATAATGAAATGTCAGAATTTTTAATCGTCATCTGAAGACCAGTAATCAAGTTTGTAATCAACAAATAAATTAAACATTATTCATGACAAGACCATTGTCTTTTTAGGGATCTTCGGTTTCTGAAAATAAATTTAAATAATGGTCCTGAAGCGAAAAAATTAATTTTTTTATTTCAAAGTTAATAATTTTAAATTTTTCTGTGATAAAACTTTTTTTTAAAGATTTTTGAAAAAAAATTTCGAAAATTGGTCCTGGAGCGAAAATTATTAATTTTTTATTTCAAAGTTAATAATTTTAAATTTTTCTGTGATAAAATTGATTTTTTTAATTTAAAAATTTTAAAAAATTTTGAAAATTGATCTTGGAGCGAAAAAATTAATTTTTTAATCTAAATAATTTGAATTTTTTCTGTGATAAAATTGATTTTTTTAATTTAAAAATTTTAAAAAATTTCGAAAATTGGTTTTGAAGTAAAAAATATTTAATTTATTTCTCCAATTTGGAATTAGATTAATAATCTTTTAAGTATCTTTCGTGTTGGGATTAACATTTGTCAATTTGTGTTTTTTATTTTCTAAAAACAAATTTCAAATAATCTCGACAAGAAAAATGATTAATTTACACCTCAACTACGAATTTGTTTACAAATATTTTAATTTTTTTTTTAAAATAATTTTTTAATTTTTTTTTTTAAAATAATTTTTTAATTTTTTTTTAAAATAATTTTTTAATTTTTTTTTAAAATAATTTTTTAATTTTTTTAAAATAATTTTTTAATTTTTTTTTAAAACAATTTTTTAATTTTTTTAAAATAATTTTTTAATTTTTTTTTTAAATAATTTTTTAATTTTTTTAAAAAATAATTTTTTAATTTTTTTTTAAAAATAATTTTTTAATTTTTTTAAAAAAAAATTTGGTTTGTGGTTCCATTGCGAAAAATTTTTTAATTTTTATTACTAATTTAGTTAATAATTATTTAAACGTTTTTCGTCACGGGACCAGAAATTTTAAAATTAAAATTTTAAGTAATGGTCCTGACACGGAAATTGTTTAAGTTGTTTTTGATTACAAAGTGGACTAATAAAATTTGGAAATTTTGCGCCGTAAAACTAAAATTTTTTTATTTTTCGAAGATAATTGTCAATAATGGTCCTGACATGGAAATTGTTTGTTTTCAATTACGAAATTAGTTAGTATTTTTTAAAATTTTTCGTGTTAGAACCAAAATTTTTCTTTATTTTTCGAAGATAATTGTCAATAATGGTCTTGACACGGAAATTTTTTTTTCAATTGCGAAATTATTATTTTTTAAAATTTTTCGTGTTAGGACCAAAATTTTTCTTTATTTTTCGAGGATAATTTTCAATAATGGTCCCAATACGAAAATTGCTTATTTTTTCAATTACAAAATTAGTTAGTATTTTTAAAGATTTTTCGTGTTAGAACCAAAATTTTTCTTTATTTTTCGAAGATAATTGTCAATAATGGTCCTGACACGGAAATTTTTTTTTAATTGCGAAATTATTATTTTTTAAAATTTTTCGTGTTAGAACCAAAATTTTTTTATTTTTCGAAGATAATTGTCAATAATGGTCCCGATACGAAAATTTTTTTTCAATTACAAAATTAGTTAGTATTTTTTAAAATTTTTCTTTATTTTGGGATTTTTTATTTTCCAAGGATAATTTTTCAACAGTCTTGACAGGAAAAATTTTGAAATTATTCCTCAACTATGAAGTTGGTTACTATCCTTTAAAATTTTTTCGTGACAGAATTTTTACTTTTTCTTTGAACTTTTTTATTTTCTAAAAAACATTTCGAATTGTAGTTTCGTCACTCAATGTGCTTATTCATTTTCCAACCAGTTTTTAAAATAATTTTAAATACGTTATTTGCGTTTTTAAATAAAGAGTGATGGAGTCCGTCTTCGGCGAGATTTTCGATTGCACGATAAAAATTACGAAACAACTATCATATAAAATCAATGCTCAGGTTACTGTATTTCTCATGAGATTCCTGATATTCACATCGGGACGATTTCATAACAACGTTTATTTCTACTTTTTTACACAGGTTTTCTGAAATCAGGTTTAACTGAATAGAATCAACAAATAAGAGCTCCTGATTACGGTTTTCATCTTATTTGATTTTAACTAAGTAAATCGATGGCAGGATTGTATTCCAAAGAAGATTGATCGTAATTAAGTATAATCAACGTATTTGGTTCTATTTAAAAAAGTACTAGTATATTGATCATACTCAGTTATAGTTAATTTTCTTTGGAATACAATCCTGTCATCGATTTACTTAGTTAAAATCAAATAAAATGAAAACCGTAATCAAGAGCTGTTACTTGTTGGTTGCATTCCAAAGAAGATTAATCATAATTAAGTATAATCAACGTATTTGGACCGTATTTGGTTCTATTTAAAAAAGTACTAGTATATTGATCATACTTAGTTATAGTCAATCTTTTATTATATTGCAATCCTGTCATCGATTTACTTAGTTAAAATCAAATAAAATGAAAACCGTAATCAAGAGCTCTTACTTGTTGGTTGCATTCCAAAGAAGATTAATCATAATTAAGTATAATCAACGTATTTAGGTCATGTTTGGTTCCAGTTAAAAAAGTACTAGTATATTGACCATACTCAGTTATAGTCAATTTTCTTTGGAATACAATCCTGTCATCGATTTACTTAGTTAAAATCAAATAAGATGAAAACCGTAATCAGGAGCTCTTACTTGTTAATTTCATCCAGTTTAACATGATTTCAGAAAACCTGTGAAAATTTAAAATTATCTCTTCAAGATGTCAACAACTGTTTCATCGACTAATTGTGACGTATTTAATAAATTTCACAAAAAACAAAAATATTTTATCTGTAGTCTCTGTTAACCGGATAAGTGTTTTGAAAATTTCGCGAGATTGACTCGGGTTGCGAAATGTCATTTTTACTAAAATCAAACGTCAAAAATAACACGGAATATTTCCTGAAATTTCTTATTTTTAGACAAAACTAAAAATATATAAAAAAACTACTTTAAAAAAGATTAATATCTTCTTTCATCCATTACTAAAATTAATAAAAAAAAAATAAAACATTTTTAAAAAAAATTAAATTTATTTTTGAAAAAAAAAGATATTTTTAAAAATTAAAGAAATTCATTTTTTTTTAAAAAAAAGATATTTTTAAAGATTAAAGAAATTCATTTTTTTGAAAAAAAAAAGATATTTTTAAAAATTAAAAAAATTTATTTTTTTGAAAAAAGTGGTTTTTAAAATTTTGTTGTTAGAAATTGTTGAAATTTAAAAAAACAAAGATTTTTAATCTCGAAATTTTCCAAAAATAAAAACTGACTAATCATATTAAAGAACAATTAACAATGTGACGAAATTGGTCTTGACAAGAATTTTTAGAATCCTCTGAAAACTTTTAGCATTTGTTTTCGAAGTTTACTGAATTCTCAAAATTCTGTCTTTTATTATTACAAAAAATAAAAATTTATTTAGTCTTAAAGTGGTCCTGACACGAATCTTTGAAATTTTCCAGTCAAGACAAAAAATTAATTTTTTTTTAAATTTACAAAATTTCAAAAATATTTAATAAATTTTATTTAAAATTAATTTTTTTAAATATCATAATTTTTTTTTAATTTTGTAATTTGAATTTTTTTATTTTTTAGATTTTTTAGAAATTTCGTAATTTAAATTTTTAATTTTTTTAATTTTTTTAGAAATTTTGTAATTTAAATTTTTTATTTTTTTATTTTTTAAATGTTTTAGAAATTTTGTAATTTGATTTTTTTTATTTTTTAAATTTTTTAGAAATTTTGTAATTTAAATTTATTTTTTTAAATAATGTTTTATTGATGAATCTCAGTTGTTTGGAAATCGATATTTTTGTTTAATTCCTCGACATTTGCGAAACTTGGACTCAAATCAGGAAAAAGGAAATTCGAAATTTGTTGCTTCCGGGTGAATTTAAAAAAATTTATTTTTAGGACCAACTGACGGATGAATTTTGAAAAATTTCTAAATTTAGAAAAAAAACTCATATTTTAGGCTACAGTAATAATTATGCAAGATGTCGAAAAAAAACCCAAAATTTTTAAAAAAATATTTTAAATTTAAAGAAAATTTAAAATTTTTAAAATATTCAAATTTTTAAAAAATTTTGAGCGAAAATTCGGACATACTTGAGTGACCGTTGACGGATTACTGTAGATTAGTGAAATTGCCGGAGGCATTGTTGTGAAGTTGTCTTGACAAGAATTTCTAAATTTTAAATATTTTTACATTTTTTATTAAATCTTAAAAATTCCGAAAAATTCACAAAACTTTCTGAAGCTTTTTAAAATCCAATTAAATATTTCGAAGATTCTAAAAACTACGGTATTTTAGAGATATTCTGAAATCTTCCATAAGATTCTCTAAAATTTCGAAATGTTTAATTTGATTTTAAAATTTTTCAGAAAAGTTTGTGGAATTTTCGAAGATTCTAAAAACTACGGTATTTTAGAGATATTCTGAAATCCTCTATAAAAATCTTTCAAATTTCGAAAATTTCCATTTGATTCCTGAATATCCCAGAAAGGTTTTTGAAATTTTCAAAGATTCTAAAACTTTTTACTTTATTCTAAAAGTTTTCTAGAATCTTCCATAAGATTCCGAAAACCAAAAATTTTTAAAAGTTTCAGAAGTTTTGTAATTTTTACTTGATTTTAGAAAGTTTTGGAAGTTTCTATTGGATTTTAGGAAATTTATGAAGTTTCTACTTGATTTTAGGAATTTTCTATAGGATTTTAGGAAACTTCAAAAGTTTCTACTTGATTTTAAGAATTTTAGGAATTTTCTACTTGATTTTAGGAAATTTCGGAAGTTTCTATAGGATTTTAGGAAATTTCCATTGGCTTTTAGGAAACTTCAAAAGTTTCTACTTGATTTTAAGAATTTTAGGAATTTTCTACTTGATTTTAGGAATTTTAGGAAGTTTCTACTTGATTTTAGGAATTTGATGAAGTTTCTACTTGATTTTAGGAATTTTCGTAATTTTCTATAAAATTCTGAAACGGCTTAGGAACTTCTGTGAGAGCCTAAAAGTACTCCCCAGTGCAGTTCTGATTCCGGTCGGGACCAAGGATTAGTTATTCAATTTTTTAATGAAATCCGAATATTCTTTGTCAAATTTCATTTTTTTTAAAAATCAAGTTTCTAAATTCCATTTTAGTTTCCATAATAAAGAAAAAATTCTTTTTCAATTTAATTATTCAATGTCCAAAATTTCGAAATTAGTAAAGTAATCAATTCAGAAAAGTTCCAAAAACCGTGGGAAAGAAATTTTGCCGTGTCACTTTCAGTTTTCTATTTTTGGATATTTTCGAACATGTCCTGAGGGAAAACAAAAAATAAGCGAAAAATGGATTTTTGTACTTTTTACAACTTCAGCAATGTACTTATTTTTAAAATTTAAAATTTTTCGAATTTTTAAAATTTTTTAACTTTTTCGAATTTATAAAATTTAAAATTTAAAATTTTTCGAATTTTTCTAAATTTTTAAAATTTAAAATTTTTTTGATTTTTTCTAAATTTTTCGAATTTCTATGATTTTCTAAAAAATTAATTAAATTTTAAAAAATTTTTTAATTTTAAAAATTCCGAAATTTTAAATTTATTTCATTTTTTTAAATTTGGAAATTTTACAAAAGTTTCCAGAATCTAGTAGGGGATTCTGAAGTTTTCTACAACTTCTCAGAAGCTTCTGAAATTTCTTAGAATCCTCCAGAATCCGGAGTTTTAAAAAATTAAAAAAAAATTTTGAATTTTAATTTTTATAAAAAATGTGACTTATTTGAAAACTTCAAAAAATGATGTAATTCTTATTTCCTCATGATCAGGTTACGATAAACCAAAAATTCTCCTTGAATGAATTCATAAATTTTACTGAACGGAAGTCAGTTTCCGTTTTGAAATCGAATATTTTTTTTTTCGAAAATCATAAAACTCGGAAAAATTATAAAACAAACAAAGGGACTAAGGAATTCATCTTGCAAAAAATTTGTAAAAAAACAAATTTCATAAGTTTTTGAAAAATTTTCTTATTTAAAAAAAATTAAAAATTAGAAATTTTTTGAAAAATTTAAAAATTTTCTGAATTTTTGAAGTTTTCTAAAATTCATCATTTTTTTTATATTTTTAAAATTTTCTAAATTTTCTAGATTTTATAAATTTTTAAAATTATAAATTTTATAAAACTTTTTAAATCATAAATTTTTAAAATTATAAATTTTCTTAATTTTTAAAACTTTAAAAACTTTTTAAACTATAAATTTCTTAATTTTCTAAAACTTTTTAAACTATATATTTTTTAATTTTAAGCAATTTTTTAAAATTAAAAAAAACTTTAAACAGTAAATTTTTTAATTTTCTAAAATTTTTTAAACTACAAATTTTTTTAATTTTCTAAAACTTTTTAAATTAGAAATTTTTTAACTTTAAGGAATTTTTTAAATTATAGATTTTTTAATTTTGGAAGTTTTAGTGCTGAAAATTCGCCTAGAATGCTGTCGCCGACCCACAGGAGACCGGCTTCTGCCAGACCTTTTAGGAAAAGACTGCTGTCCAGATCGTCGAATGTTGGCGAAGAAGACAGTTTTCAATATGACTTTAATGATGAGATTCAGAAGTCTTCAAGTAATTCCAATTCATCTGTAGCTGATTTTACAAAAGAAAAAATTTTATTCGAAAAAGAAAAAAATTTAAATGAAATAAAAACAAGACCACAATTGTCTTCGATGCAAAAAATGAGGTCGTTCAACATAGACACCCAAGGCAAAGTCGTCGATTGCGGATTCAGGTACGGGGGGGTCTGCACGAGACCCCTGACCCCGAGGACCCCCAAAAACCGAAGAGCAACTTGTCCCGAGATCTGGCTCAGTAGCGAACTCGAAAGACAAGAACCGATCAAGTTCATCCTCAGGATCTATGGATTAGACACCTGTGGAAAATCTACAGTAATCCAACAAATGAGATCTCACGCCGATGTCACTGGATGTTCCGAAGACCAAGTTATCGAAGGAGACGAAAGCGAGAAACAGACTCATACTATAAATTTCATGATGAATGACCAAGAAATCGAACTCGAACTTATCCACGGATCGGCTTTGGAGGTGAGTGGGGTTCATAGGGGTAGTGGAGTTCACAGAAATAGTGGGATTCATAGGGGTAGTGGAGTTCATAGAAATAGTGGGATTCATAGGGGTAGTGGGATTCATAGGGGTAGTGGAGTTCATAGAAATAGTAAAGTTCATAGGAGTAGTGGAGTTCATAGAAATAGTGAGGTTCATAGGGGTTTGAGGATTAATAAAAACATGAAAATTTATGGGAATTATCAAGATCAATAGAGGTTAAAAGTTAACAAGAAGTAACAGATTAGGCAAGAATTAAGAAAATAGGAATTCAGAAGTCGATGGGGACAAAGAAGGCTGATAGTGGTTTTGGTTATTTATGAAATATCAATAAAACTTTGGGGTTAGTAGTCTTCAAAGAGATTAACAAAAGTTAGGGAAACTAATACAGGATAAGGAGATCAATAGAAATTTAAAGAATAGACAAGAACCAAGAAGATCAATAGGGATAAAATCGATGAAAAAAAATCATGAAGATCAATGAGGATAAAATTTATTTAAAAAAATCATGAAGATCGATGAGGATAAAATTCATTAAAAAAATCATGAAGATCAATAGAGATAAAATCGATGAAAAAAAATCATGAAGATCGATATACTGTAGGATTTTATGGAAATCAAAAGAATCAATAGGAGTTTGAAAAATAGACAAAAACTAAGAAAATCGGTGAAGTTATAGGGATCGATGGGGTATCACTAAGGATCTAGAAATCGATAAAAGTTCAGGGAATAGATATAAACTAAGAACATAGATGAAAATTAAAAATTCTAACAGAGGCTGTAAATTAACAAAACAAAAATTAAAAAGACCAATAGAGATATCAATATGGCTCTAAATAATAAAATCCAGATAATTTATGAAAATTAGGAAAGTGAATAAAGACCAGAACTGTCGATTTTCGGGCTTTTTTCGAATTAATTTGAACAAAAAAATCGAAATTTTTGAATTAATTTTAATTCGAAAATTGAAATTTTAAAATTAATTAAAATTCGAAAATCTTTATTTTTGGATTAATTTAAATTCGAAAATCTCTATTTTTTAATTCGAATAGAAGTAGTTTGATCTGAAAATTTCGGAAATTTGACAACTTTGATGAAAATTAAAAATCTATTTCGATATTAAATTTAATGTTTTAGAAAAATCCGTTCCAAGATATCCCGAACATCTACATGATCCTTTACTCGGTGGATAACCGAGAGAGCTTCGCGAGGGCTGCTCAGATTCTTTATCGGATTTACGACAGAAAAGTAAAAAATATGCCACTTTTACTTGTCGGAAACAAAATCGACCTTCAAAGAAAAAGGAAAGTCACCACCATCGGTGAGTATTAATTTTAGATTTTTATAAAAATTAAAAACAAGTATTTTTTACGAAATAGTTCCGAAATGAATTTCTGGAAAATTCCAGAATTAGAGATTTCAGGGAATTCTGAATTTTGAAAAATTTAAGAAGTTGCGAGATTCTGGGAATTTTCGAACTTCTATCCAGATTATAGACACTCTTATTAGATTCTAGAAATCTTGAGATTCTGGAAGTCTTGGGATTCTGGAAGATTATAGAAGTTTCTATCGGATTCTGGAAGTTTTTAAATTCTGGGAAATTCTATGTTTCTATTGAATTTTGGAAATTCTAGAAGATTCTACTGGATTCTGGAAGTTTTCAATTTCTGGGAAATTCTAGAAGATTCTACTGGATTCTGGAGAATTCTAGAAGCTTCTACTGGATTCTGGAAGTCTTCAATTTCTGGAAAATTCTAGGTTTCTACTGAATTTTGGAAATTTTCTCGGAATTCTGAGAAATTTAAAAATTTTCTACTGAGTTTTAGAACTTTTTGAATTCAGAAAACTTTCACAATGTTCTAAAAAAGTCCAAAAATTTCTGAAAACTTCTAAAAATTAGACAAATTTCTAAGACTTCAAAAACTATAGAATTCTGGAGCCCTTTGCTAGAATCTGCAGTTTTCGAAATTTCTGAAAATTCCAAAATTTTTCTTTAAATTCTGAAATGTTTCAAAAATTTCAAAATTCGAAAAATCCTAAAATTTCGAAAATTCTGGAATTTCCAAAGATTTTAAAATTTTACAAAATTCTAAAATTTTCAATTTTAATTAATAAAATTTCAGAAGGAAAAATGCTCGCAAAAATCTATAAAGGCGGTTTTGTGGAGATTTCTGCTCTTTTGGGAATGAACATGGACGATTTTTGGAAAGAAATTGTTAAAAAAATTCAAACTCAAATTCATGAAAAAGAAAAACAAATAGAAAAACTTCAAAAAAGACAAAACGGAAAAATCAAATTAACCACGAGAATTGTCGAAAGAGGCAGACGAATCGCCAAATCCTGTGAAGAACTCGTGGCCAGAATCATTGAACTTTGAATTTTCCAAGTAATCAATTTGTACATTTCAATAAAACGAGTGAAATAAAAGTTAATTTCGAAAAATTACAAATTCACCAAGAGTACTGTGTTCATTAAAAGTTTTACAGTAATTGTTACAAGTCTTAGTGGTTGTTGAAGGCCTTACAGTAGGCATTAAAGATCTTACAGTAACTCTCAAATGTGCTACAGTAGGCATTAAAGATCTTACAGTAGCTATCAAAGGTCTTATACAGATACTAGAAGTTGTACAGTAGCTGTCAAAAGTCCTACAGTAATCCCCAGAGGTTACACAGTAACCTCAGAAACCCTACAGTAGCCATCAGAAGCCATACAGTAATCGTCGGAGGTTTTGGAGCGATCACCAGTGTTCCAGTACATATCAAAGACCTTACAGTAACCCGGCAGATTCCTAAAAATAATACTGTAGCTGAAAAAGTAATCAAAAATAACACAGCAGTACAGTATCCAGCAGACAACTCCACCATTTAAATCATCAACGAGGTTCTCAAATGCCCGATTCAGAAGTCAAAATCTGGAACAAATTACAGCAGGTCCAAAACTATACTGTAGTTTCAATAACAAACAATAAGAAAATAAAATTATTCAAATTTTATCGTTTTCTTAAACTTTTCAGAGATCTAGGGGTACTGGGAAGTTTCTTATTCGGAGATTTAGAGTTTGAATTTTTGAGAGGTGTTTTGGAATCAGTTTTGGGGGTCTTGGGCGGAGAATTCGGTTTCTTTGTACTCGAAGACCGAGTAGCCGAAATAAGGTTCTTCTTCAATGGTGTTTCGCTCAATTTCTGCCGTTTTTCAGGACTTACAGAAGCGGTTTTCATGTCCATCTTTCGTTTTAGACTTTTTGCTGGAGTAGGATTCATCTTATTTCCTTTTGGTGATGGCACAGTTTCTTTTTTGACTATCTTAGGAGTCGAAATTTTCGAAGGACTTGATGTAGTTTTTTTGTCTGATTTCTGCGGAGTCTTTTTAGAAGTAACTTCTTCTTTCGCGGAGGATTTGACAGTTTTGGATGGAGTCTTCCTGGAAGGTACTTCTGCCTTTACGAGGGATTTGTCTGATTTCTGTGGAGTCTTCTTGGAAGGTACTTCTGATTTCTGTGGAGTTTTCTTGGAAGGCATTTCTGATTTGTCTGATTTCTGTGGAGTCTTCTTGGAAGGCATTTCTGATTTGTCTGACTTTTGTGGAGTCTTCTTGGAAAGTACTTCTGATTTGTCTGACTTCTGTGGAGTTTTCTTGGAAGGCACTTCTGTCTTTACGAGGGATTTGACGGCTTTGGATGGAGTCTGTTTCTCGTTTTTAGGAGATAGAATCGAAGTACTTGAAACTTCAGGATTTTCAGCAGTGCTTATCCTTCTTCTGTTGACTGGTTTCCGTTTCACTGGGGACAATGTTGATTCTGACAATGACTTCCTTGATCGCATTGCATCTTTGCTTTTCTTCTCTTTAGCTTTCCTCTTGGATTGGCATTCTTGACAATACCAGTCGTCTTCGGGATCCTCGGTCAGACCAACACAGACGAAATGGAACCATTCATATTTGCAATTCTCCCCGTCACAGGCGACCATCCTTCCAAATGCTACCTGGAAGAATTCGATTATACGAAAATTACTACTTTGTAAACCCGAACCCTCTGGCAGAAGCAATATCTGGGTTCGCTGGAATCCACATTGAAGTCCGGAGCTTCCTCCTTTGTTCCGATGTCACGAACGTCAGATTCTTCCCGTATGAATCCTGAAATTAACAAGATTGATGAGGCTAAAATTGAATAAAAAACTACTTTGTCTTCTTCGATTGGATTTTTTCTTTTTTCGCTTCTGAAGAATCATCCGCCTCATTACAGCGGCTTCCCCGTTCCTGGCTTCTTCCTTGTTGTCGATGTACTTCTGGAGCTGGTCGTCAAACTGATTCACTTCAATGTCGATCGCATTGTAGGTCTCCTTGCAGATTCTGACCTTCTGCTCCTGGAGTTTGACGGCTTCATCATGAAATTTCTGCAGAATTCATATATGAATATTTAGTAAGGATTAAAAATAAACTCACATATACTTGATCTAAGCCAGTTTTCACCGGTAATCCTTTTTTTTTGTTTTCAACGACGGTCGATTGGAACTTGTTCAAAAAATTCCCCAAAGTTCGTTGAACTTGGAAATCCAAATTTTTTAACTTCTCATTCGCCTCCACAATCAAACAGTGAGTTTTCTTCACGTTTTCTGCAGCAGATTCAATATCATGGGACATTCTGGAAGGGAAATTCCGAAGACCGTCAGATGACTCCTATTCGAGCGCGCGTTCTGTTATCGTGTCGGGACCGTTTTCGACTTTTCAGTGCCGAAGTCAACTACAACTTTCGCTTCGTTTTTTCCTTTTCAATTCCCGCTGATTTTGAAGTTCTTTTTAAATTAATTTTTTTACTTAATTGAGATATTACGTTAATGTAATTATTAAAAGGTTAATATAAAAACGAAATGAGATAAATCTTGCGGAAAAGAAGGGAGCAACTGCCGTACAGCCCCGGAACCCATCCACGGGCAGTCCGCAACTACTTATAAAAAAAGATAAAAGGAGCCTAATAATCGAGTTTGAAGTTAAATTTGACATTTAGAGTTCGAAATCAAAGTTGACTATCAAAGTTGATTTCGAACTCTGACTTTGACTATCAACTTTGATGTTGAATTTTGATAGTCAAAGTTCGAAATCAAAATTGACTATAAACTTTGATTTCGAACTCTGACTTTGACTTTTGACTATTAAAGTTCAACATCAAAGCTGATAGTCCAAGATCAAAGTCAGTTCGAAATCAAAATTGGTTGTTAACTTTGATTTCGAACTGACTGTGATCTTTGACTATTAAAGTTCAACATCAAAGTTGATAGTCCAAAATCAAAGTCAGTTCGAAATCAAAGTTAATAGTCAAAAATCAAAATCAAAATTGACTATAAACTTTGATTTCGAACTCTGATTTTGACTATTAAAGTTCAACATCAAAAATCGAAGTCAAAGTTCGAAATCAATATTGACTATCAAAGTTGATTTCGAACTTTGACTTTGACCTTTGACTATTAAACTTCAACATCAAAATTTTAAATCAAATCGAATTAGTTCAAACTCGAAAATCGGCAGATCTGAAAACGACAAAAGTGCCCACGGCAATGGAGTTTACACAAGTTAAAGTGGAAATAATTTAAAATATTTTTATTAAAAATTGTTTTTGTAAATTGATTTTTAATTTTCGGATATGATTTAAATTTTTACATCAACAATCCCACATAAAACAGCAGCTGAATTATTAAAATTCTTGTGATCATATTTTTTAACTTATTCGACAACAGACAGCTGTCTACATAACGGAGGATGTTTAACAATTTATGAAAATGAAAACACAGCAATTAAATAAAAACGATTTCGTTTTTCATAATTGACGTCAATTTTCTTTGTTATAAAATTATTATTTGGTAAATTTGAACATTATTATTTGAAATTATTTTTTTTATTTAAAAATTTTAAAACTTTCTATTTTTTTTAATTTAAAAATTTTAAAACTTAATTTTTTCTTAAATTTTAAAATTTAAAATTTTTTATTTTTTTTTAAATTTAAATTTTTTTAAATTTAAAATTTTTTAAATTTTTTATTTTTTTAAATTTAAAAATTTTAAAACTTAATTTTTTCTTAAATTTTAAAATTTAAAATTTTTTAATTTTTTTTTAAAACTTTAATTAATTTAATTTTTTTTATAAATATTTTACTTTAGAAATTTATTTAATAAAAATAAAATACTTATATTAAAAACTTTAAACTTTAAACTTTAAAAAATATAATTTATTTTAGAAAATTTTTTTAAATAATGTTCAAAAAATTTTTCGATCAATTTTGGAATTAAACGAAAATTTACAAATTAATTAAATTTTTAAAACTACAGTAATCTAAATAATAAATTTTTTGTAAAAATTCTGATTTTGTAAAATTAATAAAAAAATTTAATTTCGAATTTTTTTATTTTTTATTAATTTTTAAAAAATTCGTCAAAAATCGAATTTTTCCACAAAAACGAAACAATTAAGATAGTGTTTACAGTAAACAAATGAAGAAAAAATTCAAATCCAAGAACTTCCGGATTCAGCTAACGAGGATTCCTAAGTGAAGAAGAACTTTCAGAAGTGACTCCGATGATGACGAAATTCTCTTCAAAGTCAAATTCATCTAAATTAAACAAATTAAAAAAGAAAATTCAGAAACGAAACATTGGAAAAATTTGTACTTCATGTCATCAAAATTGGAACTCAAGTTTCGAGATCGAAATTTAGATTTTTGTGTTAAAATACAACTTATAAGGGAGCTTTCCTAAAGTATGTAAGGTATACAGGGAGAGGGGGTTCCAGAAAAGCACCATGTAAGCCTTACCTATTTTAGGCAAGCTTCCTTTTAGGTTATTTTAGCTTTTTTTTAATTTAAGGAGCTTTCCTAAAATATATAAGGCTTACATGGTGCTTTTCTGGAACCCCCTCTCCCCCTGTAAGCCTTATATATTTTAAGCAAGCTCCCTAAATCATTTTTGGATTCGGAATGTCCAAATATCAGATTCTAACTGTCAATTTACATAACATAAAGAATAAATTTTCGAAATAAAAAATCTATAAAAGTTATCATAACATAAAAATCTCAAATTCCGACCTCGAATTCTGAGTTCCAACTTTGATGAAACGGACCACAGTGCTTATTATCAAAATTGGAACTCAAGTTTCAAGGTCGAAATTTAGATTTTTGTGTTAAAAAACATTTATGAATTTCTTCTATTTGGAAAATCTGGTTCATGTAAATTAATAGTTGGAAATTAGCTAGATTTTTCTAATTCAAGCATGATTCATAGGTTGTATCCTAACACGAAAAACTCAAATTTCGGCCTCGAACCCTGAGTTCCAACTTTGATGAAACGGAACACTGTAGGAACGCCCCAGGCATGGCCGTCACAGCCTCAGTGGAGATACTTTACACAAAAAAAGTAACTTTTGATTCAGTAACAATTACGAAATATAACAAAAATGTAACAATCGTCATATTTTTCATGAATATTTAATTTTTGTGATGAAAATTAAAACATAATAGTGACGATTTGCATTTGTTACTGTCTCAAAAGTTACGTTTTTTGTGTATACCTAGACCACGTCATCCTACCGATGCTAAAGCGAATTGAGTACATGGGAAATTCATCCAAAAACTCCTCAATCGAAAAGATACGACCCAATCCTAAATCCGCACTGTCATTTATGTGCCATACAGCTCTTGATCAACTTTTAAAATAAAAATTTGGATACACATTAAATAAAAAATTACTGTATTTCGTTCATTGAATCTGTGGACTGGTTTTTTCTTTGTTCAAAAGAACAAAAAACGTGTTCGAGGATGGCGAAAAGTGTTTACCCAGGAAACGAATTGTTTCTGTTTCAATGAAGCCATAGATGTCGGATTTTAAAGGCCAGTTGATTAAATAAGCTTCAATTCTGAAAAACTATCCATCTGTTTAGGAAGAGATAAAGGATATAAATAAGAGGGACAAAGGTCGAGCAATTTCTGTCACTTCGAGCTGCGGAATGCTACTGTTCAGGGTCATTCTAGCTTTTACCTCAATTTCCCTCGTTTCATCTGTAGGTTACTTTGTAATTGACGACTAAATTTTTCGTTTTGTCAGGACTGTACCACGTGTTCTTATATACCGGTGATATGTGATCCACAAGCAGAAGCGTTTGGATCGATCAACGGCATCCTCACTCAGCAATACGGGACTGACGGATCTGGCTGCAAGACCGTCACCCTCAACTGCAACGATGACACGAATAGTGCGACTCTCGGTTACATGCAATCAGAGGATGGCGTATATTTCTTCATGCCTGGACATGTTTTGACTTGCTCGAGTACGGGAATCTGGGACACTGCGGTGAATCTGAAACTCTATTGTCTTGGTGAGGGATTGCACTTTAGGTGTTGGAATGAAATTGTTATATTTAGTGGAGGATACAGCGACGGTGGCAATCCCTACCTGCTTGATGACGACGACAACGGCACCTACGACTACCCCAACTACAACTGTACCAACTACGACAGTATCAACTACGACTATGGCAACCACAACGACACCAACTACAACGGTATCAACTACGACAATGCCAACTACGACAGAATCAACCACAACGACACCAACTACAACGGTATCAACCACAACAACACCAACTACAACGACACCAACTACAACGGTATCAACCACAACAACACCAACTACAACAACACCAACTACAACGGTATCAACTACGACAACGCCAACTACAACTACAACGGCATCAACTACAACTACGCCAACCACGACAGAATCAACCACAACGACACCAACTACAACTACGCCAACCACGACAGAATCAACCACAACGACACCAACTACAACGGTATCAACCACAACAACACCAACTACAACGACACCCACTACAACTATGTCAACTACGACAGAATCAACCACAACGACACCAACTACAACTACGCCAACCACGACAGAATCAACCACAACGACACCAACTACAACTATGCCAACTACGACAGAATCAACCACAACGACACCCACTACGACAGAATCAACTACAACTATGCCAACTACGACAGAATCAACCACAACGACACCAACTACAACTATGTCAACCACAACTATGCCAACTACAACAGAATCAACTACGACAACACCAACTACAACGGCATCAACCACTACTATGGCAACTACGACAACGCCAACTACAACTATGTCAACTACAACTATGTCAACCACAACTATGTCAACTACGACAGAATCAACCACAACGACACCCACTACAACGGTATCAACCACAACGATACCAACTACACGTATCAACCACTACTATGGCAACTACAACTATGCCTACCACAACTATGTCAACTTCAACAGTACCAACTACGACGGAACTAACTACAACAGTTTCTACTACGGTGGCTCCCACTCCTCCTGGATCGTGCTGTAATGAGTGGTCTTCTTGGACTGCAGCAACTCCATGTGGAGACTATTGTGGAGCGTGTGCAACGACGACTTACTCGAGAACTTGTTTGACTGCACCCACGTGTCCTCTGTCCTGGGGAATCCACGAAGATGGAGCCTTGTAACCTCGGACCTTGTGCCTATCCTCGGACGTCCTGCTGTAATTCCCTGAGACCCCGACCTGTTGAGGGCAAAATCGTCTGCATGCCTCTTAATCAGACTGTGGTCCCTCCACCTCAAACTTGCAACTGCTGTCCTCCTGAAGGCATCTGGAGCTCTTGGACAGATGGCAGCTGCAATGACACTTGTGGGGGCTTCGGTACCGGCACCAGGAAGAGGACTTGTCTCTCTGAACCTATCGGGTGTCCCTGTACCGGGGAAGCCACGATGTCAGGTCCTTGCAAATTCTCCCCTTGTCCGTATCCTCGACAAGCCTGTGCCACTGGAAGAGTCATCAGAAGTACCGGAACAGAACTCCTTTGTATGACTTCCTCTGAAGCTACTGCTACCGTAACCCAGACGACTTGCTGCCCTTCAGAAGGACTCTGGGAGCCTTGGAATTCCTGGAGCACTTGTTCGAGTTCTTGTGGAGGCTGCTCCAACGCCACCAGAAAAAGAATCTGTGGCAGTGCCAAATACGGCTGTCCCTGCACCGCCGGCGAATCCACCGAATCCCTTCCTTGCAACCGTCAAGCTTGTGCCACTTCCCCAATCTGCTGTACCGGTTCTCCTGAACCCGTGGGATCTACTCAAGTCTGTCTCGGAAGTGCCGCAGCTCCAGCACCCACTCCAGCCCCGGCTCCGGCCGTCTGGAGCGAGTGGGCTGATTCCGGATGTTCGGACACTTGCGGTCTTTGTGGAAAAATCACCCAAACTAGAACCTGTCTCTCTGGCACTTGCACGTAAGTCAATTTTTTATAAAATTCATATATAATTAAATTTCAGTGGACCAAGCACTCAGAACTCCACCGTATCCTGTCCCGAAAACCTTTGTCCCGTCGGCGAAGGAAGAGCTTCATGTTGTTCCCCAGCGAGAGCAGGTATTTCTGGAGGCCAAATTATTTGTAAAGTCGTTTAATATCCTGGAAATAAATAATTTCATTGGATTTAATTCTCAATTGACTTTTGGAGGTTTTGCTATTGACCTTAAAATTCCCGCGTGCCCTGAGGGCAAATGATCGAGCAACCGCTTTGGAGATTTCGTAAAAGGTTATTCGGGGTTTTTTAGCTGTTTTCAGTTACTGCGGATTTTGATTTTGAATATAATGGAAGAAAAGAAGACTAGACGATCTGGCCGTGGGATTGTCTCCAGAAAGGCTTTTTCGCCAGAGCCCGAGCCGGTCAAAGAACGTAAAAAATCCGAAAACAGTCTTGTAAGTTTTGTGAAAAAGTAATTTCATATATCAATTTGGCCTTTTTAACATTGCAGGACAGAGATCCAAAGAAACCAGTTCCGAAAAAACCGAAATCGGACAGAAAAGACGTCAAAGAAGAAACACAAAGTCCCCAGAAGTCAGCCGTTTTTCCGAACGTTTTTCACTCCAGATTTTGGGACGATGAAAAAGACGAAGAAATTGATGTCGTTACGATCGATGGGAAGAAGGACTCGGTTTCTGCGGCTTTGGGACACCCTGACGTGGTGGACATCGGACAGGACGGATTGGTTTACATGAGCGAGAAACACCCGGAACTCGTGGGCAGTGTTCTCAACATGGGTCAAGTCGTCAACAACCGCGAAGAATTAATTATTACAATGCAAGTTTAAAATTTTTTTAATATAAATTTAGAAATTTTTAGATCGAAAGGAATTCCGGAAAATTGCTGTCAAACAGGAAACCCGGGTGTTTTGATTAAAAAAGCCGAAGCTGTTTCAGCCGAATTCGTCGAAGCTTTGAACAGAATTCCGATGCAGTACTATCCAGCCCGGGAATCCATTGACGACCTCATGAAAAGTTCCGCAATGACGATAGATTTATTTTCGAATTACTCTCCCCACATCGACGTCCTCCATATTTTGAAACAACAGAATTCTATGGAAGAAAAATTCGGATTCAGCGTTTTCGGAGACGCAATTGTTCATTTATTTTCTGTCTATCACGCCCGTCAATTGATCGAAGTTGCCGTGTTCAGTAACGAACTAGCCAGATGCCACACGTGGCTGATGTACAAACTCAGACCGAAGGAGTTGCGGTCCTACTTGATTCTTTGCAAATTCGTCTTCAGTCTCGTAAGTTTTACTTTTACTTTTTATTCCTATATCGCACAATCAAATTTTACAACAAATTACAATTTAAATAATTTAATTCTAATTGTCGTTTCCTTTGACCCACCTTTCCAGTTGTATTCGTGCGTAGGGAGAGTCTCGTAAGTTTTAAAAAATTGATAATTTTCGTCGAATTACTAAGAATTAAGATTTTTTCAAAATTTACAAGTACTTGAATGCATAATAACTAACCCTCGAGATGATCGGTGTTCTGTCACGTAGTCTCGATTCACAAATTTCCAAATTTATTTAGATGTCACATTTCGAAAAAATTAAAAATAATGAAAATTACGAAATAACTAATGTAAAATCAAAATCATTTTAGTTTTAGATGAAATAATCCTCGTCGAAAGGTTTTGTGTGAAAATTTTAAAAATTTTATACGATTACGGAATTTCATAGGATTCTGAAAAAGCTACATAAAATCGATATTAGAATTTGGTTCAGTTTTAGATCCAAAAAGTTCTAAAAATTCCCGTTTAGACTATTTTATAAAAGCGTTTTTTAATTTCATTAATACTGTAATTTGTTTTGCAGGATTGCCGTTGGGGTTTCTTCTTCGCTTCGGACCCCAAGAATGCTGCTTTCACGATCACCAATGCCTTCATCTACGATCTCGTTTGTGATCCTTACGCTGGATTGATCCTGAATCTGACTGCTAGTGAATCTCTTGCTGGAACCAAACCAACCGTAATTTTTTCTTTCAACGGCATTCCTGACGACAAACTTGGAACTCTCGGAATGCTAAGTCGCGGATTCTATTCAGCGGGATGTAATATTATCTCCATCGGAACTACAGAAGACAAACAAATCAATTTTTTCATTAAAACATTCAAATCGACTCTTTCTGATCCAGGAAATGCCATAATATTCCTTGCTAAAATATTTTTCGAACCTTTTTATACATCTCAAAAATTCGGTTCTTGTTGTTTATTTCCAAAAATCGAATTTTCTTTCATAGGAGAAAACAAGAACAAAGATTCCCGAACTGTCATTAGGACAATCGTTTTTTCATTCAGAAACATCCACGGTCAATTGCTACAGTACGACGATCTGGCCTACAACGGACTCACTCCTGCATGTCTGACCAGAACGGTTCTCGAAAGAGCAATGATTTTCATGAACGAATTTATTCCTCCAGTTATGTTGATTAATTTGTGATTTTTTTTATTTCGAAAAAAGATACAGTATCCTAATTGAAAACGAATAATTGTTTCGCATCAGCACTAGAAGTAGCCTCCAGAAGGGCTTCTTTGAATTCTTCTGGTTTTCTTTCGACAATTTTCGGTGTAACAAGTAGTCCATTAGCAATCCAATCACTTATTTCGTCATACATTCCACGACGTTTTTCACCAAGTTTTTCGTCAATTTTCGTTTTTTCATACCACATGCTCATCCAGAATCCTCTAAAACTCACATCATTGAAAATAAACGGTCCAGTAGCTCCTTGAACAGGTTGCTTACTCATACCACCGTAAGTAACCATAACACCTTCATCCCGAAGCGTTCTCGCAATCATCAAACTACTTCTGCCACCTACACAATTCAAGGCAAGTTTCGCTTTGATGTTCCTCACGGCTTTGGCGAATTCCTCTTCCGTAAGTACTTGACTAGCTCCCAGATCAGTTAGTTCTTTCTTAAGTTGTTCTACATTCGGCCGATCTCTGATGACATTGATCGTCTCAAGTCCTCTAATTTTCGCAATCTAAAAATTAAAATTTTTCCACAAAAATACTTTTTAAAAAACATCAAAAGTACAATGCTCAGAGCCATAAAAACACAAAATTATCTAAAATAACTTAACTTATCTAAAATAATTTTAAATTATCTAAAATAACTTAAGTTATCTAAAACAATTTTAAATGATTTAAAATAACTTCTAAATTATGAAATAAAGCAATACCGACCTGGATTACATATTTGCCTACAGCACTGTTGGCTCCATTCTGGACAACCACATCAGATTTGTTCAACTTCACAAAATCCTCCAGCATACGGTAAGCCGTACATGGATTAACCTGCAGAGTAGCCGCAAAATGTTTCGGAATCCTACTGTCAATTTTGAAAAACTTATCAGCCGTATCGATTGTTTCTGATCTCCAAGTTCCAAAACCAGAAAATGCCGGAATAACGTAATCTCCTGGTTTAAAATTCTTCACTTCTGTTCCAACAGCTTCAACAATACCGTAACCTTCATTACCTCCAATTGCCGGAAGTGGAGGTTTAACTGCATAAACGCCTTGGATTTGGTTGATGTCGGCCGGATTAATCGGAGCCGCTTGAATTTTAACGTGTACTTGATTATTTTTTAGGGGAATTTTCAAAGGATCAACATGTCTAATTTTGAGTACTTCTCCAGGATCACCCCAATTTTCATAATACAATTGACAAAATTGCGAAAGATACCGTACACTCCCGACACACGTACCCAGTCCACGAGTTGGAATCATTTCTGAAAAAAAATTTTAAAATTTAAAAAAAATCAAAAATATTTTCGATAATTGACGAATTTTCCATTCAAAAATTAATTTTTCAACATGTATAAAAAACAATCAATCAGAAATATCCATTTCATCCGATTCCCTTCGTTTTTTCTCGAGCTGCTTAGCCAGCAATCGTTCCCTTAGGCTAGTTTCGACAGCATCCAGGGATTGTCCACGATTCAAATCCGAAGATACCAGAGATCCATCGCTTCTTCTTTCAGTTCCCTAAAATCCAAACTGTCACAATTCCATCTTAAAAGTAGAAGTAAATATTACTGTAAAATTTTCTCAATTTGAATTTACAAAACTTAAAAATTCAGAACCACAATAAAAAATAAAGTTATTTTCAGTTATAATTTACCAGATTTATTTTTTTTCTCTTATTCTACACAAAAAATCACATTGGTGTGAAAATTAAAAATTTTTAAAAATCATATTGAAACAAATTCTCAGAATTCACCAAAAATTTCTAGAATGTAAGTAAAAAAAATAAAAAGTTAATTTAAAAAGTCGTTAAATTTACTACTTTCTACTTTTGAAATTTCAATAAAACAATTAAAAACACAAATAAAAACAGAATTAAATATTATAGAAATTGCCAGATTTACCACTTTTCCCATTCTCTCCTCTTCTACACAGAAATCCAAAAACCCCAAAAAACTACCGTACACTTTAAAAACAACAATAACTCTATTAATAAAAACTAACTTACACTATCCGTTTTCTTTTCCTTAGAATGTGAGCCTTCTTTAGACCGTTTATCTTCATTTTCACGTTTCTTTTTTCTTTCTGGAGTCCTTGAGCGACTTCTCCTTTCTTTCTTAACGTCTTTTTTCGGACTTCTACTTCTTCTGCGATCACCTTCCTTACTTCTTGTTTTTTCTTTTTCTTTTCTTCTTTCTTTCTCCTTGTCATCTCTCCTGGAATCACGGTCTTTTTCATTTTTCTTGTCTCTTTCTCTAGATTTATCTCTTTTTTCCCTTTCCTTCTCCTTCGCACGATCTTCTTGATCACGAGATTTGTCTCTACTCCGTTCCTTATCCTTCCCACGATCTTTTTCCCGTTCTTTTTCTTTTCTATAATCCCGATCTCTGTCCTTCTTGGGATCTCGTTCTGGTTCCTTGTCTCTTCTACTCTTGGATCTGTCGCTTTCTCGTTCTCTGGATCTTCTTCTCGGAGATCTCGATCTCCTTCTAGAATCCTTCCTCGGAGATCTCGATCGTTTCCTCATCGGCGACCGTTCTCCTTTATCCCTTCTTCTCATCGCTTCTTCAATTTCCTCCATCGCTTGGTCGTTTGTTTTCTGTTGAGGTTTCACAATCGCCACTCTAGAATGCTGGATTCTAATTGGTTGTCCTTGGAATTCCACTCCATCACTCTGCAATGCCTGAGGAACTGACGACTGATTCGTAAATTCAATGTAACAATAACCACAATCATGATGTTCTGTAATATCCGCCATTCGAAGATACATCACCTGAAGAATTTCATTACAAAATTTGCATATATATTAACTATTATTACAAAGATTATTGAATTCTATAACGATGAGTTTTAAGAATTCAGAAAGTCATCTGAATCCATCGAGAAAAACATTCTAAAACTGGAAGTTGTAGAATTTACCAGATCCACTTTGAAGAAACTAAGAAAAACAACCTAATTTAGCCCTATTGCTGTCGGGGATCCCATGCCTATGTCCATAAACAGTGCTTGCGGCGATGGTCGAAATATTCTAAATAATCCGTGGGAAATTTTGCTTTAATACTATTGTATATCAATTTCAGCGTTATGAAATTTACAAAACTGAAAACGTAATGGATTTCCCTGCAACAATCATGTACTTTTAAATTCTGATTAGACTGATCTCAAACTTATCGCCAATGCCCTCGGCAATAGGATCGTTCATCTTATTTAAATCGCTAGTTTCATCTTCAATTACGTCTACTACATGAATTTCACTTTTTTGATTGCGAATAGCTGGTGGAACCGTCACCAATTCTATGAATGGGAGTTTATGAAGCTCCAATCCAAGAACAGAATCGATTTTGACTAGCTTCACGGTAATTGTTCCGTTATTTCCCAAATACTAGTCTTTTTTGATTTAGCTGAATATTTTTCATCTCTAAAATAGTCTAAAACGCCATCAAGGAATCAGAGACTATAAAATTCCAAAATCAGCAAAGAGGAAATGCCCGAGGGAGCAACTGCTGTACAGCCTTTTGAGTGATATCTTGATGAGAAACAAATCCTACCTCTCCAATTGTGTTGAAGAATTTTATGACGTCATTCGGATCAACATCTTTTTTCAGGCCTCCGACGTAGACTGTCCTCCGGGTTTGTTCGACCTTCTCCGGATCCAAGTCCGCTCCTAGAGGCGGATAGGATGGAAGTCCAAGGTTCGTCAGGGTAGGATCAATGGTGTAAAGCTGAATTACTCGGTAAATAACACACTAAAAAGCAAAAATTACCATTTTCTGTCCGTCTTCGTTTTCTTCGATCTTGTTCGTCACGTGCGACGGCAACACCCGTTTTCCGAGGGCTGCAGAATTCTGAAGAGCAGTATCTTCGTCAGGAATGGTGTCTGGAACAGGACAAAGTGGGGTACACACGAAAAAGCTAAAACCGAAACTTACTGGACGTCGCCGGAACACAAACCAGAGCTCGGTCGAAAAACACCGTGTTCGTCAAATGCTGGGCGACCAAAACCGATTTTTCACGGTCGTACCGGATATAAGCCACTTTCTGTTTTGTATTCGCCGTTACTATTATCGGATACACCTGAAAATAAAAATAACTAAAAATTCATATATCGAAATTCAAAAACGAACCTGAAATTCTTCGATTCTGCCGAAGTACTGGAATAACTGCTTGATGACATCGTTGTTCGCAGCGGTTGAGATGTTGTAGACCTGCAATAACTTTAGGTGTTTGCTGTCCGAACTCATTTTGAACGAAGTTTTTCAAAAATAAGACGAACCAGGAAACGACCTCAAAGATCTACATATATTTGAAGCCAGACAACTGTGGAGGAAATCAGTGATTCTAGTGCTGAAAAAGGATCATCAAAACATTTTTCGAAATTGGTAAACCGGTCACAAAAAAGAAAAACAGATTAAACGGTCTAAAAACAAAACAAAATCGGCGGTTACAGCAGAAACGGAACAGAACGCCAAAATCCGGACCATTCAGTAGTTTCGAAATCGGCATTGTTGGTCAGAACTGTTCAAAAAAAATTTATTTTTTTCAAAATTAATTTATATAAAAATTATAAAATCCAGATGATTAATTCCGCAGTAAATTAATTATATAATAGTAAATTTTTTTATTTTCTATTAATATTTTGAAGGATTTTTAACATTTTTTTCAGATAGAAATTCTGAATTCAGAAATACAAAAATCAAAAAAGTTGATTTTGAAAGAATTTCGAAATTTGACAAAGTGAAAAAAAATCAATCTTAATTTCCTAATTTTAGCTGTTATTTTTTAATAAAAAATTTAAAAAAATAAAACGATTCTTGAATTATTTCTTTAAAAATTAATTTTTTATTCTTAAATTTCAATAAAATTCTTCTTAGTGGTATTCTGTATTATTTTATTTTAAAAATTCTGAAAATCGATAAAATTAAAAACTTTTTTAAATCAGCAAAGAAATTATTTCGTAATATGCGCGTTTTTGGCGAACCGTGTTTCAATGCCAATTTTCTAATACGAGAACTCGCCACCAAATATGCCTTCTTAGACAGTGGGAACTGGTCCAGTTACAGCCATATATCACTGTAAAATGGAATGACATTTCTTGAAATCGACCATCTTTCCTTTTTTCTGTTTTTTTGCATGGTGTTTTTCCCCGGTTTGCCCTTCTTTTGACGCTGACTGGTCTCGAGGCGCGTATCCGCTTTCGATTTTGTTCAATTCTGATCCCGATGTTTATTGACGAAAGTTTTCCGTTTATTTTTCTTTCAATTTAATTTTTTGACCTCGAAATAGACTCTCGTTTGTGTTTGATCATTTGTTGTCCATTTCGCTGAAAAAAATTCAGCAATATCCACCAACCACCCTCGCTTTTTTATCAACCGCTGTCACCCCACTTTCCTTGTGGACATTGTCTTTTCCTTCTTTTTGATAACCAGTCTTTGACCCTGTATCGTCGTTAAGGCCGTTTGTACCAGTCGTCGTGGATAATTTATATTTGAACGTCTGGACTTTTTACATTATTTTTGATGACTAATACTTTTCTCGTGGTTACTTTGTAAATCCTATTCCTATGTCTAATCGAGTAGTTCAGAAGGACGGATTAGTCACAATGGATGACGACGCTAATAAAACTCGAGCTATCAACCTCGCGATTTCTGTCTTGATGGTCGTTACTGGATCCCTTAATACCCTCGCTGCAAAGTAAGTTTCATATATCGATCTCTACTGTTCAACATTGCAACCTGTTTCAGATGGGCAGACAGTATAAAAGTCGATGGCACAACCTTTAATCATCCGTTCTTCCAAGCCATATGTATGTTCATTGGCGAGTTCAGTTGCTTGATCGTTTTCTTCATTGTCTACTTCATTCGGAAGCGAATGTGGCATCGTCGTCACGTGGAAGGACAGGGAGGAGCCGTGTTTGACATTGATGAGAACGAGGAACCCACGATTCCGAAATTCAATATTTTTATTTTCCTTCCTCCGGCCATGTGCGATGTTCTGGCTACTTCCTTGATGTATATCGGCTTAAATTTGACTTCTGCTAGTAGTTTCCAGATGTTGCGTGGTGCTGTTATTATTTTCACTGGCTTGCTGTCTGTTGGATTCTTAGGATCAATTCTGCAAGGATTCAAATGGCTCGGGATGGGACTCGTCACCCTTGGTCTAGTGGTTGTCGGAGTCTCAGATATCTATTTCGACGACCAACCCAACGATGACATCAACGGCATCATTACCGGGAACTTGCTGATTATCATGGCTCAGATCATCGTCGCAATTCAGATGGTCACAGAGCAGAAATTCCTGACTCAGTACGACGTTCCTGCTTTGTTGGCTGTCGGCTTGGAAGGCTTATTTGGAATGACTGTCCTTTCGCTTCTACTGATTCCGTTCTACTATATCCATGTTTCGAGCACGTTCTCTCGCAATCCTTATGGCAGATTGGAGGATATCTTCTTTGCTTTCAAGGAAATCCGCGACAGTCCTGTCATTTTGGCCGCTTTAAGCTTGACTATTCTGAGTATTGCCTTCTTCAACTTTGCTGGGATTACTGTGACGAAGAGACTATCGGCAACGACTAGAATGGTTCTCGATAGTGTCCGTACTTTTGTAATCTGGATGGTCTCTATTCCCCTCTTCAACGAGCAGTTCATCCCAATTCAGGTAAATTCCAGCTATTTTATATATGAGTATATTAATGTTTTAGCTACTGGGTTTCGGTCTCCTCATCTGTGGCATGTTCGTCTACAACGACTTGATCTTTGGGCCATTCTTTAGAGCAAAAATTTTGCCGAAAATCAGAAATAATCGATTGTCGTTATTCTGTGCCTCGTTCTGTGGAATTGATGCAGAGGTTGCCGACCGTGAGGAGCTCCTCAATAGTGATGTGGATTAACTTATATTATTTGTTTATATTGAGAGTATTTATTTTTTTACATTTTACCGATTTTTAAACTTTTTATGTCAAAGCCCAGTCGGTAATTGGTTGATGTAATGGAATTTTTATGGGTATTCTGTCTGAAACGATGGTTTTGCAATGTTCTTACGGATTCAGTGATAAAAGGCTTCGGAATACTGTCGGATAACAAGACGATTTCGTTTTTTAATGTTTTAGTTTTTTATATTTTTAGGATTTGAAGCTGGTACTGTAATTGTTGGGGGATTTAAATGTTGTAGTTTTTAAGTAAGATATGGCTTTTTAGAATTTTCAAGGCCTTACAAAAATGGTAATTTTTCTGCCGTAATCACTTATTTTTATTTAAATTCTGAGATTTTTAAAAATTTGCGTCGGGATAATTTTTAGGAATTTTTGAAAATTCGTGTTGGGACAATTTTAAGAATTTTTTTGAGAATTCCTGTTGAGATCATTTTGAAAAATTTTTGAATTCTAGCGAAAAAGAATGAAAATAATAAACCTGATAATTTTCTACAGTAGTCACTCTCTTTTTTCCCTTCGAAAGTTCTCAAAATTTGCATCATGGTAATTTTAAAAAAACTGATTTTTGTAAAAATATAATTTCAAAATTTGTAAACTTTTAAAATATTGCATTATTTGTAATTTTTGATTTTTTAGGAAAATGCAAAGTTATTTGAGACAAATTATCCGGACTCCTGATCCGTTTGCCAAAATTTTGAGGACTAAAATAAACAAAAAAAAGAAAATCTGTCTGGATTTCTCTTCTCCTAATGTCGCTAAAACCTTCCATATTGGGAATTTAAGGTAATTTTTATTTTTAAAACTTAATTTTTAATATTAAAAATTAAAAAAATTAATTTTTTTAAAATTTAATATAAAATTTAAAAAAAATTTAATTTTTAAAATTAAAAAAATTAATTTTCTTAAAAACTTAATTTTAAATTTTAAGTTTCCAAAAATAAGAATTTTAATTTTTAATTTTTAAAATAAAAAAAATTTATTTTTTTAAATTTAATTTAAAATTTTTTTTAATTGAAGAAATTTTTGAAATTTAAATGTTAAAATTTAATTTTTGATTTTAATTTTTAGATCTACATTACATGGAAATTTTACTCAGAAAATTTACCGAGCCGCAGGGCATGAAGTGGTTTCTATCAACTACCTGGGTGATTGGGGTTCTCAATTCGGACTTTTGCTTTGTCATTGGCCGATTTATTTCAAAAATAATAATTTAGAATTAAAATGGAATAATTTAAATTCGAAAGAAAAAATTTCCGAATACACAAAAGCCTACGTCGAAGCCAACAGGAGATTCAAGGATTGTCCAGAATTTCAAAATGAAACAAAAGAATTATTCAAAAATATGGAAATTAAACTTTTAAAATCTCAAAAATTTGAAGAATTCAATCTTTGGAAAGAATTCAAAAAAATTTCAGAAAATTATCTGATGGAATTTTATGAAAAATTGGGAGTTGAATTTGATTTTTGGGATTCAGAATCGGCACATGTTGTGGAAGGAAGAAGACTGGTAGAGAATATGATGAAGACGGACGCAGTTTTCCAGACGAAAGACGGTCTCTGGGCCGTCAAGGAGCCAGAAGTCGGAGGATACGCTGTTCTTAAGAAAAGTGACGATTCTACTTTGTACTTGACAAGGTAAATTTCGAGTTTTTCAAAGTAATTGATTGTATTTTAACAGTTAATTACTATGAAAAATCAATATATATTAATTTTTAACAATGTTTTAATTATTGAAAATTAATATATATTGATTTTTAAAATCATTGATTATATTTTAACTGTTAAAAATTAATATATATTGATTTTCCATAGTAATTAACTATGTTTTAGTTACTAAAAATTAATATATATTGATTTTTAAAATCATTGATTATATTTTAATTATTGAAAATTAATATATATTGATTTTTCATAGTAATTAACTATGTTTTAGTTACTAAAAATTAATATATATTGATTTTTCATAGTAATTAACTATGTTTTAATTATTGAAAATTAATATATATTGATTTTTAAAATCATTGATTATATTTTAACTGTTAAAAATTAATATATATTGATTTTCCAGAGTAATTAACTATGTTTTAGTTACTAAAAATTAATATATATTGATTTTTAAAATCATTGATTATATTTTAATTATTGGAAATTAATATATATTTAATTATTTTAAAGTAATTAACTGTTTTAACTATTAAAAATTAATGTATATTGATTATAATTTAATTATTAAAAATCAATATTTAATTATTTTAAAGTAATTGATTATATTTTAATTTTTAAAAATTAATATATATTTAATTATTTTAAAATCATTGATTATATTTCAAGTTTTTAAAATTATGAATAATATTTTAATTTTTAAAATATGTTGAGTTTTTTAGAATCATAGGATTTTTAATTTTTAAAAACGTAAAAATTTTTGGTTTTTTAAAATTTTTATGATTTTAGAGAACTCGCATCAATTGTTGAGAGGGATAATCGATATCATGCGGATGAATATATATACATCGTTGACAAGGCTCAAACAAGGCATTTTCAACATTTGAGAAGACTGTTGATCACGATTGGACGGGAGGATCTGGCGAACAAGATTGTCCATCAAGCGTTTGGTCGAGTAATTGGACTTTCGACAAGAAGTGGAAGAAACGATAATGCGGATTTCATAATTGAAAAAGGTATGAAAAAAGCAAGAAATTTTATTGAAAGTTCTCCAACGATGAAGATTACACAAGATGAGATGGAATATACTTGTAGGAATCTGTCACAGTCAGCGATTATCATAGGAGATCTCAAAAGAAGAAAAGCGGCAGAATATAGTTTTAGTTTTGATGGAGCTTTTAAACTTGAACAAAATAATGCTCTTCTTCTTCATGTGAGTTTTTATTTAAAATTAAAATTTTCAAAGGTTGGAGAATTTAGAAAACATAAAATTTATTTTTTTTAAAATTTTTGAGAATTTAGAAAACGTAAAATTTAAAATAATTTAATTTTTGAGAATTTAGAAAACGTAAAATTTAAAATAATTTAATTTTTAAAAGAATTTTTGAGAGTTTAGAAAATGTAGAATTTGAAAGAATTTAATTTTTGAGAGTTTAGAAAACATAAAATTTAAAATAATTTAATTTTTTTAAGAATTTACAAAACGTAAAATTTAAATGAATTAATTTTTTTAGGAATTTGAGAAAAAATTTTAAAATTTTATGAAATTTTTAGGATTTAGAGAAGATTTTAAAATTTTTAATAATTCTGGAATTTTTTAAAAACAAAATTATAAAGATGAATGAATTCTAAAAATTAAAAGAATTTTATGAAATTCTGAATGTTTTTAGAATTTTATGAAATTTTGGAAATTTTATAATTATTTTAAAAATTAAAATTGAAAAAAAAATTTACAAAATTCTGGTTTTTTTTAGAATTCTCTAGATATTTTTTGGGATTCCCCAAAGTTTAGAGAAAAATCCTAAAATTTTTAAGGATCTTAAAGGAGCTTCTGAAATTTTTCAAAATCCCACGAAAAATTCCTAAATCTTTTAAAATCTATTTGGTTCTCAAATTTTTGAAAATGAAATAAAAGTGTAAATATTTTTAGAATTTTGGAAATTTTAAAATTTTTCGATTTTTTAAATAATTTTAAAATTAAAAAAAATTTTAAAAATTCTGGAGATTTTTGAAATTTTATGAGAATTTTCAAAATTTCGCAATTTTCGGGATCTAGAAAATAATTCTAAAATTTTTAAGTAGCTTTTGAAATTTTTCAAAATCCCACGAAAAATTTTTAAATCTTCTAAAATCTACTTAGTTCTCAAATTTTTGAAAATAACAGCTTCTGAAATTCTAGAATCTTATGAAAATTTCAAGAACTTACGGGATTTTTGAAGATTCTGAACTCGTGAGAAATTTTATGAAAATTTTTGAAACTTTGGAATTTTTAAGTTTTGTGAAAATTTCCAGAGTCGTTCAGAATCAGAAAGAGTACTGTGGAATTTTAGAAATTCTAGGATTCTGGAAATTTCTAGAATCAGAAAGAGTACTGTGGAATTTTAGAAATTCTATGATTCTGGAAATTTCTAGAATCAGAAAGAGTACTGTGGAATTTTACAAAATTTTAGGATTCTGAACATTTCTAGAATCTTCTAGAATCAGAAAGAGTACTGTGGAATTTTAGAAATTCTATGATTCTGGACATTTCTAGAATCAGAAAGAGTACTGTGGAATTTCGAAAAGTTTTAGAAAATTTTAGGATTTTGAATGTTTTTAGAATTTTCCAGAATTTGAACGAACAGGTGGAATTTTAAAAGATTTTAAAGAGGTCTGAATTCTTTCAGAATTTCCAGAAAAATTTTAAAATTTTGAAACATTCATTATATAATTAAAAGTAAAATCTGGGATTTTGAGTTTTGGGAATTAATATTCAAAGAATTTTATAAGAAATTATTTTTTTGCAAAATGGTTAATTGAAAATTTCAGATGAAACACACTAGATTATGTTCCCTGGAAGAAGCTAATCAAGAAGTCGTTTCAAATTTGATGTCGAAAATGGACATGATAGATACTATTCCTCTGGACACTTCTCCAGAAGCTCATCAGTTGTGTCTTCATCTGTACACGTTGGATAATGCTCTCTATGGGGCCTACAGTAATCTGGAACCATGTAGGATGGTGACTTATTTGATGGAACTCGCCAATAGAGTTGGATCTGCGATGGCGGCTTTGAGGATTAAGGACGAAGAAGAAGCAAAAACGATTCCGAGGATGTTGATCTTTGTTGCTGCCAGAAAAGTCCTAAATGAAGGAATGAAACTTATAGGAATAGATCCATTGAAAAAATGTTGATTTTATTTAATTTCAGAGATCAAAGTAAAACCCGTTTTTAAATTTTGTTTTTACATTCTGGTTGCCGAATTTGATCTTCTTAGATGGCCATTGCCGACGGCAAGGAGGTTATTGTGGCTTACTGTAATATTATTGTGTGTTCCATTTTCGGAATTTTCTCTTCTAAGAAGACTGGGGGATCTGCTGACTTCGGGGATGTCCGAAATGAATGTTCTTGTTCTTGTGTGTTTTCGTCGTTGAGTGCCATTTTTACATTTAGCAATATCCCTAACGGCTTCACGGAATCTTTGACTCATGAAAGCGTATAAAATTGGATTAACACCACTTGACATAAATAAACAAAGATAACTGAAAGGTTGAACTAATGCATACCAGGTGGAATTACACATGGCTTTTTCTGTTAACATCTGGAAAAAAATTTATTTTTAAATTTTTTTTTGGAGATTAAACTAACGGTGTAGAGAAGTCTGACATGATGAGGCAAAGTCAAAACTGCGAAGGAACAAACGATTGCTATCAGCAAACGAATTATCTGCAAATAATGGGATGTACTTTGTTTTTTGTCAAAGATAATTGTTAAACTTTGAAGTTTGACTTTTCGCGTCAGAACACAATTGGCGAATTTTTTTGGAAAAATTATCTTTTACTTAAATTGTTAGAATTTAGATTTCGGTTTTTCGTGTTAGAACATAATCGGCGAATTTTTTTGGAAAAATTATCTTTTACTTAAATTGTTAGAATTTAGATTTCGGTTTTTCGTGTTAGAACATAATCGGCGAATTTTTTTGGAAAATTATCTTTTACCTAAATTGTTAGAATTTAGATTTTGGTTTTTCGCGTCAGAACACAATTGGCGAATTTTTTTGGAAAATTATATTTTACCTAAATTGTTAGAATTTAGATTTCGGTTTTTCGTGCTGGAACACAATTGGCGAATTTTTCGAAAAAAACTATCTTTTACTTAAATTGTTAGAATTTAGATTTTAATTTTTCGTGCTAGAATACGAATTCCTGGACTGCAAATTTTCGAAAAATTGTAATTTAAAAAACTCTCAACAGTTGCGTTCTAAAATGAAAAATCCAAATACCGAATTAATTAATTTAGGTAAATTTTTTTGAAAAACTAAAATCCCGTCAATTGTGTTCTGCAACGAAAAATTCAACTTTTAATTTTCAAGTATTATTTAGGTGAACTTTTTCGAAAAACTAAAATCCCGCCAATTGGGTTCTGCAACGAAAAATTCAACTTTTAATTTTCAAGTGTTATTTAGGTGAACTTTTTCGAAAAACTAAAATCCCGCCAATTGGGTTCTGCAACGAAAAATTCAATTTTTGCTTTGCATTCTGATCATAAGCTTCGATAAAAACGAAGCACTTATCGGTGTCAATTAGCAGTTTTGGGAAAAAGATAACAAACCTTCTTTCGGGACTCGAACATTTCAGAATTGACAGAACTGTGGGTTTCGTCGTGGATTTTGGAACCGAGGCCATTTGAGTTGCTTCTTTGAAGGGAGTTGCTTCCGTCGACGGAGTCGGATTCGTAATGGATAGTGACTGCCGGGGTTCCTCCGTAAGAATCTTTAAAATGAAAATCTGATGGGTTTTATATAAAAATTTTTTTTCACTTACCACTGGAATAGCGGATTTCCAAAGGCTTCAGACCGCTCTTCCAAAGGACCATTCCGATTCTGGTGTACAAAAAAGCAATAGTGATTAAAGGAATACAGTACCAGATCACGAAGGAACTCATAATCATGTTGTCCATGGTAAGCCAGCCGAAGCCGGACAAGTCCCTCGTGCAGGCGGCGGACTCATGAAACTTGAGTTCTCTGGTGGTGAAGTAATAAGGAAGATTCATGAAAATCGACAACGACCATATAGCCACCATCATCACGATCCTCAACTTATTCGTTAACAACTTCAAAGCCAAAAGAGGATGAAGAACAGCGATATATTTCTCCAAAGAAACACAAACAAGAATCCCGATACTCGTGCTCGGAATCAGATGCAAAAACAGCACATAAAGTTTGCATACGACGTCTCCAAGAGGCCAATGACCGTTCTGAGATCCAACAAGATGGAACATATTCTGGAGAACGCAGAAAACAGAAACAAGCATGTCAGCAAAGGCCAAGTTCGCCAGGAAGAAATTCGTCGCCGTCCTCATCGATCTATGGATACATATGACTAGGATAGTGAATGCATTTCCTGAAATTGTTAAAAATATGAAAATCAACTAATATAAAAGTAGATCGATATATCAATTAACTCACATGAACATTAATCAACAAAAACGGTAAATCGATATATAAAAGTTAACTAATATAACTACTAATCAATGTAAAAAGTAAATTGATATATGAATGAGCTAATATTACCGTTAATTAATATAGACATTAATTAATGTGAAGATTAAATAGTAGGAAGTTAGTTTAGGTAAAGATAGTAGACATAAAAGTGGATATAAATAATAATCGATGTAAAATTTAATTAATATAAAAACTAACTAATGTGAATGATAATCGATATAAATAGAAATGTATATAAATTAACTTGAATAAAAATGAAGTAAAAATTAATTAATATAAATAATAATCAATGTAAAATTTAATTCTTATAAAAAATAATGCGAAGAATAATTAAAAATTAAATTTTACAAAAAGTATATGAATATTAATTTAGATAAAACTAGTTGATATAAAATTAACCAATATGAAAGATAGTTTATAAAATATTAACTTATATAAAAAATAATTTATATAAAAAGTAATTTATATAAGAAATAATTTATACAAGAGATTATTTATATAAAAAATAATTTATATAAAAAATAATTTATATGAAAAATTATTTATATAAAAAGTAATTTATATGAAAAGTAATTTATATAAAAAATTATTTATATAAAACCTCATTCATATAAAAATTAATTTATATCGAAATTAATTGATGTAAATAGTAATATATAGATTAGTTAAAACTCACCGAAAGCTACGACAATAAAAACAACTATGTAGAGGAAGATCAGAAAGATCCTAATGTGCTCCTGGTCTAGCAAGGATCCTTCTTCGCAGTCAACTACGGCAGGTTCGGATTCGTTTGAACTCGTCATTGTTCCAGATACTTCTTCTGGAAGATATAAAGAAAATCACGTCTTATCAGCCAGCTAAAATTTAAAAAATAAAAAAAAATTTTAAAAAAATAAAAATTTAAAAAAATAAAAAAATTTAAAAACATAAATAAAAACAAAAAATCTGGAAATAACGAGTACAAACACGTGTTTTCGACATCGGTTTTCAATCAAAAATGATAAGAAATCAATAAATACAGTATTTTTGGAAATTTTTGACTCTTCTTTATTTCCCAAAGAAACTCCGGAAAACCACAAGATTCTCAAATACCAATTTCGTCTTGAGCAAACATTCTCTTTAAAAAAATTCATTTTTTTTTAAATTTAAAAAAATAAAAAGTCCAAAGAATATTGAAAAAAAAACAAATATCTCCATTTCAGAAATATTATTATCATGAAAATTAAAAATTGACGATGTTATGAAGTTGTTTCAAAAACAATTTTAAAGAAATTTTAGAAATTGTGAAATTCAAAAATGTCAATATTCAACTTTTATTAAATTCTGAAAGATTAAAAGTTTTTGGAATAAAATAAAATTTTTCTAAAAAATTCTGGAAAATTATAGAAGTTTGTAAAAAAAAATAAAATGTTTAAAAATTCTTCTACAAAATTCTGGAAGATTATAGAAATTTTTAGAATTTTTCTCCAGAATTCTAAAAGATTATAAAAATTTATAAAAAATAAAATGTTTAAAAATTCTTCTGCAAGATTTTGTAAAATTATAGAAATTTTTAGAATCTTTCTCCGGAATTCTGGAAACATAAAAATTTATAAAAAAATTCTATAAAATTTTTAAAAATTATAAAAAAATAAAATGCTATAAAATGCTTCTACAAGATTCTGGAAACATAAAAATTTATAAAAAAAGTAAAATGCCTCAGAATCCTGCTACTAGATTTTGGAAGGTTTTAGAAACTTTTAAAGGTTTAGAGAAATTTCCAGAATCTTCCTAGAGGACTGTAGAAAGTTTTAAAATCCTTCTACTAGATTTTGGAAGATTCTGAAATCGTCCATAAAATCCAACAAGATTCTAGAATTGTATACCGTATTCTGGAAGTTCCTGGAGAATTCCAAAAATTATATGAAATTCTACAATTTTTTAGAAATTTCCAGGAGATACTGGAGGATTCCAGAAAGCTTCTGTGGAATTTTCGAAGACTTCAGAATTCTCTTTTTAGAAATTTTAGAAACTTCCACCAGATTTTAGGAAATTCCAGAATCTTCTACAAACAACTAGGGTACTTCAGAAGATTTCTATGAAGATTTCAGAAAAATTCAGAATTCTCTTTTTGGAGGATTCAGAAACCTCTACTGGATTCAAGAAAACTTCAGAATCTTCTACAAACAACTAGGATACTTCAGAAGATTTCTATGAAGATTCCAGAAAAGTTAAAATTTTTTTACAAAAAATTAGAATATTCCAGAAGATTTCTATGAAGATTCTAGAAAACTTCAGAATCCTCTTTTTGAAAAATTTCCTTTAGATTCAAATTATCTTAAAAAATAGAAAATTTCGAAAAAATTAAGATTAATTTAAAAACGCAGAAAATTCGAAATAAAACTAATGGAGATTTCTAAACCTTTGCGAGTGAAATCTGACTCAAAGATTCCGAATGTATTTTAATACTCGTTCATGCGATGATGGCGAGGACTACTGGTCTGGCTATGTTGCATCCTTGTCAGTAAAAAAGTGAAATTTAGCCAATTTACTTTGTTATTGAAGAAAATAAAGAATTTTTAAAGACAGAACAGAATGGGAACTCCTGCCACGAAAGTCCCTGCTTGGGCGGCAGCGGTTCTCGTCAAAGTTATGGAACGTTTTTGTCCCAAGCTTTTATGTTCAATTCTAAACTTAAAACTGAACAAAAAGTACCGACAATAACGTAATAAAACCTCTAGATTCTGAATCTGAAATCGGAATCAGAAGTTAATCTTCAGAAGTCAGAATTCTGGATTATATGGCACTTATGCATTAGGGATTTGTATTATAAGCTTTTATTTTCAATTCTAAACTTAAAACTGGACAAAAAGTACCTACAATAACGTAATAAAACCCCTAGATTCTGAATCTGAAATCGGAATCAGAAGTCAGAATACTGAAGACTAACTCTGAATTTTAAGGATATCTGAGATTTTATATAAAACTTAAAAATATGAATTTATCTAAAATGGTTTTTAAAACACTATGTAACAGATGCAAAGTTATTTAAAATAATGTTTCTTTTTTAATTTTTAAATTAAAATTGTAAAAATTTGAACATTAATGTTCAGGACAAAAACGTCTGGGACAGAGATATCGCTTCACTTCCCGTCATTTTCGGAGTCAGGTTTTTCGGAGTCAGGTTTTTCGTAGCTTTGTTGTTTATACATATAGATATCATTGGACAAAAAGTGTGTTAAAAATTGTGTTCACCTCGTCGTCAGAAAAAGTCGATCATAAAAAAAAATAAAATTAAAATAAATCAAATTTTTTTTAAAGAAAATTCAGACACAATCATTTCAGGTAAAATTTAAAAAAAAACAATTTAAATTAAAATTTTTTATTTTTAAAAAAAGTTTTCAGAAGTTTCGGATTTAAACTAAATGTAAAAATTCCAAAATGAATTTAAAAATAAATAAAGATTTTTAAAGTAAATTTAAATAAATTTTTTAAAATAATTTTAAAAAAAACAAAAAGTTTAAAGAAATTTAAAATTAAACAAAGTTTTTTAAATTAAATTAAAATTAAATAAAACTTTTCAAATAAATTAAAAATTAAATAAAATTCTTTAAATTATTTTAAAATTAAATAAAATTCTTTAAATTATTTTAAAATTAAATAAAATTCTTTAAATTATTTTAAAATTAAACAAAATTTTTTAAATTATTTTAAAATTAAATTAAAACTTTTCAAATAAATTTAAAATAAAAATGCACAATTCTGAACTTGATTATTTACGTCATCTGACGCATAATCAGCAAATCCAAGAAAAAATCGAACAATAACCGATATTACAGAAATTAAAAACAGTACATAAAAATTTATTTGCAATTCAGGTCGCCAGACAATGGTTGTTCGGCCAGCTGGAGGTTGTCCTCGTGACGGCCTTATCGGGAGACTGTTCTCGCCTATGGGACAATTTCAGGAGATTTTTCTTATCGAAGGTTACTGAGGCCAAAATCGAATCAGAATACTAGTTTAATCAATAAAAAATGCGGTTTCAAAAAATCTAAAAATTCAAAAAACTTTCGAGATTACTGTAACTACAAAAATCATATCATATATTATAAAGAGCGGAAATGGGCGTTGTTATGAAATTGTCTCGACGCGAATATCAGGGATCTCATGAGAACTACAGTAACTTGCGCATTGATTTTAATTTTTCGCAATATTTGTTTCGTAATTTATGTGCGGGTAATTTCGTAATTGGTGCTGTGCGAATGTAGGTTTTTATTTATTTTCGCGCATCTGTTATTGTGTTAAATTACTGATAGATGATGAAGCAGTAGTTGGTACCTCTGTTATTCCTATGTGAAGAGATCGTCCACGAAATCATTCCATCACGGGTAGGCAAAATTACTACTGGCGCTCGGATGATAGCAACGCTTACAATGCTTTCAAAACCAACGCATTAGACGAAGAAGATATGATTGCCTTTCGGAACCAGAAAGAGCAGACTACCTTCTGCAGAGACAAATAAATATGTAGGTAAGTTTATATATTATTAAATTAAATAATATTAAAATCCTTTCAGAAATCTACAAAACTGAAAGTAGCTATTTTTGATGATGACTTTATTCCTTCAATGTGGAATTCGTTGGATGCTACGGATATCGAATGTATCTGTTATTATACACGTCACTTCCACTTTGAGCAAGAAAAATCTCAACTGAGGTTTGATCAAGTCAATCTTAGTATATCTACTTGCCCTCAAACTAATGATATTTCTTGAAGATGATCATGTTAATGCAGAAAATCTTAGAAAGAATATTAGAAGATACGACAATGCTTTTGCCATGACATCTCTGCCGGCGAAATTAAACTTTTCAAGAAGTCATAGTCTATTTTTAAACTTCATGGCCAAATCTACTATCTGGCGATGACAGTTGAATGATATTTTTCCGAAGTATCTTCAGCTCTACTTCTTAAATTCAAATGAAGCTGATCGTGAGCGATTAGGTCATCTAGGCAATGATACTTTGTTGCTTTGTGTTATAACTACTATAGCGCATTTGTTGAATGAGAATAATGTCTATGCTAAATCATTTAAAATGATGAAAGACATTATTACAGAAAGAAATTTCGGGCTAAACGCCAGAATAGGCTATCTTCTGTTTTATTAAAGCAAGCTGGATAGAAATTAATAATAAGTTCTCGAACAATCTTCCTGAGGACACGAAAACTTGAAAGTATGGATAAAGCTGAACTTAATGATCAAATTGATAATGATCTTACTATTAAATTTCTTAACAGCTTGATACCTGCAAGATATTCATCATATGACCTGCATCTCAAAAAAGGAGCTACAGAGAAGCTTCGTGATTGA